>JAHFWL010000632.1:0-145071 GCA_021292165.1 Shinisaurus crocodilurus
ACCGGAAAGAGTACAATGTAGGCGCCAGGCGAGCCTCTTTGGGGAGCTCATTCCACAACTGGGGCATATCTACTACTCAAATGGTGAAATTAACTCCAACACTCAAAGTCTAAGACATGAACTTTATTTTTACAGATTTTTGATCTCAAAAACACACCTCTAACTAAAAAGGAGATCGTAATTATGAAGATTGAGGAAAAAGTAAGGAAGGGAAATTGGCACTATAGAAATGGCAGAGCAGGAGACTGGAAGGCTATACGATCAAGATGCTCAAGGGCTGGTAAAATAGATAGATTTAGGAAGGAAGGGAAGGTAGAAGGAAGGAAAGAAAAGGAAATTGAGCAAGAGCAAGGGGAATTCAAAGGACTTCACTTCCCGGTTCATTCCCCCAAATTAGGAAAATGCTGTGATAATAGACTACCCTTGAGGTTGTCAGCTCTTAATTACAAATCAAAGAGCCAGCCACCGTGACACTATTGAGCACCAATTTATCAAGATACAGCCGAACAGCTGATAGATCCAAACAGAGTTGGCCCCTTAATTCCCTGGTACACATGGCGATGACAGGGAGACACAACAGAGGTTAAGCCAGTATTAGGGCTCCTAGAGCCACCAAATTTGGTGAAAAATAGAATTAGAATTTGAACTGGAGAGCCTTACAAATGGGGTTTCATAGATTTCATAGATCATAGAGTTGGAAGGAGCCTACAAGGCTATCGAGTCCAACCCCCTGCTCAATGCAGGAAACTAGAGGAGGGTCTCCCATCCAAGTAAACCAGGCTTGACCCTGCTTAGCTTTCCATGCTCAGACAAGCTGAGCCAGCGTAAGCCACAGGCCTGTGTTTCTCCTTCAGTTTTAGAAAGGTGGCCAAAAATGTTTCTGCTTGACCAGGACCCTATGGTAGCAACTTCTCAATACTTTGGGTTCTCTCCCAAACTACATCCTTTGGACTCAGGATTGACAACTCAAGCACAGCCCCCTGCATAGGCACCAAAAATGGTTGGTTAAGGAACTCTCAGGATTGCTGTGTTGTGCTTGGACTTCACCGGGTCAGTGGACTTCACCGGGTGTAAAACTTCTCTCTGAGTGTACACGCAACAATCTCTCTGGCCGACCAAGGCAACAGATGTGTAAGAACGAAGTGGGATTTCTGCCCTCGGAATGGGGCTAGCCACCAGAATAGGGAAGGTGCTAAGAAAGAGTCACAAAGAATAGCAAACCCCCAGTTAATTTTTAGAACTGAGCTGAAACTGACAAATATGTAAGCTGCCTGAGCAAAAAGAACAAACATTGTGCTTTCTGAAAACAAATGGATTCCTGAGCCAAGATGTCAGGGGAATGCCAATTAGGTTGCATAAGGCTTCAACATTTCAGCGCGATCTAATTGGCTGCCTGTAACTCTCGAACTCAGAGGATTACAGGCATCCAATGGAAGGCAGGAGAAGACAGCTCGCGATTTGGCTGTCTAAATGTTTTCCCTTGGCTCGCAAGGAAGGATGCTGAGGCACCACCTGCACTCTTCATAGCATGAAGGTGCCTCGCTCCTCCGCTCCATGCCCCCTGAATGTGCCCCCCAGCACCAGCTCCAAAGTCAGTCTGGCAACTTTGGAGACATAGCCAAAGCAGAAAGAACTGTGCCAGCAGGAGTGGAGCAAGGGCACTCTGAAGTAAGAGTCCCAGCTCCAGTGACCTCGGAGCTGGGACTCTAAATCAGGGATGTCTTTTCAGTTAATTAAATGGTTTTTTATCAATTTAATCTAACTGGTTAATTGATTACGGGTGCAATCCTAAGGCCACTAGACGCTGTCTAGACGGGCATAGGATAATTCAGAGTCCCACCTCTGACTTTGGAAAAGCTCTCTGAGGTCGGATCAGATACCCATTTTAATGTTATTTTTTTATATAAGTATTTAGAAAAAACTGTGCACGGTAGGCACCGCCTCTCACGCAAGAGGCAATGACTCTTCTAAGGAGGCACCAACTGCAACATACAACAGGCATTATCTAAACCATTTTTCTTCAAAACTATTGTTTTAGTCATATGCAAATTTAATCTACCAACATTAATTTGATTAATCAACAAACATTTCTTAAATCAAATGACAGCCTGAATTAGAATGTATTAAGCATATCCAGCAGAGCACACAGTTCTGTGTCCTTTCAAGAAACATTACAGAGGCCTTCCACAAACATATACTCAACCTTCCACCATCTATCATAAAAATATAAAAATACAAATTTTGCAAGATAAACCTTCAAAGTTGTGAATGATGAAAGATCATTATTCTCTTTAGAATGCTAATACCTGAATTCCATCCAAGTAACAGCTATCGCAATGGAAAAATAGATTTTAGAAGGCAAGACAGGTCAGTCAGTACAGAAAGTTCTGTAGTTAAGTGAACATGATTGGCAAACTAGCAGAATACACATTCCTGAACCCAGCATTCTATACAGCTCAAGGGATTTACTACTGCAAGTGGCTTTCTCAGTGCTCTCTCCAAAATGATAAAGATACTTTAAAAAATAATAATACAGCTTTCTGCAAATAATGATTTCTTGAATACAGTAACAGTGAAACTCCAGAGATGGGAATGATATATAACAAGCCCATCTCTGCACTGCTAAGTCAAAAGGTTAAAAATGACAGCATTAAAAGTTCCACAGGAAACCTCTACAACTTGAATTGTTTTACCAAGGAGCAGCATTCAAACCTCACAAGAAACAAAAAATGGATTCCAATTCTGACTTGAAAAAGGAAAGTTTAACCAATCTTAGGCTGCAATCCTATACACCAGGGGTAGTGGACAAATTTAGCAATTTGAGAAAGTGCCCTGGGCACCATACAAAATGCTGCCAAGGAAGGCATAGCAAGGGACAAGTAACCTGCCAAAATGACTGAGTCAAGCAGAGATATGGTCTGAGCCGAAGCACAACTAAACAACTCCTTTGAACCCACAGATTTCAGCACCAACAGAAACCTATTTCACAGCAATCCTAGCAGCTGGTAAGAAAATGTGTTTTGTTTTGTTTTAAGTGGGAGTAGGTAGGAGTAGTGCCTGTTCTTGGTGTGGTGGAGCGTATGAACTAAGTTATGCAATGTCATCATGTGTGACAGACCACCAGGACTCACTGGCCTCCAGAAGACAGAAAACAGCTGCAGGACAGCTGGGCTGGCTGGGCAAAACAGCTAAAAAGAAAGAAATTAGGAAGGCAAGGGCAGAAAACAGATGAGGAAAAAAGGCAGCTCTGCTGGAGAAAAGGAGAGAGCAAGAGCAGGAGAGAGAGAGAGAGAGAGAGAGAGAGTCCTTTGTGGGGAGATGTGAAGGACCAGCACCCGGGTCCTATGCATGAGTTCGGCGCTTAACGGGTTAACCGGCACTGAGTTACAGCCCGTACAAGCAAGTGAAACCGACTAGGAGGTTTGCGTACACAAGAGGAAACTAGAGCCCTTTAAATGACCAAATAAGGCTTTATTTATTTACACAAGATACGGAGCGGAACTAACAGCTTTCTAGGAATACTATGTCAACACAACCTGAGGTGACCTCTACGTTTGTCAATGAAACAGGCTCCCAGGCTAGCGCATTGGGATTAGTCAGTTACCTTAGACTAAAGACTTTATGCTAGTCAATTTCAGCCTGGCTCCGGGTCGGTCGATCCGGGGATGAGAACAGCTTACTCCAGCCACCGCTTGGAGGATGAACCTTGTTCCAAAGCACCCTGTGTTCCCAACAACCCCTCACAGGAAGGGAGAGGGGTTTTCTACCCCTGAGTTTCCCACTGTCCCCACCCTCCAGGTCAGGTGGGGGGCTTATGCCTGCCCCTTCGTATCAGGTGGGCTTATTCCTGCCCGGGAAGAAGGTGACGTACTGGGTACTTTACAGCTCTTTGAGACTGCCCTGATAGTTTGATGGTCTTGATGGTCCTTTCTTGGGTTTTGTGGAATTCAACCGAGACTCTCCATTGTTGGGGATGCCGGTCTGTCTGGCTGCTTCCCTGTAACTCAATCCCCCCTCCTCGCCCCCCTCCCCTGGACGGAGGCTGTGTGTGTGCGCATGCATACTCGTGTCAGGCTTTCTCCACAGGACACAAGAACAGTATCAACCGACTTCCCTGCAGGTCTCCCAGGCAAACTACAACTCCACTCTCACTAACACCCCAGCCTTAGACTTTTTTTTCCTCCTGAAATTTTATTTTATTTAAAATGTAGTTTGTTTATTTATTTCTGCGCTCCCCAGCCCCTTGTAAGGAACCCAAGGCAGCTTACATAGTCCTCCTCTCCATTTAATCTTCACAACAACCCATGAGGTAGGTTAGGCTGAGAGTCACTGACTGCGCCAAAGTCACCCAGCGAGCTTCATGGCTGAGTGGGGACTAGAACCCGGATCTCCTGAGTCCCAGTCCAACACTCTAACCACTACATCACACTGGCTTTAGTTAACAAAATAAAGGCAATAAAAAGAAGAACATACATAACGTATACGAAGGGAGAAAGGGTGGAGCTCTCTCCCCTAGAAGAGAAGCAAGGTTGGCAACTTGCCTGCGCTGCCCTCAATGAAGTAACTGAAAGTTGCCAACTTGCCTGTACCCAGTGAACTAACTGGAAGGGACATGTAAATAAAAGTAGTGTTAAACTTACCTTGGTGTCTGCATTCTCATGTAACTAATGAGCCACCTTGGGTCCCAGTGTTGGGAGAAAGGCGGGATACAAATAAAATAAAATAAAATAAAATAAAAATAATTGCTGCAATTGCCTTAAATGATGCCACTCAGGGCTTTTTTTCTGGTGGAACTCACCGGAACTGAGTTCCAGCACCTTTTCTTCTATTAATTGCATAACAATTTAATCGCCATCTACTCCCGAGGAAATGTAATCCAAGAGTTCCGGTACCTTTTTCTCCAGAAAAAAAGCACTGAGCCACTAAAAAAAGTGCTGGCATGCCTTTACAGTAGAGTCAAGGAGGCAATTACACTGCAGGACCTACAAAATGAAAACCACCTACTTAAAGATTATGGTAAATATATGTGAAGCAGAGTTGGGCACTAAGACATCACCGGAGTGGGGGGGCTGCTACATTAAAAATGCCCATATGAACCAGCCCATGTTTTAAAATCAGAACACGACGCAGTTCACACGACATGACAGCCCAACATGAGTTATTTAACCCATGGTGAGGCTGTGGCATGTGCAGGGCACATGCAGCCATTTTCATATCCATTTTGCATATCCAACCCCCACTTGGGCATTGTCTTGTCATGCAAACCCAGCGAGTGTGGGTCATGTGAGGGTTAAACAACCCTTGTTTAACCCTCGCATCACCCACACTTGCCGGGTTTTCACGACACAATCCGGCTCATCGTGGGTTAAATAACCCACGATGAGCCATGCAAACCGCGTCGGTGGGTCACCTCACATATAAATTAGTTTGGCAGGTGCGCTAGGCACAGAGCCTTCTCACTAGTGGCCCCTACTTTATGGAATTCCCTCCCAAGGGATATGTGGTTAGCCCCCTCCGTTGTGTTATTTAAAAAGGTATTGAAAACCTACCTGTTTCAAATGGCTTTTAATTGATGTGTTTTATTGATCATGATGCTATTTTATTGACGTTTCATTGCTGTGGCTCTGGAAATTGTTTTTATACTGACTAAATTATATTTTAATATAGTCTTGGTTTTTGTATCTCTGCATTTTAAAGTGTTATTATAATATTATTTTATGCTTCTTCTTTTTTTGCTTCTTTTTTTCTTTTTGCATTTTGGGTAGGCTTGGTCCAGAAAGTTTATTTATGTATTTATTTGATTTGTACTCCACCTTTCTACCAAGAAAAATGGCATTTATAGGGGGAAAGGTTTGCTTATAAAGATCTAAATAAATAAATAAGTAACAATGTAGTGTGCACGCATTGGCTGTGCAGGATGCTGTTGTAAATGCATTTGCATGATCATTCGATTGCCACATGGACTTCAGTCACTGCATGAATTTTGCAGAGTGTGTTAGGTGTATGAATCCCAAATGACCACAAAAATGGGCTGGCCTGCTCCTGTGCTGATCTGCAGAAATTAGCAGGATAAGCTTTTCACAGCATAGTGATATGCATTATCACCTGCTAGCGTCTGCAGTTGTTAATGGCACAGAAGCCAGTAAAAAACTGGTAACGCTAATTAAGTGAAATTGTATGCATGTGTGTCTCCTATGTTGTGCAAACAGGTCAAACTAAGCCTCTCCCCCTCAATCAAATAGCTGCCTGCCTTCTCACCCAAGCCACTTCTCATACAGCACAGCATCTATGGCACCACAGCTACACCAGGTACGCAGATTGAAGAGCAGGACACCAGATTCTACAGCATGCCTTGACATGTAAGGAAGCATTTCTTTTCACAAATGAAAGGCATGCACGCACGAAGCATTCTGATCTAAATGCCAAATATTTGTAAACAAAAGGGAGCAACCCTATCCTCATTTCATAATTCTCCTATATTACTAACTTTCTATAGTATAAATAGTATGACTTCAGAACATTCCTTACGTAATTTGAAATTTTATATGCAAACAGTACCAATTATCATTCACCTCTATCTTACCAGTTACAAAGTTTGAAACCAAACACTGAAGTTTTATAACTATAATTAGACTGTCAGAAATTAAACTTGAACATTAGAGTTGATATCAATAATAAAACCTTTCGGCTGGAAAGAATAAGGTCAACAATCCAATCTTTATTTCTCTAGCTTCAAGGCAAGACTGTCCACAAAGCAGCTCCCTTCCCCAAGATAAAATCACAGAATCTAGACCCAGTAGGGTGTTTGTAGAGGAAATAATTTGAAATGACTCCAGGAATTAGTACATAATAATTTTGAGGAATTTCCTTTAATTAGAACAGGGGATAAAGCCTATTCAGCCAATATAGCCAAGTGAATGGACATGTGTAGCAGGAGGAAGCAGGATCAAGGTGACAGGCCCCATTACATGTCAGTCAGTTAAAACTATGCATGTAGCCTATACACTGTACATGTTGGGCTCTCTGTACGATCAGGAACCCCTGAAAAGACGGCTTTCTGATCCTCACCTCCACTGCCCTGTGCCTTCACTCACCATGAATACATTATCCGAGCTGTACTACCATCAACCAGACAATATTCCACACAATACAATTTCCCTCTATAACCCTGGACAGTCAGAAACAAGCAGTAGTTCTACTGCTTCATTGGTCAATTATATATCAATCACAATAGTAATTGGCTAGAAGGCTGGAAGACAGGAGCAAGCTTGCTTCTTACAGAACAATTGGGCAGAGTTTTGCCTGCACATTTCCCCTAATATCTCTGGAATTATAAGGACTAGAGCAGGGGTCCCCAAACTTTTTGGACCCATAGGCATATTTGTGAATTTGAGAAACTGCTGTGAGCACCACCACAAAATGCCTAATCAGTGGAACGCTGCTTTGGCAACTACCTGCCACGTCTATGGATCTTGGGCAGCATCTTATTCAACAAAAACTTTTGTGTCTATTGGACACCGCAACGTCTCTTTAATAAAGGATTGCCTAATTCAGCTAATTGCTGGAGGTGCAATACTTCTTTTAAACATATGTTTTGCAATGTCCAGTGGTTGCTTCTTTTTGGGAGGAGGTTATTACACAGATAAATTTTGTAATGGAATGGTCTTTAATATTCACTGATGTACACGCTCTTTTAAATTATTTACCTGCTTCATGGAAATTAACAAATCGAAGGGAAATGGATTCTCTCCACCCTTTTGACAGCTAAAAGATTGATACTACAAAATTGGAAGGATAAACACTCACCTCCTATAATGCAATGGATTGAGGACCTTACAACGCTTTTGATATATGAATGAGTGGCATATAGACAGCAACTTCAAATGGATAGTTATTTGGATATTTGGTCCGCTTTTGTTGAAGCCTATGTATAATTGCTAGAAAATTGTATGCATTTCGTTCCATGTATTTATATTTAAAAACGGGAAAATAACCTTTTTTAAAATTCAGGTGCTCACAGGCACCACATTGGGGGTGCCTTCACAGAGGGCCATTAGAGGATCTGGCATTGGGGACCCCTGGATTAGAGATTTGATTTTTCTTTGTAAATGAAAGTTTACAAAATCCTGCTTTCAAGACAAAATCCTGCTTTCCAGGCAGTATGGCAAATCTATAAGAGGAAAACAGACTTTGAGGAGGCTAGTGGAAGTGAGCCTAACATCCTCACCATCAGCACAACAAGCCATCTTGCAGCAAAACAGTCCTTGAAAAGCTCAACTGCTTTAAAAACAACAAAGTAGTGGGAAGCCACTACTTTAGAATTTATACCTAAATTTTTACTTGGTACATTGTATAAGTTCTGCATTTTAATTGGAACATAGTCTTTTACTTTATCCTCATAAATTTGGGTTAAATGTAGGACTATTTATAGATTCTTTGAAGTGATCACTTTGAATGCAATTTACTAACACTGGCAACTTCATTTGGACAATGGCCATGGCATGCAATAATCAAAGCAATGGCTATGCCATAATTACATAGCCACAGGCTTCACCACCTGAATGGATGCCACCTTTCTCATAGTTCTCCAATCACACAGGAGTTCAGGATATCTCAATGGTAAGCCTTCAGTTGTTATGGGATTCAATTTCCTTTTCTGACCAGTGTATCAGATACAGCTCAGCTGTCTGTATAGATAGATACATCTTGCAGGAGTAGTTTGTCATAATACTGACACTTGCCTATATGTCTGTGGAAAGTGCGTGCACTTTCCATGGTGCTGTGCACTGTTTAACATAACCAATTTTGAGTCAAACACATTTCTTTAGTTTGGATTCATAGGCAGAATGCCAGCTCCTATGTCTCAATTTCTCCTCTACCCTTTGAAAAATGCATACATTCTTGCACTGCACAGCTGCTTTAGGAAAACTGTAATATTGCACCTGCTTGTATCAACTGCTTTGTGCTGGCAATGTAGAAGCTGTGTGGCCACACTGGCACAACTCTGTGTCTAACTGTACTGTGCTGGTATGAGAACACTGAACATTTATGGTACCTTTTGTGATGTCTACATGTGTAAATAAAAAGATATCAGGCATGGAAGAGCATACAGGCACCCAGAGATACAGTGTGTAAGGCAGCATCAGTTTCCCCTGCAAATCTTTCTCTCACCCAGTACTAAAGCCCAGATCTTTCTCTCCGTTGCTGGCTACAGTGTATCTCAAACTGCTTTCTCTCTGCCACAAACACACTGATATAAATCCCAACTGGACATGTAGGTACGCCCTGTATGGTATTAGCCACCAACCTTAATGGATTGAAGAAAAGTGTTCCAGGCATACTAGTACCCATTTATCCATTGAGGAAACAGCAACTGACCACGATGAAGCAATACATGAAAGAGGGTCACATGACAAGGATTACCACAACAAATTTAATAACTTCTCAAAGTTCAAGCTTAAGGTTCCTTTCTCTTTGATGTATGAGCTTTTCAAGAAGTGTATGATTTGGGCCCTGGGTCACTTCCAAACCAGAATTGTCTCTGCACCCACTCCCAAGAAACTGACCAGGGGCCAAAACAGACATTTCTTTAAATGTGTGTCTAGCAGCTATTACTCCCCCCCCCCATTTTATTCTGGAGTAGGCACAGGGGCCCTGATCTAGATCAAAATGATTTTTAAATTGAGTAATTGTACTCAAATACTTGATGATCCAAATGCTTTTTATTCTTGTGGATTGTCAATGTAGTTTGTACAAAATCAATATTCATTTATGTTTACATAATACTCACACACACCCCATTAACTGCTGCAAATTGAAGTTTCAGAGGTTGTACCATGGTAGTTGGGAGTTGGGCAGCCCCATCCTATGTGGGTGCCCATAACCCCCTGAACTCGGAGGATTACGGGCATCCAATTGAAGGCGGGAGGAGCATGGCAGATAGGATTGCCACCACGCTCCCCTCACCCTCCAAGACATTTAGACAGCCAACTTCAGCTGTCCAAATGTTTTTCCTTTCCTCGTGATGAGAGGCAGAGGCACCGCTGGATTTGTTGGAAGACGGCAGTGCCTCGCTCCTCCCCTCCCTGTCCTCGGGAACACCCCCCCCCCATCATGGTGGAACTGAAGACTGTCTTCTGTCTTCGGTTCCCAGCCGGCGCAGAAAGAACCATGCTGGCTCCAAGGTGGGGGGGAGGGCACTCCGCAGGCCAACTCCCTGCTGAGAGCTCAGAAGAGATTCCCAAGGTTGCAGGGGGGAGTCCAACCCATCCTATGCCCCCCAGGCAAGGTCAGAGGGCCATAGGATTGCACCCTAACTGCCTAAACAACATTATTTCTCTGTGCTCCGATATCAGACTATAATGTTTGGTCTTATTAAAGTTTATTACAATGATTTCATTTAGATTGTAAGCCTGCGGGCAGGGACTGTCTTGTTAATTGTTGTAAACCATCCAGAGAGCTTCGGCTATTGGGCGGTATTAAAAATGAAATAAATACATAAATAAATAGTGAATGAAGTGAGAGAGAATGTACATGTCACTTGAAAATGGATAGCAAAGATTAAAGTACATTGTCTGCCACAGATCCATTCAGATAATTATTTAGAAATTATTTCACAACAGTAAAATGTGCAAAGCTAATATGGGCTCTCAATCAATGAGTAATAGCTTTTCTAAACAAGATATAGTTTTTAAAATATATTTTGCAATCCTCCAGAGTGAGTGAGTGAGTTATAGATGCTCTGAACTGCAGTATGTACTTGGTTTTTTAAATGATAGAAATGGCTTATACTTATCCAGAATTACGTTCCACTGAATTTTTAGTAAATTTAATTATGACTGCAGCCTTAGTCTAGGTTCACAAATTGACATCCTTCTGGCTGTATTAACATTTGGTTGACTACTGAGAAGAATTTTGCCATGTTTGCACCCAAGACCCAGTCGCCACAATCTTTTGCTAATATTGATGCTAATATTCTGTTATCCCCCACCAACCCGTTCAGGAGGCTGGCCTGTGGCTCACAGACTTCCCCAATAACAGATTCTTCTTTTTCCATCTTCCCATATCCATCGACATCAATAATCCCAGGATATTTTGTCAGTTCTTTCCCCATGCAGCTATTCTATCGAGGCATGAGGGGTGCGCCTTCCTAGGGTGCTTGGGTCACAGCAGCTGCCCAAGCATGCCTCATAGTGGCACCAGGCCTGACCATGTTGAGGTAGAACCTTTGGCCTCCAATCATGCAGATAACTCCAGGGGAAGGAAAGTGCTGCGCCCAGGTTTAACTGCACCATCAGAGGCTACAGATTACTGCTTCTTCCTCACATTGACTACAGCTCAGTGTGGCACCATCCTGAATATTAAAGCCACAACCGCAGCTTGTCATGTTGTCCAAACTCAGCGAGAGTGGATTGTGCAATGATTAAGCAAACCTCACACAACCCTAAAACAGGCCATGGATTCTGTGAGGGTTATTCAACCCTTGTACAACCTATCCCCCGCCGGGTTTGGACTACACAAACTGCGGTTGCAGCTCGAATATTTAAAATGCTGCCCGCACACACTGCAGGGCTGTTTGATCATGCAATCATTGTATAAGCACCGTGCCTATAAAAACTGTGGTCAGTACCAGGGTGGATTGATTTAATTCAAGGTGATTTAAATCAGCAAGAAAAAAGGTAGATTTAAATTATTGTTTAAATCCTGTTTCCAGTTGAAACTTTTTCATATATTTCCTGAACAATGATGCAAATCTGACCATCAAACCATGTTAATGTACAACTAAACAGAATATTATTTACACTGTTTCATTCTTATAAGGAGGTTTTGGCACCTCTGTCTCACTTTATGTATTTTGCATGCTTTTCTTTTTTTACCTATAGAGGGAATGTCTTTAAAATATTCTCATATAGGGTCTTTCTTATGACCAGCACCAATGACACTTTGAGGCTAATAATGCAATCCTATATATGTCTACTCAGAAATACATTCCATTGAGTTCAGTGGGACTTACTCTCAGGCAAGTGGTTATAGCATTGGAGCCTTAGTATGGGAATACAGAAAGATGCACACGGCATGGACAGCACCAGACTAGATGTTCCATTGTTCTAAGTCAAGACAATGTGGCTCTTTCTCCATCCCAGAAATATGGGGTAGTGGGGTAGAGAAACTATTAAAAATAAGGAGTGACTGGGGCTGCCTGTATTTGGTAGAAAGGGGGCATTACTCGGTCGAAGAGTGATTCCTGCACTGAGCAGGGGGTTGGACTCAATTGCCTTATAGGCCCCTTCCAACTCTACTATTCTACGGTTCCTATGGACAACTGTCTTCCCTTTTTCTTTCCAGTGTTTCTCCTTTCTGTTTCACTCTGTCTTGGCCCAGCCTTGCCCTCACGAAAACAAAGCAACAAACAAAAAATGGAATTTCCATGACTGACAGGTCAAACCAAGGTTTGATATTTATTGAGCAAACTAAAACAGTTTATTTTCATCAGGTGAAAATGAAATGCTTAAGTCTGGTAGTGTAAATATTCATATTTGAAAAATGACCAGATTCTTCCATTCCATTGAAAAGCCTCCTTTAATTCAATGTACCGTATCTGGTATAGGTCTTGATTCAGTTTAGAGATTAACTGCACAACTAACATGCTTATATCCAGATTATTAAATGTTAAACTAATTATTTAAGAAAAAATAGTATATACATTTTTAAATTAAAAAATCCAATTTCATAAAAAAAAAATTCTGTGGGGTTTTATCATCGATTTTTATCCACCCTGAGCTGCCAAATTTCAGCAGCAAATAGCCAAAAAGTGAATGCAAAGAGGTTACTTTTTTCCAAGCAAATCATAATACATTGTCAATGCTGGATCAGATGTGCAATGTTTTCTTCATATATATCATGTAAAAGCAGCAGTTTACTTTTGAATAACTTCTCAGGGGATACAATGATTTCTTTTCGGCACAGAAATCCTGTCAATCATAACATTCTATAAAATTACATATATGTACATCCATCCAAAGAACTGACAGATTCATGCCACTAAGGAACTGAATATTAATGAAGTGATTTGATACTCCGAATTTAAAGCAAATATCAATTTCCATCTAATTCATTGTGCTACTTCCAGGAATAATATTCATGTTCAAGAAACTACACCAAAACCACAAATAAAAAATTAGGAAGTTGTCAACATTTTCCAGAACTATTATCTGGCAATATTAGGGGGGTTGGTATTTTAAAATTGAGAGGGAATGCAAACATTTGTTATACGCCTTGTCTTTACAAGAACACAGCAGCATAATTTTTGGATTAAGATCCTACAACTGTAATGGAATATAATTCTGCATAACCCCAGAAATGTTACTTTCCACTTAGCAATTCAGTTTATTGAGTGTTTCTTCTATTTGCCATTAACTGTATTCTGGTATTTGGGGTTTTGGGGTAACATTTGTTTGCTTGTTTCAGTGCTTAAAAATTGTAAACCACCTTCGGTGCCTTGGCAGAAAGGTAGTATAGAAATGTATTAAATAAATTTAATACCACCACTAACAGACCGCATTAGTTTAAATTTTAAAGTCACAATGCAGTGGATGTTTCTGTATAGATATAGTTGTGCTCAGCCAGGTTGGTCCCTAAGTGTCCACATCATCAGCCCCTCCCTGTTGAATGCTTAAGTTTCTATCTAACTCAAGGGGGAACTGGATTCAGCAGAACAGGTAGATAAATTGGGGGGAGAGGAAACAAGGCAAATCCAGCTGCATATTATTCCTATGGTTCTATAGATTATGTCAAAGTCAATGTTTTCCAAATAATTTTGCACAATGGTGAAAGCCTGAATGTGTTTTATATACCAAAATAAGAGTGTTAATAATAAACCTCAAAAACATTCCAGAAACATTTCTGTAACTTTTTGTTGTTAAATGACTTCTTGTAGCATATAAATTAAAAGGCTGATATTGTGGTTGATTAAATATTTTGCCTAGCCTAGATGCTGCAGCCTGAGCCTGGCAACCCAAGAGTCAAATCAGGTGGTCTACGGTTGTTCCTCTAGTCTAGCTGGATTCTTCCTCTACTGCTGCTGCTGAAGTTCCTTATTGCCTGCCACTTTGTCACCTCATTTTAATATTAGGACCTTGGTCCTTCCAATGTTAACTACAGTTCCTATGGAAGAGCAACACATACACCAAAGTGGTGCTGAGAACTTGCCCTCAGCAAGTACTGCCTAGCAGCAAGGAGGTTGTGGAACCTAGCGCTCTAGACTGATGCAACTGAGTTTGCTGGCTCCTAGTACAAAATTTGCAGAAGGGAGGGTGGAAAGGTAAGCTTCAAATATTAAAAAAGCATGTCAACTGTAGGATTAATCAGTTGTACTTCATCTGCACCACCCAAACTTCAGCCTAAAACACTTTCCAAACCCTTGCCCAATTCAATATTAAATACTGCCTTCTGTTTTATCTTTGCTTTCTCCTATGGGAATGAATTGTGCAGCAGAAAACTCTTCCCTATCTAGGGTCTCATTGATAAACTAATTCCTAAACCTAGACCCAGAGCTTTAGATACAGCACTTCTCTCCTTCTCCTTAGTTATCTGATTGCTCAAATATGAAATTGTGATGTTGGGAGTTTCCTTTCTAAAAGTATTTTGGGTCTACAAATGCAGACTACTCAACAATAATGATAATTTTAAAAACTCATGGGATTACTATGATTTATTTTAAACCAGATGCACTGGTATGAACTTATTTTGGCAGGGGGCAAAAGCAACAGCGTTTATCATTGCAATCTTCAAAATTAGTTATCTGTGCAGCATACATAACTATCTATGGAAAGCAGGTACAATACAAGGTTTATGTATGTATATCTAAGACTGAAATTTCAACACACATTAATATATGTATGCTGTAGTGATAAGAAAGAGAATTTTGTATATAAATAATGTTGAAAACAATTCTAAATTATTTTAATACTGAAGAAATAATATTTATATGCAACAGTATCCATTCAAGGCAAATTAATATTTCCCCAAGTTTTCAAACCATTACTGCATACTCTGTGGCTATAACAGCATTAATCCTAGAATAACACAACCAATTTTCATGTGATAACAGCAGCTGAGCCCATTTACTGTTCCAACTTAATTCTGGTGACCATACATTATGATTATCCTTTTTTCTTGCAGCTACCCAAATGAGTGGTCAGTCGCACTCATACTTGCATAACAACCACTCCCAACCATTTATCAATATAGGGTATGTAGGCAGGCAGTTATTTTAAAGAACATCAGAAAACAACATGTTCTAAAGTACTAAACAGAATAAAGTAGAAAGGAAAGGAAAAGAAAAATTAATCACCATTAGCAAACTGCTCCTTCCAGATTCTTCATATGTTCAGGGTTTTTTTAGTGAAAAAGTACAAACATTCGTCAGGTATGGTGTATTGGCTATAATAATTCAATTAGCTGTGAAAAAAAGGAATAGGATTGGTGTATCGGCTGCTGATATCACAAATACACTGAACATGAATGCTCAGTGAATTTTCCTATGGCTCTTCCTCTGTACTTCCTCAGAACAGCAAACATATGGGGGTGGAAGTGTACTCTGTGAGGAACCACCTAAGTCAGTGTTCTCCAAGCTTGGGTCCCCAGATGTTTTTGGCCTACAACTCCCAGCATGCCCCAGCCATGTTTGGCTGGCTGGGGCATGCTGGGAGTTGTAGGCCAAAAACTTCTGGGGACTCAAGGTTGGAGAACACTGACCTATGTTATTGTTCAGGCTGTCTCCCTGAACTTTCTAACTGGACTTTTCCTCTCCAGGCTGGCAAAGCATTTCACAAGGAAAAGAGCACTAGATGTGCGCTCGCACACATGCACACACACATGCATCCACCTGTTCACCCAAGGAACATTATATAGGTAGGTGCTGTCAGCCAGGCTTGTCCCAGGACAAGGTTTCAGATCTAGTGCCTGAGACCACTCCTGTAGACTTACACCACACTACTGCAGTGGCAAAAGAATCCACATCTGGCGGTGTCCTCTCTTTCATGCAACACTTAAGGCCACTAAAGGGTTTAGCCTGGCAATTGTAGACACATGTGCTGCTACAGCAGCAACACTCCTCTGCACACACTATAGAATAAGAATACCAGACCAAGACATATTAGAATGTACAAGTCTTTATAATAACACATTCAACTAATTTTGAATGCATTATAATATCCTCTGGCCTTGTAATAATGTTGTGCACATCTCTTTACCTGGATGTAGCTTTATCTTTAAATAGATTCATAGATTTCATAGATCACAGAGTTGGAAGGAACCTACAAGGTTATCGAGTCCAACCCCCTGCTCAATGCAGGAAACTAGAGGAGGGGTCTCCCATCCAAGTAATAACCAGGCCTGACCCTGCTTAGCTTTCCACGCTCAGACAAGCTGAGCCACCATGAGCCACAAGCCTGGAGATACACACACAAAGTCAACAGATATCAAAAGGTTTCACCAGTGGCTAATGTTATTAGACAAACCATTTAGAATTGTGGGGGTGGGATTACCCTGAACTAAAAGAGAGGTTTGCGTACTATAGGATTGCTTTAACTGTTACTGAGATCATAAGAGAGGGGGAAATGGAAGATGCACTTTTTATGAGAAACCTGCAAGCTGAAATGTCTGCTCTTGTTTGGTTGTATATTTCTTTTTACTTTTAAAAAGAATACAAATGAACAAACTTTAGCTGGGATCCAAAAACTTGCAGGCTGGGGTGCAGAAACTTGCAGCCCAGTCCTATGCATATTTGAAGTAAGTTCCACTGTATCTCATGGGACTTAGTCCCAGGTTAGTACATATCAGATTGTGACCTTAAGCTGCAACCCTAAATTTACTGGGGAGTAGGCCCCACTGACCACAGTAGGACTTACTACTGGGTAAACACGCATTGGATTGCACTGTTAGTGATTTTAAATCATAACCCAATCCAATCCAGTGATGTGTGAAATATTTCCAAGGATATTCTGCCTAAAAAACAACACTGTATCTGCAGAAGCAGGCATGCGATTTACAAGAGGGCAGGATTACCCAAATTGTTATTACAAATGCTAATTCAGATGCTATCGTTATTGTACATTGTTGACATTTTTAAAGGGACAGATTTAATAGAATTACATATTTTCACACTTCAGAAGTGAAGGATAGTATTTCACTACTCTTTGCGTGTGTGTTTAAATGGTCTGCAACTGCGAAAAATGTCCAGCTCCTGCTCCCCTAGTTCTCTATTAAAGTTCTGACTAGCTTTCTGTTTTGCTGTATACTGAGCTATTGCTCCGTCAACTGGGCTATTGCACTACTTTCCCCATTCATTCTGCACTAGAGAGTAACACAGCATCTTTTATACCAAGGCATCTGTTGCTGCAAGTATGTGATTTCATTCCTAAAATTGAAAGTCACTGACATTTGTTGCATTGTATAGCCTTATAAAATATAGAAACACATGTGCCACTCCTAAGCAAGCCAGTAAAATTGGTTACATGCTAGTAAGTTTTGTAGGCTTATATACAAGGTTGCCCATGTGCACAGTTATGTAAGAGTAATAGCATTAATATAGTATTGTCAGTGAAGCAAAATAGCAAATAATATTCTTTAGCACAGCATGATTTCATAGTGAAAAAAGATTTGGAAATTATTTTACACAGTTTAAAACTATATTTTATGTTGGAGTCTCAGTTAAAAAGAATACTAAAACGGCCTTCTAAAATGTAGCTCCATTTCATGTATAATTAGTATTAATATCGCATACCATAAACATCTGCTAATAAGTTCAAACAGAAATATGAAGAATGAGATTCTTACAAGCAAACCATGGCCATACATATAAGATGCCCTACCTACTAAATTGATCCACATTAAGCAAACTGGTACATTATTTTCATACAGAATGTAAATGACTATTTGTTTCCCAATGAAGCAAATGCATTCTGTGTAATATACAGCTTCAGTTCTCCTTTACACAATAAAATCTAGCAAATCTTCAGTAGGTTTTCTGCAGACTCCAACTTTGCCTTCTGACTTTAAAAGGGGGAGCCTTCAGAATAAAAACAGCTATTGTCCACACAAGCTTAAATATGACCTCAGTCGGAAGATATACAAAACAGACATGTTTGACAGAGGTACACCATAGCTGGAATTTCCTACACCATAATTTATTATATAGATCTTGAAAACAAAAATATGGTGAGTTGTTTTATAACTGTCACAAACAGAAAACCACAATATTCACTGAGGTCTATTATAATAAACATGTGTAATCAAAAAGCCTTTGAGAATGGAAAATTTGAATAGCAATACACAAAGGTTCATAGGCATCACTAGGCCAGTGGAAAAATGCTTACATTATGTTGCTGCACAAAAGCCAAAGTGCTATGCCACCTTGGGAAATGTTTGCCAGTTGCAGCCTCTGAACCTTAAGTAAATAAGATTTGCCTTAGTGGATCAGACTAAGGCCCCTCTAGCCACCGCTCTGTTTTCAACAGCAGCAATCTAAATGTCTTTGGAAACTCTCAAGCAAGACATGAAGGTAAGGATAATCTCGTATTATTTGTCCCCAGCATTTGATACTCCAAGGTATAATGCCTCTGAACTTGGAGGTTCCATTTAACTATCATGTTTAATAGCCAAACATAGACCTAGTCTTGACTCATGCTTTATAAGCTGTCAAGCCAGGAGCAGCACAACTTGTGGTAGTGCATTTCCTTTTAGCTTCAAACTACCATTTTTAGGTATTAAAAAGTCAGACTGCCTGCTGTGAATTGTATTGGTTTATTGCCCGTAACTATCATTTACACATAACACCAAATACAAAAACAAGACAGAGTAACCAAATTAGATACTAAATCATTAACTGTTTTTGTTCTATTTTCAACATTAACCATATACCATGGCACATGCAGATAGAAAGATGGAAATTGTTGTATGTTTGTTAGTAGTTGTATGTTTGTTAGTAGTTGTATGTTTGTTAGTAGTGTTACATCTTCAAAAACCTCTAATTTTCATACATACCACAAACATTCAGCTGTGGTACGCTAATTTGTTGCAGCAATATCTAATCAGTCCCATTGAATTTAATGGGATTTACTCACATGTAAGTGTGTAGATGACTGTCTAATGCTGTATTGAACACAGTGGATCTTATTTCTGCATAGACATGTATAGGACTGCATTGTTAGAGTCCTTGTGGCATCTTAAAGACTAACTAATTCATTATGGCATAAGCTTTTGTGGACCAGAGTAAACACAGAAACATGGCTGACAGGTACACAGGAAAGGCATGAGATTTAACATGTTGTATACCTCTTTGTGTTATAATCTAGGACACATTTGACGACTTCATAGTTGATTCTGTAACATTTTCTTTCTTTTTAAAACCACATGTATATATATCTCCTAAACTTGCCTAGGGTTCCCAGTCATCTTTTGCCCAGATTGCTGATCATCAGACGCACACCTGCTTAGCCTGCTAGAGCATCTGGTGCTCCCAGACCATTCTGAGTTCATTATGTAAATATTTTCCAGAGCATCAAGAAAAAAATCTAGCTCAAGAATCAGAAAACTGAGAATGTACGTTTATACTAAGGATACAGGTTACATTTGGGGTGTTATAAGAATTTGCTTTTTTCCACCTATTAAATCAGTATTTACTGATTGGGGTGGAATATTGGGGAATATGGGGTGGGTTAGGTTTTTAATGAGAATTTTTTATATTGTTTTAATTATTATATTTTATTGTGTTTTGTTGTATTTTAATTGTACATCGCCCAGGGTGGCCGGGTGACCGGCCAGATGGGCGATTGATAAATATAATAAATAAATAAAATACTTGCACACAGCAAATATGCCAGTGATCTGGCTGTCAGTATTACAGATTTGCTTAAGATAACTTACCTATCTGGAACAAATCAGATAATAATTGATTAAACAACTTGCTGCTATTTAAAATTTTTTAAAATGCATTTATCATTTTAAATGTTCATGATTTGTAGGCAAATCTCAAAATGCTATGAATACTTTTTTTAAAAAATGTATATATTTGAGGCCACTTATACGTGAACTCACACTTGCCTTATGGGGTTATATCCAACGTTGGTCCCAAACGAATGGGACTTAAGTTAGATTAACATTGGATACAGCCCACTGGATAAAACTCAAGAGATTCCGTCTTTGATGTGGTGGTCAATGAACACCACCATCACTGTTGCAGCATATAAGGAATGCTTCCCTCGCTGCCTACGAAAAGCATGAAATCTGCACATCGAATCATCATATTCGGATGCTTTGTATGTGGAATTCACAAAGTGTACCCAAGCTGGGAAGCTGCAATCAGCTGTAACTTTGCAGCGCACGTACTCCCAGCCAAATATGCACACGTGTTATATAGTGCCACGTGACAATCTACAGGCAGGTTCGATGCTTTTTTTGGTGTGTTTTTTCCCCTCCCTACGTGGAAGTTTCTCTGTAGGCAGGAAATAAGTTGGGAGGTGGCCCTTTGCCCCTTCAACGCAAAGGCAACCCATCTCTTCGTCGCCTGCTGTTGACATTTCGCTGTTGACATTTCCCTCGGCATAATGGTACTAGGGCCATTCCTTTTGGCCTCGCTGCAGCAGCCCAACGGGCGCCAATGCAGCTGACAAACATTTCTTCCTTGGGAGCCCATGGGCGTCCTAGGAGCGGGCATGATGGCCATGTCGCCTATTGTCATTCAGCGCTGGCTTTTTTTTTCGCCCTCTGTATCAATCCAAAACGAGGGGTGGGGTGGGGGAGAGAGAGGACTGAACACCAGTCCTGACACTTTGATACTGGTAGGATGTTGGGGGACGGAGGGGGGGGGGAAGAGACCTGCACCTTACCAGTCCGTGTGAGGTTCATCGATGACCAGCAGCAGCTTGAACTTTTTGGCCGCCGCTGTGGAAGACGAGCCGGAGTCCACCAAGCCCGCCGAGGCCGCCGTCTGCTTCACGGCGTTGGAGAGGGAGCTGAAGAAGCTGCTGCCCACCGACTGCTGCGGCTGTGGCGGCGGCGGCGGCGTCTGCTGCTGCTGTGGCGGCGGCTGGGGTGTTGCAGCAGGCGCCGCCGGCTGCGCCTGCCTGCGCTCCGAGGCCGGAGCCGGCGAGGAAGCCGAGGGCGGCTGCTGCTGCGACGACGGCGACGGCGGCGGCGGCTCCGGCCGCTGCAGGTCGGTCATGTAGCCATTGGGCAGGTTGGCGATGAAGCTGCTGTCCGAGAGCCTGCGCCGCAGAAAGTTCATCATCTGGCCGCCAAGGGAGGGGACACGACGACTGGCAGCCGGGCACGGACGGGCGGGCGGGCGGGCAGACAGGAGGCGCCTGCCCAGGCGGAGGCTCTGCTGCACGCCGCCTCGCTAGGTCGCGCGCGGAGGGAAAGGGCTGGAGGAGTTGCCTGCCTCTGCTGCTAGCGCTCTGGAGCCGTCGGCGGCCGCTTCTGCTGCTGCTGCTGCCGCTGCCGCCGCCGCCGCCGCTTCCCCCGCCCTCCCGTCTCTAGGCGGCAGCCGCCCAAGCCTCCTTGCTTTGCTAGGAATATGCACAGGCAGAGAGGCGGCGGCGGCGCCGAGCCGAGTTCTCGGTTAAGGAGAACCCTCGGAGGGCGACGCTGCTGCTGCTGCTGCTGCTGCTCTCGGGCTCGTCCCCGAACTCTTGTTTCGGCAGGAAAGTCTCCTCCTCCTCCTCCTCTTCCTCCTCCACGCACGCACACATACATACAGGAAAATCCCTCTTGGAAACAGCCCCTCCCATCCTGTGCGTTTTAGTACCTCAGAGAGAGACGCCCGTTTCCTAGGGAAATCGAACGTTGCACGTGGAAACATCCCCGAGTACAACGCGGTGTAACCGGAAAACCTGGACAGGGTCCTCCACACAAGATTGCTGCCATCCACCTCCAGCCATTTTGTAAGGGAAGCTCGCTCCCCTGCTCTGCTTCCCTTTTTCGAGAAGCGAAAATACTGGGATGAGAACTGGCCATTCTCATGCTACTACAGTATTTTTTTCACCTGGCAGCGCAATTTATCATCATAAGGGCCCTCTCTGCTGTCCTTCCGCTGGCAGGCAAAGAAAGACCACTTTATTCAAGAAGGCTTCTGGCCTGTAAATGGGTCTGTTGAGTTGGGTGATGTTTTTAATTTTAATTTTTTTTTTTAATTCTGTAATTGTTATGTTTTATTGTATTTTAATGTATTATTTTATAGTATAATCAATTTTAATACTGCCTATAAGGCACCTTGAGTGCCATTTTTGGGCTAAAAAAGTAGGGTAGAAAAATAAATAAAACTTTTTTTTAAAAAAAATCATTTTCATGTCTACAAAAAGAAGGTGCCTATGAAGATAACTTAATGTTATTTTAGCATGTTACTTTCACATAGCACTTTGGGGGGAGGGGGTTAGGATGAAATAGTCACAGATAGTGCTTATTTTATTTATTATCTAAAATTTTAAGCCACCCAATAACCAAAGTTCTCTGGACAGTGTACAGATTAAAAACAGAAAATACAAAGTGGCAATAGAAACAATAATAAAACAAATCAGATAAAAACAAGATAAAATTAGCAGCAGCACATAATAAAACCAAAAGTAAACCAAGAGCAAGAATAAAACAGGGCAACAATCTAAAAGCAGTTCCTAAAATATCTGGCGGACGATAAAGGTCTTCACCTGGTGCCAAAATTAGCATAATGGGGTGCTACAAGAGAAAAGACCCTCTATCATATAGCCACCTACTGCCCCTTATTTGGCAGGGGCACCCAGGCAAGGGTCTCAGATGATTAAGATTCAGGTACATAAATATGGAAGGAGACACTCCTTCAAGTAACCTGGCCTCAAGCCATTTAGGACTTTAAAGGTTAAAGCCAGCACTTTAAATTGGGTCTGGAAATGGACTGACAGTGAATGCAAATGGAAAAATATTGGCATAATGTGATCACATCAACCAGTCCCCATTAACAATCTAGCCACCCTGTTTTCAGGGATGTTGAAGAGTCCTTGGTCTCGAGTCACAAGTCTTTGGACCCGAGTCTCGAGTCCAAGTCCTTGGTCCAAAATGGTGACTCACGACTCCCTCCCAAAGCTGACTCCACGAGTCCCTATTAAAATCAATGGGGGTTTTCCCCCACAAAATAAGGCTACTTCAGATGTGTGGTTTAAATAAATTCTAGGCACAAGTGTGCCTTTTTATTTCAAAACTCTGCAACTGATTTTGGCAAGAACAGACCAGGCAGACAAACCCAAAATAACCAGGCAGGCAGAGGAGGCAGGGAACCCCAAAGCAGGCAGGCAGAGGCCTTTGTCTTGGACAATTCAACTGCTGAACTGGTCAAGAAGAGACCAGGCAGGCAGAGGAGGCTGGGAACCCCAGACAGGAAGGCAGAGGCAGCCAAACCCAAAATGTCTGAAAGGTTGCATTTTAGAAAAATGATTTTAAAAAATAAACTTGCTGTACTTCCTAAAACTTATCCATGTTGCATTTGAGGAACTTGATTTTTTCTAAATGTTTGGCCCCCATTCTGGAACGGTGAGATCTCATCACAATTCCACCCTCACTGAACACCCGCTCCACTGGTGATGAACTTGCTGGAACCAGAAACACACTCAGAGCAGCCACACAGAGTAATCTCAGGTCCTTCTTCTGCCTCTCCCAAGTACGCAACACATCAATCAAAATAAATCTTGACACACTGTTGGGGCTGCACTCCTGGTAGCCGTCCATAGTGGCCGAGCAGCGACGCGCCTCGCTTCCATGCGCTCTTCGCCGGCGATCACGCTCCTCTCCACTCCTTATGGCACAGCCCAGGGATGTTGAAGAGTCCTTGGTCTCGAGTCCCGAGTCGAGTCTCGAGTCCCATTAAAAATATTGGGACTCGAGTCAGAGGGGGGACTCAGTCCGACTCATGAGTCGAGTCCGAGTCCCCATCCCTGCCTGTTTTGGACTGGCTGAAGTTTCAGGACTGTTTTCAAAAGCAACCCCATTTATAACACATTGCAATCATCCAAACAGGAGGTTACCAGAGCATGAATAACTGTTGCAAGGCTATCTCTGTCCAGATAGGGTTTAGTTGATTTATCAACCTAAGCTGATAAATGGTGCTCCAAGCCACTGAGTCCACCTGTGCCTCTAGTGACAGAGATGGGTCCAAGAAGAATACCCTGAATCTAGGGAGCAGGGTAAACACCACTCAGCTGGACAGACAAACCACCCACAAACAGTATCCCTGTCTTGTCTGGAATGACATGTTCAATGTCCAATAACTGTTGATCACTGTCAGGTAACACACAAATGGGCAGTAGCACCATCAGACCAAAACACCGGGAAAGGTGCAGAAGGGAAAAGGTGCACTTCAGGTAGGAGGCATGTTAAAAGTACCTTTCCTTCCAGTAACCTTGAGGGATGAACTTGTATGGAAGGGGCACTAGCCTCCCCCTGCTGCCCCCCCTCCCATGACACCTGTGAAAATGAACCAACTGATGCTTGTGGTAAGTGCATTTAAACATGAGAGGTTATGCATGGGACACTTTCATAAGTAAGCACTTTATCCATCGCCTGTATCACATCTGTTTCAGCCTTCGGAATAAAAACAGTTTCAGCCTTCGGAATAAACTCTCACATGCTGCAATAATCAAGTCAAGCTTTATTTGCTAAAAAGCTGGTCATCACAAAAGTGTGAAGAAAGTACTTTCTACCTAATTCAGGTTACTAGGTACACCATAAAAAGGAACATGGTATTTCAGTTTATCATAGATAATCTCCACTGCAATATATTACATTTTGGAAAACGAATATGTGCTGGTTCCTTGGCCCATTAGAGCAAACATAGCAACCTTCTGCATTAAATATTTAGCCCCATCAGATACCAGATGGGATTATTTTTTATCATCATCACTTAAGAATAAAATGTTGGCAAAACTTTCCTTCAGAAATCTTTTGTAAGGAAAGAATATAAACAACAATATAATACATAGTATGCATGGTGAAAAACTAGCATTCCCATGCTGGGGAAAACCTGTGTAAACTAGAGGTCTTCTCTACATTGTGTGGTAAATACCATCTGTCCATCACTATGCTTCTTCCTATTTTAGGTTCTAGAATCCTATTATCCACTGTATATCTTTCTGATCAAAACTGAGAACTTGGCAGAAGAATAACTCTGTGAATCAAAACTACAGTCTGAAGCATCATTTGCAACCAAGTACTGGGGGGGGGGGGGACCCTGGCTATACATGACATAGTTACTGGACATTGTGACACAGCTAGCCAAGATGACTAAGCACTTTGCTACTGCAAATACTGAAAACCATGAGACGAGACTAGTAAAAAAAAACGAGATCCCAGATTTATACTTACAGTATACTTTCACAATCTCTGTGTCTTCCATTATCTCATTCTTGCTTACCTGATCCATAAGGGTAACTATATGATAATTAAACAACAAAGTTAAGCTGTGTTGGCCATGAGAAAAATCCCAAAATCCATATTAGTGTAATATCTTTATTAGGCCAACTAAAAGATCACAAAAAATGTGCAAGCTTTCAAGATCTCCAGATCTCTTCATCAGGCAAGCGTTGTTTGTTTTTTGGTAACATCTTTGTAACATCTTGCCTGGTGAAGAGATCTGAAGATCTCAAAAGCTTGCACATTTTTGTGATATTTTGGTTGGCCTAATAGAGGTATTGCATTAATATGATCACTAACTGGAAAATTATTTTGGACAATGACTTTATTTGTTCCTGAAATACTCTCTAACTTAGGTTAATTTCTGTTGTTTACTATTTCAAGACGTTCTGTATCAGGATGTACAGATATATACCTGTCTGTCTCTCAGTTGTTTTGATTATTATATTTCATCATTTTATTGTATTATTTGCTTATATGCCTATTTATAGTCATATTTATAAATATAAATATGGCCCTGGCTCTCTACACTGGCTCTCCACACTGGTGTAGTGGTTAGAGTGTTGGACTGGGACTCAGGAGATCCAGGTTCTAGTCCCCACTCGGCCATGAAACTCACTGGGTGACTTTGGGCCAGTCATTAACTCTCAGCCTAACCTACCTCATAGGGTTGTTGTGAAGATAAAAATGGAGAGGAGAAGGATCATATAAGCCACCTTGGGTCCCTCGGAGGAAAGGTGGGGTATAAATGTAATAAATAAATATTGTAAACCACCCTTGTATAAATTCCTTTAATAAATACATACAAATAATAAATAAATAAATAAATAAACAAGCAAGCAAACAAACAAACACTATTATTGCTATTGCAAATACTATAAAGTTCATGCAATTCTTTATAGGACAGATGCAGTTCACTGACCATTTGCTGTGAATGCTAAACAGTGTCAATATGTTTCTCCTAAAAGGGTATGTCAGCCATCAAAGTCAATTGCCCAGTTTGATCATGATGCAGTAGCAGCCAAACTCTATAAACAACCAGCTCTGTGTGTGATTAAATTCATGGCAGGAGGATTTTTCAAACAGTCACCATGTGGTAAATGTCTGTGTGAATTCATCCTGAGAGCCAATCAGGATCAATCAATCATAGATTCTGTATGGAGGTGTACATCCTCTGCAATGTATCCCAGGCTACCACAAAAACTGATCTCAAACTAACTTCAAGCTGATAGTTGCCAATATGCTAAAGTCTTTGACTGCACAAACGAACCTGCTTTGGTACCTCCTTTTTGTATACTGGTGGCATCATCATCATCATGTGATCACTCGTGACCGAGTAAGATTGTCTTCCAGGATAAAAATTTACAAAAAGGAAATTTTAAAAGGAGGACATTCTAAAGAAAAATTGTGTAGACTCTAGCAATGGGTCCGTAAGTGACTGTGGAGGCCAATTCTAGATCCACACAGCTTCCCACAGTGAGGACACCGGTTACCAGATGGAAGATGGTCCTGTAAAGGATTCATTTGATGTGCTTTTTGCTTAGCACGTTTCTCCCTTTCACCTTGCACTCGGGCTTCTTCAAAGTCCATAGAACCTTTGTGAAAGGCCAACCTCCAGTTAGATCGTTCATGGGCCAGAGCTTCCAAGTTTTCGATGTTTATATTGCATTTTTTTAGATTATCCTTAAGAACATCTTTAAACCTCTTATATTGACCACCGATATTCCGCTTTCCATCCTTGAGTTGGGAATAAAGTAACTGCTTTGGGAGACAGCAGTCAGACATTCGAACAACATGATCGGTCCACTGAAGTTGGCGTTGAAGGATAATTTTTTCAACGCTAGTAGTCTTTGCTTCCTCCAGTACACTGACATTTGTTCGCCTATCTTCCCAAGTAATTCAAAGGATTTTCCGGAGGCAACGTTGATGAAATCTTTCAAGGAGGTGGAAGTGACGTTTATAGATAGTCCATGTTTCGCAGGCATACAATAAAGTTGGTAATACAATGGCTTCATAAACCAGTGTTTTGGTCTTCTTACAAATATCCCAATCCTCGAACACTCTATGTTTCATTTGAGAAAACGCGGCACTTGCGGAGCTCAAACGATGCTGGATTTCACTGTCGATGTTAGCTGTAACAGAAAGATAGAGAAAATGATCAACATTTTCCAGTATTGTCCTGCCAAGCTGGATAGATGGCATCATCAAAGGGTTAGCTTGCACTTGCTGATGAAGCACTTTGGGGTTTTTTGATGTTAAGTGAGAGACCAAGTTTTTTATATGCTTCTGCAAAACCATTTAGGATAGTTTGGAGATCATCCACTGAATGTGCGGAGACCACATTATCATCAGCATACTGAAGTTCCACAACAGAGGTTGTAATTACCTTACTTTTTGCTTTCAGCCTGCTGAGATTAAAAAGCTTTCCATCTGTTCGATATATAATTCCCACACCAGTGACCCCATTCCAATGACTGTACTATACAGACAGGGTGAACACTCTAATCCTAGGATAACATGGTTATCTGAATCATCCAGTCCAGTAAAATGGAGGGTTTCACCGTACATCAGGTGCAGATGTGTGGAACAGAGTGTATGGTTTAAATTGTTTTTCATATAGGCTCATATCTGATTTTGTTATTAGAACTTGGTGTACCAGTTTATTTATTTTTATTTATATATGTATTCTATTTATGAGCCGTCCTATAGCTGTATCTCTCAGGGTGACATACACAATAAAAGCAAATATAAGGGGAAAAATCTGCTGAAATGCTGCCATGTTCCATCTAGCAATAGTGTTCAATTGGGGGACGGGGGACGAGACGGGACAGCAAAGGTTGAAAGTGAGTCAGGGAATCAGCTGTCCTTCTCAGTGCTGGAACAGTTAATGAAAAGGAAGGCCTTCCTTCTACTTTACAGAGAGAGTGAGGAACTACTTTCAAAGGATCCAAAGAGCAGTGGTCCAAAGATTCAGTTGAGAGCTGATTCAGCAGAAAACCAAAGAAAGAGCAGATTCTGCAGGTAAATGTTCTGAAGAGTGTATATAAGGCCGCTGTGCTGTAGTAGAAGATGTGTAACAGAGGACATTTATACTCAGCAAGGCCTCTCATCTCTGCATTTCCAATTATTGTTGTTACTATTATTATTTCATGATATTTATCTGACTCTTCCTTAAAGGAGCATAGAGTAGTGTACATGATCCCCCGCCTCATTTATCTTCACAAGAATCCTGTGAGGTAGGATAAGCTGAAAGATAATGACTAACTCAAGGTTAGCCAGTCACCCGACTGTATGGCTGAGTATGGACTGAAACCACATTTCCTCAGCTCTAACCATTACAGCAACCTACCCTAACCTAGTTCCCTCCAAATGTGTTGAACTACAACTTCCATCATCCCAGCCAGCATGGCCATTGGCAATGTTGGTTGTGGATGATGGGAATTCTGGCCTAACACATCTGGCTGGCACCAGGTTGGAGAAGCCTACACAACATGCTTTAACCACTATGTCTCTCAGTATACTTTCTGAACTTGATCCTGGCAGTTCTTGGGTCTAACTCACTTTCTTAATCAAACATCATCTTAATTCTGCCCTGTCATGAAAGGGGAGAAACTGTTCTATGAAGTCACCGCTCCATCTTTGGAAGGCAAGCTAAGTTTGAGTTATTGTTGCTGTCAATCTTGGGGGAGGACATTTTTTTAAGGTAAATTGTAGCCTACTTCAAAGAGCAAATGTTTTTTTTTGGGGGGGCGATTTGCATTAAGAACATATAAAATACCTTGCTGGATCAAAGCTCATATATGTCTGGGAATACATTTTATAGTAATTTGCAGTGGTTTTTACTAACCAGGTTATTTTGCTTTCTATTAATTATATTTCAGTAGAATTTTTAAAAAATCTAGGCATTTTCTGGACAGCTAAAGAAATTGTAGCTAATGTAAGGGGGTGCTGTCCATGGTGCTGCAAGTAGAACATAATGCTAGTTGCACTAGTTCCGAAGCTAGAGTGCCCAGGATGCTGTGCTTAGTAAGAGGAAAACTGATTGGGGTGGGTGTCCAGAGAACTTTGGTTATTGGGTGGCTCCACAGGTATAGTCAACGCTTGCATGTTAAAATTATATGATGCTTAAGTATATCTGTAACACATCCTAAGTACTAATAAGGCTGAAAATTGCACTGTTACATTCCATGTGCTGGACAGACTGTGATTTATTTATTTATTATATTTATTTATTATATTTATACCCGCCTTTTTTCCGGCTTACATAATCCTCCTCCTCCTCCTCTCCCTTTTTTCCTCACAACAACCCTGTGAGGTAGGTTAGGCTGAGAGTCAGTGACTGGCCCAAAGTCACCCAGTGAGTTTCATGGCCAAATGGGGACTTGAACCTGGATCTCCCGAGTCCCACTCCAACACTCTCACCACTACGCCACACTGGCTCCCTGATAGTTTTGCTTCCTCATATACTTTTGTTCAAGAAATAGAAAGAACCAAAGTCTTTGAATAGCTGCAAATCAGTCCTTCCATGAATTTTAGCTGACTTGGGGGGAATCCAAAGGATTGCAGGAGTACAAAATCTTTAGGGGGGGATCCTAAAGTGAGGGAGAACAATCCAAGGAGGACTGAGCATGCTCAGTGGCACAGAATCCTGACTGACTGCTGTTGGAGGGGAAACAAAAAACGAGTAAGAGCGGGGATGGAATGGAGTGTGGAAAAGGGCATGGCTGGCTGGCTAGAACTCTGAACAGGAGCACTCCACACTACAATATTTTGCTCAACGTCCCATTTGTTGCACACCAATCCCCCAAAGTTTGGGTTCCATATGCTCATGGCAAAAGAGAATTTCCTGCTCATGAAGAACTGCAAATCATGATGCCATAAAAAATGTACCAAATGTGAGCTAATCACATGGAATTGAAACTCATTCAGGCTTGTTCTGTATAGTAACTGGTTCTCTGAATTAATAGGTTCATAATAATCAGTTGACAACAAAAGTAGGTGAACACAAATTGCTCTAATTAATTATTGCTTTAGTTTGCACTAAATAATCATGGATGTCATGTACTGTAAAATTCAGATAAGCTACAGTATGTTTACTTGCAGCAACAGAATTTGAAAGGACAGCAATAGCTGAACCATAAAATTGAATTACTTATTGATACAGGTTTTGTTTATGTTTTCTAAACATTCAGACAACTGTAAGGAGTATATTCTGTAACATAGGTCATGTTTTAAGAAGTAACTAATAAATGGTAAATGTTAAAATTTACCTTTTTGGAAAAATATAGATGAAAAATGTCAACTGTCTGAAACCCAATGTCCCGGTTGTACAATCTAATGTTCTGAAGCTTATAAAACTGGGATGAAAAGGTCCCAGCTTGAACCCAAGGATGCAACAATGACCCTTGATCCAGCACTGGGACCTGACCATGCCCAAATCTGGCACAAAAAAAGAAAATAAGCAAAATGCCAATAGAAGGGAACTTTGATAAGGGCATGATAGTCCTTTCAAAACTGCACCAGGAAATTCTTGATTAATGATGCTACTCCACAGAGGTACAGGTTTGACCCCTAGTCCAAAGTGAATCTCAGATTTCACAGTTAACCCTTCAATCTCAGATTCACTTTGGATCAGAGTCTGGGTTCACAAGACACAATAAGCCATGGCGGCTTATTAGCCATGTTTGTTTCAGAGTTGCTTATCGTGTTGTCTGAACCCAGCAGCATGGTTTGCTAACCATGCACAAGCCACTCTGGCCAGGTTCAGACAATACGACAGGCCACTCTGAAACAAACAAGGCTAATAAGCTTGGCTTATTGTGTTGTGTCAACCCACTGTCAAACCAGCACCTTGGAGGAGTAACAGCATTAATTAAGAATTTCCTAGCCCTACAGTTCTTAACATTCTTTTGTTTGTACAAACTGCTGGCAGGCTGCTGGACATGGGAGACTGAGAGACACTTTGCCCTTCATACTTGCGCTTCTACATAGGGCGCAGCTGGGCTCATTAAAGCAACCTTACACAATATAGCACAAATAATACTGGGGTGAAGTGTCTCTTTGATGAGAACCACAGATGCCAGGAATGCCAGGAACCAGGCAGTAGATCAGGAAGCATGCAAAGATTGCACAACACAGGGTACAGACCAAATGCGCATGTACATCCAGCTATGTATCCACATTACAATGCATATCTAATGCATGGATTTCCAGCAATATTTCACAGTGTAGATGTGGATGTGCCTTTCCAACTGTCTTGTCATGCAGATGGAAATGCACAGCCAATCAACTATCTGGGGCAACTGCATGTGGTTATTCTCCATATGTTACTATGTGTGAGTGACATCTTGTTACAGTGACTGCTTCTGCATCAAGGTCATGTACATAAAGGTCTATACATAAAATGCTCAATTCATAACAGTCCATTTTGTATTCTATATAGTAGTTCTTCACTGCAGTTTTCCCCCTCATGAATTATACCCAGCATAAACTCTAAACTGAACTGAAGCAAATTAATTTTATTCAAATGCCAGATTACATTTTTTTCAATAAGCCTTTTATTCTGTCTTGGGTCATTTCTCCGCATGCTTTGATTTTGCATTACTTAATAATTCAGGTAATTTTCTTTGAATACTAAAATTTATTTGACTTGCTTGCAGATCTTTTCAGAAAGAAAATGTATTTTTGCTGAACAATACATTCTAACAAACATGATGAATATTATCAAACCTTTAAGCTAAACAATATTACTTCCCCCCCAAAAAATAAGGGCAAAGTGACACATAATTGGAAATAATATTTAAATGCACCCCAGATGGGACACGAACCCACAATCCCTGGCTTAGGATGCCAATGCCTTATCCATTATTACCTGTACAGAAGCAGGGTGGGAGGTCACACAGAGAGTGAGGAGTTAGAAAGCATCCTTAAGAACATGGTAGGCAATCAAAAAGAACACCCCTCAGTGAGGCCTTTCAGCATCTCTCCAAATGTGTAGGGATTGTGACTGTATTCTGCACAGTTCAGACCACATCTTACATATATTCTTATATATCTTATCCTTCGGTTTTAATCAAGGTGTTGAATTTCTTGAATTGGATATTTGTGTTCGGGATTGCAGTGGATATTTTAAAGATATTTTCAGTTCCCAGCTGTTTCACAAAAGAGGGAAGAGCAAGGCAGAGGTCTGGGAAGGCCAGAAAATTTATCAACCATAGGAAGAAGAACGTGACACGTGACCTGTGATAAGGTTGTGGATGAGAGGAGCCAAGGGAGGATAGAGTCCTCGTGAAAAGAAAAACAAGCAAAATAAAACAAACAAAGAAACTGTGCAGGTCCTGTTTTCAACACGCTGAGTGATTAAAGAAGCCTACCAAGATCGAGGGAGTGAGTATAAACACGCAGAGCCCGGATTCTCTTGTACAATTACTGCCTGGGTGAATGTATTTCATGATCTTCCCTTTTTCTTTTCGTGCTCTTCCCTATTATTTAACACAGCTATGTAAAGAATAATATCAAATAAATTATGATGTTTACCAGAAATACGTATAGAACTTTGGGGATTACACCCATCTCTGGGAGTTTCCCTTTAAATAGGAAAAAAGGCCAGGCGAAAATCACACAGTTTTTCATAGCGAAGGACAAAAATAAAGAAGAAAAGAGGGATCCAGAGATGAGGGAAGGAACTAGAGATGGCCCTCCCCCCAAATCCTGTCTTAGATTGGTCTGTGGATCTTAAAAGTAATGTCCAAGGCTATGGAGAGGATCTGCCTTATGTTAGCCTTGCCTCTGAACTAGCAGTTGCTGAATCCAAGCTAATTCAAGAGCGACAGAACAATCGGCTAAATGAATCAATGCTAACTGAGCTAATGCTAAAACAAATCTCCGAGCTAGCTCATAATGCAAAAGAAAATAAGGAAGGCCCCACTAACCAGATAGAGAAAGGGAACGAAGTTCAATTACCAATTGAAGATTGGCTTTTTATTATTACGAAAGATATTGAACATATTAAAGTCTATTTGTCTGAATGCAATGAGCTTTTGATAACACTGGCAAAAATAAACAAAAGGGATTGCCCAGGTTCTGATCCATCATATATAGGGAGTGCTACCAGTAAATGTAGGCCTCAAATAAATAACCCTGTTATGACAGATAGGGAGATCCACGAGTGCAAACAGATTGAAGAGGAATACTAATAATAACGTAAAGAAGTCTAAGAATATCCAAAAGGCCAGGAACCCCTCCTATAAGAAAATGGACTTTAAAAAACTTTACAAATTGTTAGATGACAATACTAAAGTAAAATCCGAACAGAAGCTAATGAAAACATCTGAGAAAAAAGAAAAAAGGAAGAACAGTGACATTGTTGCCTCTAAAAATGAGTGCACAGTTGGTACCACGGCTCATCATTCCATATTAGGCTCAGTACAAGACCAAAAATGGGAAAAAGGAGAAGTATGGTCACATGCCCTTGTTGAAACAAATCCAAGAGAGATTGAGCTCCCAAAGTATAAAAACTGGGATCTGGTACTGATTCAACAGAAGCTAGTCTTATCAAATTACCCTAAACTTAAAGGGACATTAACACAAATTGAGCGCAAATTGCACCTTTTGGATCTTCTGGATATGGCCCTCCCAGGTTTTTTCACTATAGCTGATGTACTTCAAGTGGACTATTTATATTATAGTCAGGTATCTGCTCGTGCGGTGGTTACCTTTAAAGAACAAGGTTTAGCTAGATTAGTTTATAATAGGAAGAATGCACTTGCACACAAGGGCATAATGGTTTCTAGATTTTTCAAAAACTTAGCTCCCCCAGGCCCTTTGTGCATATTTGGCCCCCTGCATCAAATGTAAAAAAGCAGAAGCAAATACCTATAGGAATTTGATTAATCTAGACACCATCTTAGAAGACCCCTTAATTCCTTATAATTTAGCGACTCACGAGCAGGACCTGACTGAATCAGCTGGACTGCAAGCACTTAGGACAACAGCTTACACGACAGAGAAATTCTTCGATACCGAGGAAAAACTGCTGTTAGAATCCTTTGGTGCTCTCCCACGGATTGCACAAAATGAAATAGTGAGGAGATCTGATTCCCTGAAGGAACAGATGCTAAACATTCTGGCAGTGAATGGGGCACCCACAGATAACTCTGAAGAGGCACAGCAGTCATTGGAAATCTATGAGCCCACACGACAATATAATGATTATAAGGGAAAGGACAATCATATACAAGCACCCTCTGTCTTGGAGCAGAACAGTGCATCATATAAGGGGGAAGTTGAGAACAATCCTCCAAGCCAGATCGAGCAGAAATCCAATGAGAAGGAAATGGGATGCCTGGTGCCCACTGGAAAACCTGTAGAACCAAAACCCTTTAACTGGGCAGTCAAGAGATATCTGGAAGATAAGGAAGTGGATTCCCCACAGCCTCAAGTTAAATTTAACCTCCATCCATTAGAGGGAGTGTGTCCAGCTGCATTCAATGCCGGCAAGCTGAGTGCCACAACCGCTGTAATGAAACATCATAATAAGTCTGCCTACGAGCGAATGACAGCTGAGGAGTGGACACAGAGAAGATATCTGGAGGATAATGAAGTGGGACAGATTGCGGAGTCAAAATTGAAAATTCCTTTAGAACCAATCATTGTTATCAATCACCCTTCTAATAATGTTTGCATCTTTAAAGATGAGAAAGGGGAGATAAACAACATATCTCATTATAATTGACAAAGAACAACTCAGAACGAATTTAAATTGAAAATGTTATCCTGGAACATTGCTGGGTGGAATACTAGAATTAAGGATAGCAGCTTTGTTGAGTATATTAATTCTTTTGATGTCTTGCTGTTTCAGGAAACATGGGCTACCAAATAATTGAGCTAGAGCGGTTCTCAGTGGGAACCATAGAGGCTAGCTTCTCCGCACGGAAAGGTAGACCAAGTGCGGGATTAGCTTGCCTCATTGCTTCCTTTCTAGATGCAACCATCATTTGGCTGCCGCATTGCAACCCGATTGCTATGGCAGTCTTGATCAAATTTAAAGCTTGTAGCCTTCTAGTTTTTAATATATATTTATCCCCATGGTGCAATAAACAGGAAGTGAAAGAAAATTGGGACAAACTGGAATCGTATTTTATCAAAATGGAATCTCAGTACCCCTCAGCCCACTTAATCATTGCTGGCGATTTCAATGCTAGAATTGGACCAGACAATGATACTTTATATGCTTATAAACATTGGCATTTGAAAGAACTAGATGACTGTCCAATTAACTTTATAAGATCTTCTAAAGACCAAAGAATTACTTACTCTGGTGCCTGCCTAGCCCATTTTATTAGACGTTCGGGTCTGATCATTCTAAACGGGAAAAAGCAGTTTGACAAAAACGGAGAATTTACTTACATCTCGAGTAGAGGTAGTAGCACAGTCGACTATGTGATAATTTCAGAATCCATGTTAGATCTATGCAAAAAAATTGAAGTGGGGGGGTCTACTTGATAGTGATCATTTGCCATTGATTACTTATTTGTCTATCCCCTCTCCTGCCCGTTTACCTTCAAAGCAACACCCCCATAACATCGAATTGGTTATTACAAAAAAAGGGGTAAAATGGAATCTGCATTTGGAGGAAAAATTGATACTTTTATTTAATTCCTCTGAATATGCTTCTTTAAAGTCAGCAATAACGGCTCCTAACCCTGATTACGATATTTTGTCTTTATTTGAAAAATTGATCTCTTTATTACAAAAGAGCATCACCGTCAATACTGCATGATCAAAGAATGGTCCACTGACCTCTAAGAATCAAGGGTTTGATTGGGAATGTGCTCTTATGAAAAAACAACTGAACAATGCTTATCGACAGTATAAAAAAGACAACATCAGAACTCTGCCGGACTCCTTTTTTCAGTTAAAAAAGAAATACAGATGTTTAATTCGACACAAGAAACAACTAAAAAGCAGGGAATGGTGGAAGTTATTGTTAGCAGCTTCCTCCAAGAATGACAGCAGGTGTTTTTGGCAAATGGTCGCGGATGGGAGGAGAGGCTCATCGAGAATCCCCGACTATTGTATTTCTTCTTGTGCCTGGGAAGAATACTTTTACAAGATCTTTAATGATGCAAACCACATCCCAATAACTGATCAAGCAGAAGAAAATATTCTAGACTTCCCTGAATGGGTTCCAGTTACTATACAAGAAATAAAAGTGTTGATATCGCATTTAAAAATGGGGAAAGCACCAGGCCCCGATTTTATTACCCCTGAGTTACTCAAAGCTAACATTGAATGGTGGGCTCCAATTCTATCTTCTCTTTTTACCTTTATAAACAGTACAGGACGTATACCAGTAATTTGGCATTAAAGCGATAATCGTTCCAATCCACAAAAAGGGGTCCAAATCTGACCCATCTAACTATAGACCGATAAGCCTTTTATCTATCATTGGAAAATTATATGCTAGTTTTCTGTACACAAAATATATGGACTGGCTTGAGACGGAAAAGATATTGGGTAAGGAACAGGCAGGATTGATTCAGAAAGGGTTGTTCCACCATAGACCACTGTTTTATTTTATCACATTTGGCCGAAAAATATCTAGTTTCAGTTAGTAAGAAGTTATTTGTAGCTTTTGTCGACCTCAAATCAGCCTTTGACTTGATTCCTCGAGAAAGGCTATGGATCAAGCTAAAGAACTTAGCAATTGATAAAAGGCTCTTATATCTTACTAAGCAATTGTATTCAGAGACCTCTATTCAAATTTGATGTGGTGTCAGAGGCCACCTCTCAGGCTCCATTATTTCAACGAGAGAGGTAAAACGGGTGTATTTTAGCCCCACTTTTATGTAATTTATATATTAATGATCTTGCCCCCTGTTTTCACTCCCCTAGATTTAATGCACCTAAACTTGCTGAAACTAGAGTTCCTCTTTTGCTCTATGCAGATGATGCAGCTATTCTTTCCCAAACTCAAATAGGGCTAAAACGCTCCCTGGTGGAATTTTCCAATTATTGTAAGAAAGAAGCCCTTGTGATCAACTATGATAAGACTAAGGTCGTAGTTTTCTCAAAAAACAAGAAAAAGTACACTTGGTCGTTAGATGGTTGTCCACTTGAACAAGTTTTTTCATTTAGATATTTAGGAATTTTCTTTCATTCTTCTTTATCTTGGACACTCCATAGGAACTATGCCATCAATATTGCAAGTAACACCAAGATGGCAATTCAGCGTTTTTTCTACTCTAAAGGGAGTTGTCATATTCCCTCTGTAATGCAGGTTTTTAACGCGAAATCTATGGCTCAACTTCTCTATGGAGTTCAAATATGGATCACAGGATTTAACTCAGAAGTTGAAAAGGTCCAATCTGCCTTTCTAAGGGCTATTTTTGGGGTTCCCAACTGTGTAACAGATGCAGTCTTGCGGCTAGAGGTGGGCGCAGACTCTATTGAAGCTAGAACTTGGTCGCTCACATTAAAATTTTGGCTTAGTTTAATGTTCTTAGTTCCCTCCGATGACTTTTTATCACTAGTCCAGTATGATCAGCATGTTAGCTCTTGGATGAAAATATTAGTTAATAAAGTATACAATTTAGGGTTTTCTCCACTGTTGCTCTTCTCCTATGGTCCTGAGAAAGCTAGACACTATGTTACAGAGCGCATTCAAAATATTGATTTTCAAGTTTCATCTGCAGCAGCAAACAAAACCTGCTCCCCTCTATCATTTGGTATCACTTATGTCTCTCTCTCCTAATTTCCAAGCTAAGTATTTGAATAAATTAAACATTCCTAAGTATCGGAGGGCATTCACGCTTGCCCGTTTCAATGTACTACCCTCAGCCCTCTTGGAGGGAAGGTTTCGAGGAATACCTTATTCAAATAGATTATGCCCATGCGGCTCTGAGGAAATTGAAACTATAAATCGCGTTTTCCTCTTCTGTAATTTCTACCGAGACTTACGTAGGGAGTTGATCGATCCATTGATTTCTCGCTATCCTGGAAGAACGGCTGAATATTATGTCTTTTTTCTTCTTTCAGATCTGAAAGAGCCTGTTACGGAAATTGCAGCTAAATATTTACTGAGAGCAATAAGAATTAGGAAAGAAATTGTATTATATTAATCTTTTATTCTGGTTCCCCCCCCCCATTTGTACATACATTTTATAGTACATATATCTATACATATTTATGTATTGGTGTTTTAGGATTTTTATCTGTGTTAAGTACTGCTCTGAATGTAAATCTTATTTTATTTTATTTTTATTTTATTATTTTTTTTACTGAGACATGCGTGTTGTGAGGTCTGTTGGCCGAATTAATAAATTGATTGATTGATTGATTGATATTTAAATGCTGTTTCTTAATAGGAAACTACCTATTATGCAATTTATATCAGGTAGGTATCAATTAGATAATTCTGCTTATTCAACAAAATTAAGAAGTCAGTATATACTTATTGTACTTCCAGAAGTAGACAGCATCATACCTCAGCAGGTGATAAGGTTCTAATTTCTGAACTGTACACTTTTTTCAACAGGAGGCTTATAACTTTTCACTGGGTATGATCCAGCCAAAGTTAAACACAATTAATTCCCATTGATTATAATGGGAATTTAGCATGTACTTAACTCTCTCACACACTACAATAATCAGAATTTTAAGGTATAACTTTGGCTTGATTGTTCCCTTTGTACATTTTCATCAGCAGTTATATGGAATAACATCACCTACCTCCTATCCTGTTATATCAGTGCCCACTTCATGTGAGAATGGGTAAAGGAGCCTGTGTTACTGCTTGGTGTCTATATTAGACTCCAAAGGGAGCACACTACTTGGTCAAATTAACATTCAATTTCAAGGCTTTGGGCCAATTGCTGTAGCGATTCCTAATCTTCTACAACCACTATAATTTTTCAGTCCCATAAATGCATTGTAAATATGGAAGAAGATGGTGGCAACAGCTTCCAATAATTGGCAATGTTGGCCCATTGCTTTATTATTGCCTGTCATAATATTATTCTTTTTAACAGTCACTTCATAAGAACATAAGAATAGCCATTCTGGATCAGACCAAGGGTGGATCTAAACTAGAGCCCCTTCTGTTAATCAGGGAGCTCTGTTGCAACACACTTACTGCTGTTGGGGGCCGCACATACTAATTAACAGAGTGCCGTTTTTTTCCACTGTGTTGAAAATGTTGTCGTGCGTCACACACAAATGCAATTGTGGGGAAAGTTTGAAAAGTGATGTATGCAGGAGAAATGGCCCTTAAAAAAAAAAAAAGTTGGGGTTTTCTTCATCTATGTGCAGGTGCAAAAGAGTGAACCAGCGAAAATCATTTTTTTAAAAAAAAGAAAAAGAAAAAAAATTAATAGTTCCTCCTGCCTCCTCACAAAAAATCATGGAGAAGGAGAAGGGGATGGGAAGAGACGAGGGGGAGGCTGTGGTGCTGCTGTCATCTTCCCACCTCCCATGGGGTGAAGCTAGCAGGATCAGTACCCCCATTCCTGTCCACCCAAAAGCAATTCCCAAAAGCAAGTGCAACCCCTCTCCCAAGAGTGATTTCCTTCTTAGTAAGGCCATTGAAGAAGACAATGTGGTTTACGTACTTCTGAGTAGACATGCATTTTGGCTCATTTTCAGCTAGTTGTTCCTTGAGGCAAGGGGACATTCCAAACTTTATTTTTTCAGAGGGGAGGGAAGGGGAGGCGGGAAGGAGCATTGCATTTACTCTCCAGTCCACTGGGCAAGTTAGAGAGAGAGAAAAGCCACTGGGGGGTGTCAAGGACTACGGGAAAGCAACTGAAGGACCTCCTTCTCAGAGTCGCTGCTGTTTTGCCGAAGCCTGATAGAACAGTCTCCCCCCCAGCCCCACTGAAGCCACTCCTCCTGGCCCCAGAATATTACCACAACATTAGCACACGCTGATATATATACCAGAGGAAAAACCACAACACATAGAAAGTCATTATATAACTGGTCCGAAGAAATCCAGGATATAATGGCAGAAATAGCATGAGGAGGATGGTTTGGGGTGAGCGCCATGTGACACACCAGTGTGTCAAGCTTTACGCTGCTGGTAAAAAAAAAAAGCCTAGTGTAGACCTACCCCAAGGGTCCATCTAGTCTAGCATTCTGTTGACACAGTGGCCAACCAGCTGCCTATGGGAAGTCCAGAGGGAGATGAGAGGGGGATGAGAGGGAGCGCAGGGCCATTCCACCAGCCCTGCTGAAAAGCCACCCTCCTGAAGGCGCCTCCTCCCTCAGCTGTCACCACCAGCAGCCATTCCAGCAGGCTGAGAGGAGGGAGATGAGAGGGAGCACAGGGCCATTCCACCAGCCCTGCTGAAAAGCCGCCCTCCTGAAGGCTCCTCCTCCCTCAACTGTCACCACCAGCAGCCATTCCAGCAGGCTGAGAGGAGGGAGATGGGAGGGAGCGCAGGGCCATTCCACCAGCCCTGCTGAAAAGCCGCCCTCCTGAAGGCTCCTCCTCCCTCAGCTGTCATTCCAGCGGGCTGTGCAGAGGGAGATGGGAGGGAGCGCAGGGCCATTCCACCAGCCCTGCCAGAAGGATGAATTAATTTTCCCCCTTCTTCCCTCCCCATTCCTTTTTCCTTGTGTGTCTTGTCTTTTTAGATTGTAAGCCTGCAGGCAGGGACTGTCTTGTTTAATTGATTATATGTAAGCCACTCTGGGAGCCTTTTTGGCTGAGGAGCGGCATAAAAATATTTCAAATAAATAAATAAATAAGACATGAGTGTAATAGCATTCCCGCTTATACAGAGGCATAATATACAACCATAATTACTAGCAGCCATTGATAGCCTTCCATTTAAGATGCCTTTTAACAGATTGATAGATGTTTGAGAATTAACAGTGGTATTATTATATACCTTTATGTTGTTTGTTATACTGATTTGACAAAGGACATATAAGTGACACATCGAAATGATTTTTTTTTAAAAAAATTTATTTATCTGGAGGTCTTCTTTCAAAGTTCTGATATAATATTTACCTACATATAAATGTTTCTGGAATATTGCTATATACATGTGAAATCATTCAATTTTTCTAATATAATTAATTTATTTTCACTAATATACACATTTTGTGTACTTTCCCCTAACATAAACATTTTTGTATGCATTCTTTTCTTGGAGAACTCCTAAAATAACCCTGGAAATTAGCAGAAATGGTCATTTCCAGAACAGGACAGGTCAGCAGAGCTCCTTTCTACAAGCTCCATTGACCTGCCCTGTTCCAGAAACAAGCATTTCTGATCATTTCCATTTTCTTCAGGATCTGCTGGCTTCCCATTGTGCTAGCAGTGGGTCCCATTAGTATGTGGGCAACATTGGATACTACCCCTTCTAACATATCAGGAATGTAGAAAAAGTTATAAAGCATGGAATGGTGGTTGCGGGGGGGGGGGGGGAGAAATGTTAGTTGTGTGTGCTTCACAAATTAAGTAATACCCAAGGCTGTCTGAACGGGCCCCCTTTATATTGAGTCCAGGGTCTAAAATTTCATAGCTGCACCACTGCCTGGTTTAGCTGAACATCTCTTGTTCTAGCAATAACCTTCTCTTGGAAGACAGGACTCTGTCTGCCGGCAGACTCCCATTGATCACAGAAATTAACACATGAAGGAGATCATCAGTTGAAACTGAATAGCTGAACAGAATGGCACATGATTAACTTCAAGGGTACTTAGTTATGTCATTGTAAGCAAAATAATAATGATGAATGTTTAAAAGGCATAATGATGAGCTGATTAACAGATGGCCAAAAGTATATCTACTTTTATAAAAATAGATAATTACTCATGGTATACTTGCTTCAGAGACTACTGAAGCAGATTGTATTAACCCTTCTCCGCCATGCCACCATAAATAGAGAAAGTAATATTACTTATACATACTTATAAAAGGGAAATATCATTATTTCATTGCTTGAGTATTGGATATATATTTAGCATACATCACTAGGTTCCATACAGTAATCATTTTAAATAGTACCTAGAGAAAAGGAGTACATTTTGGCCAAGAATGCACAGGTCTCCAACACTCTCTCAATACTGCTTCAATGGCCCAGCGTAGCCAATTTATCCATTAGCTCAACATAATAAGAGATTATGGATTGCTCTGATTAGTCATACGAGAAAGACTGCATAGTCTCAAGAAGAATTTCCCCACAAATCATATTATACATGTTTCTGGTCCACTGTGGGGAACATAATTCTAAACTCCACTGTTGGAGACTAGATGATCTAACCTAGCAAGGCAATTCTTATTAATTTCTTCCAGCAGGGGCTGTAGAGTAGTAAAGCTGAAGTAATAACAGCAGATTGGGGCATTATTGCCAATGTGGCAGCCCAGATATGCAAGGGTCTTGCCCTATGTCTCTGTGCTGCTCTTTTAATATCTAAAAAGGAATTTGCACAGATATGGCTCTCTAAGGCAGCAGGCCAAAATTATCTCCATTTTAGAGGTGGGGTAGGGCTTATGGCTTCCTAAAGCCAGCTAATGAGTGTATAACTGATCTGAAAAAGAGACTTCTTCCTCATAGCTCATACTCTTATGCCACAGTTCTATACGCCCTTACTGGAGAGAAAGCCATATTGAACTCAGCAGGGCTTACTTCTAAGTACACAGGCATAAGATTGCTCTGAAAAGCTACTATATTACAGCACTTCCCATGCATATCTGTGACCTTATCTATGTTAGCAATTTTACATCTAACAATTTAGTAATGCTGTAAAATTTTTCGGTCTGATATAGGAGGCAGTATCATCCTTTAATCATTTACTATGAATAGTTCTTTGATGCAGTTAATGATATTTTAATAAGAGTTTAAAAATAAAATAAGTGATAGGGAGAGTTTAATCAAAGAGTAGAACTTTTGTGGTATGATCTGCTTAAAGCATTAACTTATCACTGAAAACCATTCAAACTGAAACAAGATGGCAAGCTTGCCTATTCCCAACGCAACAGGAGTTAGTACTGTAAAATATATCTAATTAACGATCCTGTATTTCTAATATCTCTTTCACCAAGAAAGCAAGAATGATCTATACCAAACCTAAGAAGCTGGATCAGTGTCTCTTCTGCAAATGGAAGGGCTCCTTTCCTTTGTGGAAGGGGCCTGGAACCAGAAGAGGCTCCTGCAGGAGAATGTGGGACAATTTTCATTTATTCCTGTTTCCCCCTGCAGACCCTTACTCCACCTCCCACACTGTTCTGGAGTTTCCTCCAACCTTCTAGAGCAACTTTGAGTGGGCACAGGAGGAATCAGTAAAACTGCCCCCCCTTCCTCCAGCAGAATCTTCCCGTGAGTGGAACTCTGGATCCAAGCCATAGTTTATAAATGCACCACGTCATGGTCCCAGTTTAAATAATTTTAGTGATGCTAATGTCCTGTTGAAATCAATGGCGCTTCATTAGCGAGGATTGACTTAAATCCCATTGATTTCAACAGGTGTAATTAAATTTCTCTGGATTGAGATCACCGGCCACTCGGCCATGAAACTCACTGGGTGACTTTGGGCCAGTCACTGACTCTCAGCCTAACCTACCTCACAGGGTTGTTGTGAGGATAACACGGAGAGGAGGAGGACGATTATGTAAGCCGCCTTGGGTTCCTTGCAGGAAAAAAGGCGGGGTATAAATATAATAAATAAATAAATAAATAAAACCGTGTGTCTGTAACTCTGAACACTGTGTGTTTCCTGTTGTAAATAAGAAAATAATCTGACACTCAGTTCTAGCATGCTAAGAAGCACCTGGTATACTGTTACACTACATGAATACCTCACATCCTTTTCCTACACAGTAAATTCCCTCACACCTTCATATCAAACATATCACAATATGAAATGGGCATAGTAAAGACCCCCTCCACAATACAGGAAAATCCCAACAATACCACATGAGAGAAAGTTGTAGAGAAAATCATTAATTTTTGGACTAACATTTCATCATATGAAAACAAATATGGAGAACTCACCATGTGAGGCCCTTACCACATGGCAAAATAACATGAGAATTGGTCCTAAATATCAGAATTATTTCAGCGTAATTTAGGGCTAGCACACACAAAATGTACCTATGAAGCCCTCTTTAAAAAAAACTCCCCATGGAGACTGCTTCAACCTGCAAGCTGCCCTTGAGTAAGCAGATCGCAACATATTTGGGGGTTTTCCCCTTGGGCACTGCACATCTTCTTTTGGAGTGAGGGGTTGTGGCTGCATGCTGCAGAAGAAGAGGAGCCCAAATGTTATTTTTCACTGCATGGAGTTCAGGATTGCAGTCATAGAAAGAACATGCCCTGCAAAATAATCAGCTACCAAAGGGAATGGTTTAGCACAGCCTCTGCCTGGCAGATGTTTCATGCCCATTGGCCCTACCTTCCATTAAAATGTTATTAGGACTGCAACCTTAGAATGGAGAGTGTCAAACAGCTTCTAATGTCTCTGTTCATTTAGCCTAGAAGATGTATGTATATACAATCATGAAGTTAAAATTTATGTTCATTCCTCAGAAAGAATGAGATTAGCATGGGATAAGACACTGGAAAATAAGCAATCTGTTGCCTCTTTACTTTGGAAGGCTGCTCACTCTGACATATTACACTTTTTTCCTTCTTTTTTTTTTACACTACATGTTTGGGTATTTTCCCCCCTAGGCACTGCTCACCTTTTTTTGAGTTAGGACTCAGTAGTGCCCACATGTTCCAGAAGAAGAGGCCACTTGAATGCAGTAGGACTGAAGTACTTTTAGTGTAAACTATGATCTGTAAACCAGAATATATTTCTAATAGGGAAAACAACACATCTAATTTAAGTTACCAATCATGTGGCAAGTTCTTTTTCTCCTTTTTTTAAAAAAAAATTTTTTTGCACCATGGACTATATTGATAGTATTTGCTTCTGATGCCCATATAAGATATTCCAAACATAGTGTTGTTTATACAGTACTTATATTAGATGCACTTGAACTAATGTTGTACCTGAATATTCTTTATTTTCTTTGGTTTATAATTTTAATTTGCTGCATTTTTAAATGTATGTTTTGACTTCCCTATGCATAAAAGTCCACGTTTTAGTTTTTGTTTTTAAAGGAAGGAAAAGAAAAGAAAAGAAAGGAGGAGAGTGCTCGACTTCCAACTTTGTAAAAGTAGGACCAGGCCCAATTTACCCAGTGCTTTCTTTAATAGAAGGTAGGGGTGGGCCGTAGCCTAGCCTAAGCTCTCTACTGGAAAAAAAGCTCTCTGTTGGGAAAAGCCAGTCATGGATATGTTTTATGTATTTATACATTTATTTCCATAAAAATACCCAAGGTAATATAAGACAATACGAACAATCTACAAATATACAGCATAAAAATATGACAAGATACCAAAAGGAGCAGTATTTGAAAAAGCTTGGAGAACTGGAATGTCTTGGTCTGGCACTGAAAGCCAAGTAGGAAGGCTTCCTGATGGGCTTCTTTTAAGAAGTGATTTCGTAGTGGCACCACCACCACATAATGCAAACCTGCCCTAATGGTCAAGCTACATATCACATCGGCTGCCCATCCATGAGAAATCTTAGATCACTTATATGCTGATGGGATCTGAGCTAGCGGTGACTAAGAAAGAGATCTTGGGCTTGTGGTGAACGGCTCGATGAAAATGTTGACCCAGTGTGCGGCTGTTGTGAAAAAGCAAAGTTGCATGTTGGGCATAATTAGGAAAGGAATTGAAAGTAGAACTGCCATGCCAGTATCATACTGCCCTTAACCAGTTGGCACAAGCTGACTGTGTTTGTTCACCTTTTGTTCATCAGCGGACATTTTCTAACTTGTTGCAAAGCACTCAGTATTTACAGAATTTTATCCCAAAGTACCGTATGGCTTTCACATTAGCTAGCTTTAATGGGATGCTATCCCAATTATTAGAAGGCCAATACGGAGGAATACTAATTGCTCTAAGACTCTGCTCTTGTGATTCTGGGAATGTTGAAACATTAAGTGTATGTGATTGCTGTCCCTATACTGTTACGAACATATTGTTTGTATGTGCATTTTCCTATTATTTGTAAAGAAATGTAAATGGCCTGTGGACTAATTTTCTAATAAACTATCTGTCTATCTACCTGATACAAATTTATGGTGTGACCACACTTGGAATACTGTGTACAGTTTGGGGCACCATTCCTAAAAGGGTAATGTAGAGTTGGAAAAACTGCAGAAAGAAACAGCTAAAGTGATCAAGGGGCTGGACCAAGTACCCTGTGAGGAATAGTTACAATGTCTGGGACTGTGTCGCTTAGAAAAAGGGCACGTAAGGAGAGACATGTCATAGAGGTGTACAAAATTATGCATGGCATGGAGAAAGTGGACAGGGAGACATTTTTCTTCCTCTCTCATAATACTAGAACCCAGGGTGAAGCTGATTGGTGGGAGATTCAGGACAGATAAAAGGAAGTATTTCTTCACACAGCGCATAGCTAAATTATGGAATTCTATTCCACAAGATGTAGTGATGGCCACCAATTTGGAAGGCTTTAAAAGGAGATTGGACAAATTAATGGAGGAGAAGGCTATCAATGGCTACTAGTCCTGATGGCTATATGCTACCTCTAGTATCAGAGACAGTATGCCTACATATATCAGTTGCTGGGGAACATGAGTGGGAGGGTGCTACTGCACTCATGTCCTACTTTTGACATGTGTCTGAGTCAGGATTGCTCTTATGTTCACCATACACCTTTACTTTTACTTTGAAGGAACTGTGTGAAAATTCAAATTTGATCAGAGGAGAGGTGCATTTCCCTCTGCACTGTTCTTCTGAACTAAATCACCCCCAAAGTTACTATTAGCTCCAATGACTGGTACTTCATGAGTGGATGGTACCTGGAGCACACCCCATCTCTACGGGGGAGAAAGTATCCCTATGGCACACCGGGCCCAGTCATTTAGGATTTTAGAAGCTATAACTGGCAAAGATCATCCGTCAGAAAATCTCTCCAAGAAGTATAATCTGCTTTTGAATTACACATGCAGTGCATCATTCATAAGCCATGGTGAGCTTTTAAGTGTCAGCTTCAATGCACAAGAAGTAAAGTGAATTGTAGCCTGCATTATATGGAATATTTGCTTCCTAAGTCACTCACTGTTATAGTATAGACATGATAAATTCAGAAAAGCATATCCTTGACAGACAGTTCACTATTTTCATAACTTCAGGCAATTTAAATCCTGTAAATAAAAGCATGGCTGGAAGAAGCAGTCCCATATGTGCTCTGAATTATGTGGATTGTAAAATCTGTAACTTCCTTCACAACAGCATATGCATAATACATACCACATCAGGATTCCCTTAGCTGTCAGTGTAAATTTACTGTATGAACCAATTTTAAAAAATAGAAAGTTTGTAGTGGTATCCTGTGAATGCTTGTGAAAGGCAGAGGTTTCACATTTGGGTACACCAAGCATTCCTAAACATTCAAATGTTCATTGATACGTAGTGCTGTAATATTAAAACTGTAGTATTATTTCATGCTTATTTTAGTGCTAACAGCCTGCTATATACATGACATAGAAGGATCATAGATCTTAACCACAGGGTTTACAATTTACATTCAAAGACAGTAAGGTACAGATGACCTAAGTCAAGACAAGCTAAAGAAACAATTTCCTTACTATGCATTAGTGAACTCTGTACCTTAGGTTTACAAGAAGTCTCTCATACTAATCTGTAACTTCTGCACCTTAAGACAGTGTTCATAAACTAATAGTGTATAATGTGCATAATTGCTTTGATGAGTGGAAGTTTTGAAAATTGGGGGCACTGCTTTAGAGTGATTTCACTCAGCCTCTTCCTCCTCCATGACTCAAACCACAGATTAAAAAAATCTTAATAAAGAGTAATAAAATAAGGAGTTAATTCTTGCTCAGTTACAAGTGGCTACCAATTCGCTTGGAACTAAAAATGTTCTGAGCGTGGAAAGCTAAGCAGGGTCAGGCCTGGTTATGACTTGGATGGGAGACCCCTCCTCCTCTAGTTTCCTGCATTGAGCAGGGGGTTGGACTCGATGGCCTTGCAGGCCCCTTCCAACTCTATGATCTATGAAATCTATGAAATGCACTTCTAGTCACGGGGGGGCGGGGGGAAGGGGTGTGTCATCTGATCTTCAGTGATTCCACCTCCTCCTTCCCTCTGTAGCTCCCTGTGGCCAATTTAAACTGTAGAAGGGGATTTTCATGGGCCACAGGGGAGCTGCAGAAGGTAGGATGAGGTGGAAAAGTCCTGAGCTTTCACAGAATGGAAGCTGCATTCCATGCTCATAAGCCTAATACAAAGTGCCATCCACTATCATTATTGCAGGTGGCGTCGAGAGCAAATAATGCAGGCCACATGCTGAAGCTAAGCCGTTATGAGCCGGGTCAGTGCTTGGATGGGTGACTGCCTGGGCAGATGGGTGACATCTGTTCTCCTGCACTGAGCAGGGGGTTGGACTCGATGGCCATATAGGCCCCTTCCAAATCTACTATTCTATGATTCTATGATATTAAAGGCATTAGACTGGCCCTGCATAGAGATGTAGGAGCATCCCTCAGCTTGGCCCAAAATGGATCAAGCTGTTGAGAACCTGCAAACTAAACACTCATAAAGGTTTGATTTTTTTCCAGCATTCACTGCTGAAAAACATCCCCAAAGCGTAACTCACCTGAACAGGGAAGAGAAAGGGGGCATTGGCAGCATTTTAAAAAACATTTTTGTTGTAAAAATGTTGACAAAAGAAAAGAAAGAGAAAAGAACAGGACAGGACAGGAAAGGGAATGAAAGGAAGGAAAGGCTACATAGATTTGAATATATCCATTTTAATTCTCTAGTAGCACAATCCTAGGCATGACTTCTCAGAACTAAGTCCTATTTATAGGATCATAGAGTTGGAAGGAGCCTACAAGGCTATCAGTCCAATCCCCTGCTCAATGCAGGAAACTAGAGGAGGGGTCTCCCATCCAAGTAATAACCAGGCCTGACCCTGCTTAGCTTTCCACACTCAGACAAGCTGAGCCAGCATAAGCCACAGGCTTGTATACTGGGGTAGGGAACCTTGGTAGGTGCCAAGAATCTGTCCGGGGGTACACTGGTGCCCCCAAACACCACATTACCTACCCCTGCTCTAGGTTATGCCACAACCACAATAAGCATCAAGCTACTGTTTGTGCCCCAGAGTCTTTGTTAGCCATGACCTAGACAAGACTACCATCTTTTTGCACAGTTGAGTTTCTTGAAGCTCCAAGGAGTCTGTTTCCAGTACTAGCAGGACAGCTATGGAATGATCTCCTCAAAGAGACTTTTAAGCTATATCCCTTTATAATTTTCAACACTAGGCCAGGTGTCTCCTACCCCCCAACTTTCTAGCTTAGGCTGCATCTGGTTTATATTACTCTGCCTGTTCTTTTATTTTATTATAGTTTCATTATTATTATTATTTTTAAAAGTACACTATATTGAGCACTCAGGTGGAAAGGCCACCTAGCAGTTCACTCTAGCAGCTTAGTTCTCAAAGTAAGATCTTTCAGCATGTATTCTTCCGTGAGGGGAAAACATAAGAAAGACAAACAGTTCTTGGGACTGCTTATTAGAACTTGTTGACATATTGTATGTACCATAGATGCTGACAGTTTGCAAAGAAAGCTGATATGCTGCAGAGGATTTAAAGCTGCATAGTCATAGCAACTGGAAGTCAAATCCAGAAAATCGGCACATGTGCATTTATCATGAGATGTCTACCTGCATAATATATACTTCATTGATTATATATTTTGTCAGACATATAACAATGTAAGACAGAAGTTTCCAAAGTCTTCTCCACTGTTCCACTTATTTAAAACAAAGTAAATGTGGTCTCCAGCTGCTATGTTTAAAATAAATATCTGCAGGATATTTAAAAAGGAATGTAACCATAGAGAATATAGACACTTCCCCCCCCTGTTTGTACAGAGCCTGGAGCAATGACTAAACTGTTAACTGCCTTACTGCTATCGTTGTATACATGATCAGATGCCAGTGAAATATAGTACCTGTCAAAAATATGTGTTGTTTTGTTTTTTAAAGAGGCAATGTCATTAGTGTCTGTTTGCACATGAGTTGGGTGTTTTGGCAGGCCCTGCTAGGATTGAAGAGGCAGCTTGTGAGCATTTTTCAATTAAAAAAAACTAAAAGGACAGGATCTTTGAGGGAAAAAAGGCGGGGTATAAATATAATAAAATAAATAAATAAATAAATATCGTAGTGGTGTGGAAATGCAAAATGGTCTTCATATAGCTTCGGAACTGGAATAACCCTGACTTCGAAGAGTTGCATTGCATGCAAGGTTGACAGTACTATTGATCATCTTGTTTGTTTGTTTGTTTGTTTAAGAATCGTCATATTTTTTTTTTATAAAGAGGTTTTCTAAATGAGGCATTTATTGTGCGCTCATCATTCCCTACTGGTTGTTCACTGGTTCTTTAGATAATGACGTGGCCCTCCAGTTTTGCTTCTGTTTTTAAACAGCACTTCTGGTGTTTTGTTTTGTTTTGTTTTGTTTTAAGAGCAGGGAAAATGTGATATGATTTGTGAAAGCAAAAGAAAATGCTTTTTCCACTTGTGTAATTGTGCTATTCCATTATGCCACAGTGCCACCTAGAGGTTATGTAGTGGACAAGCAGGAAAAGAAATGCTCTTAGTTTGTGTAGTGCTTGGATCTCAATTCTGTGATAACACCCAAAGTAGATAAAACAAATTAACAGCCTTGTGCAGAAAATCTCCTTTACCAGAAGCTGGACAAGCTTTTGTGGATCAGCTAAAATGATCCAAGTCATATGTAGCTTGAGAGTGGTATTTGGGCTCAATTTTAAAGATGAGTCTTGGAATAGATATTTGTTAAGCCTTGCGCTATTGATTAATTTGTCCTGTATTGCTCATTGCTGCTTTATTATGAACTGTAAATCTGTACATGTGAATGGGGCAACGTGTTTTCTAACCTTGGTGTATTTTGCACTTTCATATGAAAAATAAATAAAATATATAAATAGTACCAATTTGACAGTATCTATATCTCATATCCATAAATTATTTGAAGAGGAAGGCATTTCACAAAACATGAATATTTGTCCTATCTGTGTTTTTTCAAATGTTAAAAAAAATTAAATGTTGTGGGGGGTTTTAATGCCTTTTGGGGATTTAAAGAATGCCTGTCAAGGATAATTTAGTGAGAAAGTAATTTATTTTTAAGTATGACAGGCTTTCATAATTTTTACTGTAATGCTAAAATAACAACATTTACTTAATTGTATATTACAGGTTAGAAACTTGACAAGGTAGTATTTTATTACAAAAGTGCCGGAATAATTATGAGTTTGCCACACAAAAAAGAGGACAAAACTGTTTATATCATTAAATATTAAATTATCAATTTTCAAGAAAAATGATATGTAGTTATATCCTAGATTATTTGAATTTTCTAATCTTTCTTGGTATATTGTTTGACTGAAATGGCAAGTGCATATTACAGCTACAATTCTAAATCCAAAAAGAGAGAATAAGTCTCACGGTGCTGAAAAAATAGCGTTATTCTTTAAGGGTGCAATCCTATGCATGTTTAGACAGAAAAAAATACCCCACAACTCCCAGAATTCCCTAGAAAGCCATGCTGGCTGAGGGATTCTGAGAATTGTAGGACTTTTTTCTGCCTAAATTTATGTAGGATTGCACCCTAAGAATCCCAACGCATTTCGGCCCAATATATATTGGGACCTATTGTCAAATGTATGAAACAGTCCTGACAGAGTTTTCAGAAGGCTTTTTAAGAATTCCCCTGAGGAAGGCCATAAATAATGTATTAGGCCAAAATGCATTGTGCTTCTTAAAGAATAAAGCTATTTTTTTCAGCATCTTGAGACTAGTTCTCTCTTTTTGGAACTATTTAATGAGTTCTTAATGAGTTGCACTGGCTACCAGTTGCTTGCCGAGCCGAATTCAAGGTGTTGGTTTTGACCTTTAAAACCCTACACGGCTCCGGCCCAGCTTATCTCAAGGAGCGCCTCCAGCAACCTCAAGTAGGCCGCTCAACAAGGTCTGCCACGGACGGCCTTCTCCTTATTCCATCAGCCAGAGCAGCCAGGCTGGTGGGGACTAGGAAGAGGGCCTTCTCTGTGGCGGCCCCCACATTATGCAACTCCCTCCCTAGTGACCTTCGCCATGCCCCCTCCGTGATGAGCTTCCGCCGTGTATTAAAAACATGGCTGTTCAGGCGGGAATATGGGGTGGGTTAGGTTTTTAATGAGAATTTTTTATATTGTTTTAATTATTATATTTTATTGTGTTTTACTGTATTTTAATTGTACATCGCCCAGGGTGGCCGGGTGACCGGCCAGATGGGCGATTGATAAATATAATAAATAAATAAATAAATAAATATTCTGGATGCTTTCCATTTTTCTCATACTTTCCAGCTACAATTTAAGCATAGCTATTACTATAATTATTATTTAGTTGTATACCTTTTTTTTTTTTTTTTTTTTTTTTGGCAAAATGGTCCCCAAATGTTGAACATCATATTAAAATCAATAAAAGTAGAATAAAGTTACAATAGAGCAATCATCAATTAAAAGAACAACAATATTAGGCAACCTATTGCACCCTCCCATTGAACTTGGAGATACTAACTCCTGAGTAAACACACTTAGGACTAGCTACATATATACTAGCTATATGAATACTGCTACATTGTGTATAGATATTTGTTTTGTTCATATTTCTTACTATGTTCATATTCCTCAATATATACAGTTTCATATCAACGAAAGGTTATTTATTATTCAAGTGCATTCGCCAGCAAACTAGAACAGCCTTCCCTAACCTGGGGCGGAATCCAATGGGATTGGCTTATGCCCCTGCCAATTCTCTTATTCCCACCAATTCAGTTGTGCCAGTGGACCCCACCACTTGCCCAACAGTGATTTAGCGCTTCTGGGGCAACCCAAGATGAGCAGAAATGCTCATTTCCAGAAGGAGGCCGGTTGGTGCTCACGTAAAGGAGCTCCGCCGCCAACCTGCTTCCTTCAAGAAACGAATGTTTCTTCTTTGCTTTGGGGATCCCCCTAGGAAGCGCTAGATCCCCCTTGTGCAAGTAACTGACAGGACCCACCAGTTTGGGAAGATAATTGGCAGGGTGGAAAGCAAATATACTGTGTGTTTAACAGTGCAATCTGTGCATGTCTACTCTGAAGTAAGTCCCATTGTGTTCAACAGGGCTTATTGCCAGAGCATATTTATTTATTATTTATTTATCCCATGTCTATTCTGACCAATAGAATGACCATTCTATAGAATAGAATTACCATGAATGACCATGAAACTCACTGGGTGACTTTGGGCCAGTCACTGACTCTCAGCCTAACCTACCTCACAGGGTTGTTGTGAGGATAAGATGGAGAGGAGGAGGAGGATTATGTAAGCCGCCTTGGGTTCCTTGCAGGAATAAAGGCAGGGTATATAATAAATAAATAAAAATAAATAAATAGGACCGTAGTGTAGGTATAATGCTAGGGAAAGTAAGTTACTAATTAAATTGAATGGGGTCCATGCAGGGCAATTTCCATTCACTCCAAAGCAACTGTGCAAAGGCAGTATGTCTCTGTATGCCAGTTGCTGGGGAACAGGAGGAGGAAGCTGCTGTTGCATTCATGTCCTGCTGTGGGCTTCCCACTGGTTGGCCACTGTGGGAACAGCAAGCTGGACTAGACGGGTCTTTGGTGTGATCCAGCGGGACTCTTCTTAAAGTCTTAGGGTGCAATCCAATGCAAGTTTAGATGGGGGGGGGGAATCCTACAACTCCCAGCAGGCCCCAGCCAGCATGGCTGACTGGAGCCTGCTGGGACTTGTAGGACTTTTTCCCCCCATCTAAACTTGCATAGGATTGTACCTTTAGACTCTTTAAAAATGAAAATGAATGAGGTGATGGAATAAAATAAAATCTTGCAGATCCCTGTGATGAGACTGTGCATCTTCATTGACGATGACGAGCCTGCTCTGCAGTTTGAACTTGCAGGGGGTTCAGTCGGAGGGACTGATAGTTTGTTGATTGTGCTGTGCTAAACATGCACCTGGTTTTAAAATCTGGAGGCAACTTTATTGAACTGGATTCAATTCTAAATTATTCCCAACAAATTAGTGTGATAGGACACAACTTCCTCATGACATTATCCTATGTTGACCATTTCATTTGATAAATGTCCACGAAGACAGGTTGATTTGACACATAAATCTTTACTGCCAACGCTTGGTTGAGCTCTATTACAAATGAAGTAAGTGGGAATGAAAACAATATGAGTAAAGTATGATAGATCGTGCATATTAAGGACATTTAAGCCCTCTCACTTAAGCCCAAAACTGTCATTACTTCCAATTTATAACGAATCTTGTTCCAACACCACGTTAACTGCAGCATGACAACTGGAGATTCATGCCATAGCAGGTATCTTAGGCAAGTGGAACACAGCTCTAAAAAAACCCTCCTTATTACTTGGTTTGGCAGTATTGCATGGGGCATTAGGGAGGCACTTTGATGGTTTAGGGGTAACACACCAGTTGGAGATGCTCTCTCCACACCCCCAAAAAGTAATTTGTGCCACACAGAAGATTCAGAGGGCCAGTATGCAAAGAACAGGCATGCAGGAAAAAAGAATAAATTGGTATTTTGGAAACTAAAAATAGGATCTGACACTGAAAGACTCATTTGGGAGATATCCTCCAACAATGGTTTCTTTGACTTTATAACATTGTGGAAATTGTCCTTAAAATGAAGAAACTCTTGGCAAATTTAAACCTATCTATATTGGGGTGTCACATCCATGATCTGCCCCTTCCTCCAGGATGTGCAGAGGAAGGGGATGGATAAATGAAAGCCCTGAGGTTTGATGTGAATGGCAGCACAGCTGGATCAAAGATGTGTCATAGAATCATAGAATCATAGAAAAGTAGAGTTGGAAGGGGCCTACAAGGCCATCGAGTCCAACCCCCTGCTCAATGCAGGAATCTAGGTCAAAGCATCTCTGACAGATGTCTGTCCAGCTGCACCTTGAATGCCTCCAGAGTGGGAGAGCCCACGACCTCCCTAGGTAGTTGATTCCATTGTCTTATTGCTCTGACAGTCAGGAAATTTTTCCTGATGTTTAGGTGGAATCTAGGTTCCTGTAACTTGAGCCCATTATTCCGTGTCCTGCAAACTGGGATGAACGAGAAGAGATCTTTGCCCTCCTCTGTGTGACATCCCTTCAAATACTGGAAGAGTGCAATCATATCTCCCCTCAGTCTCCTCTTCTGAAGGCTAAACATGCCCAGTTCCTTCAGTCTCTCCTCATAGGGCCTTGTTTCCAGTCCCTTTATCATCCTTGTTGCCCTCCTCTGAACCCTCTCCAGTTTGTCTATGTCCTTCTTAAAGTGAGGTGCCCAGAACTGGACGCAGTACTCAAGATGAGGCCTAACCAGTGCCGAGTAAAGGGGAATTATCACTTCCCGCGATTTGGAAGCTATACTTCTATTAATACAGCCCAAAATTGCATTTGCCTTCTTTGCAGCCACATCGCATTGCTGGCTCATATTCAGTTTGTGATCTACCACAATTCCAAGATCCTTCTCACTTGTAGTATTGTTGAGCCAAGTGTCCCCCATTCTGTAACTCTGCATTTGGTTTCCTCTCCCTAGGTGCAGCACTTGGCATTTATCCCTATTAAATTTCATTCTGTTGTTTTCGGCCCAGCGCTCCAGCCTATCGAGGTCACTTTGAATTTTGTTTCTGTCTTCCAGAGTATTAGCTGTTCCACCCAACTTTGTGTCATCTGCAAATTTGATAAGCATTCCCTGTACCTCCTGTGTCTTGTTATGATCGATGAAATCTATGAAATCTATGTCCTTAATATTTACTGATGTACATGCTCTTTTAAATTGTCTACCTGCTTCCTGAAAGTTAAGGTATGGTCAGCACAAATGGTTTCTCCAAGTCTTTCTGACTGTTAAAAGTCTTCTATTACAACATTGGAAGGATAAACGTTCACCTCCTATAATGCAATGGATTGAAGACCTTACAACGCTTTCAACATTTGAACGGGTGGTGTATAGACGCCACCTGCAAATGGATACTTATTTGGATATTTGGTCAGCTTTTGTTGACGTTTATGTGTAGTTCTTAGAAACCTGTATTTACAGACACACACGCATGCATGCACACGCACACGCACACATGCACACACGTATTGAAATTGATCTATTCAAATCTATGTAGCCACATTTTTAATTTTTTTATTTTGTCAAAATTTTGTAATAAAAAATAAGTTGAAGAAACACACAAAAATGATCAGCAAAACTCACAATGAAGTCAACACAATTCAACCTCCTTGCCTTAGAACAGTGAACATGTTGTCTGCTACATACTACTTGTACTGTCTTTAAAATTCCTTTCATGTTTCAGCCTAGATGAACCATTGTAAATATTAATTTGAAACTAATGCCATTGATTTTCTAAACTGTATTTCTTTCCTTATCTTAAGAACTAATAAACAAAGCTTTCACTGATTATTTCTGCAGTGATTTTGCAGGATTACAATCAGGGGTTGACATGTGTAGGATAGAACAGAAACAAATGGAATGTAAAGCATTTGTTGCTACAGCTGGTGTTAGGGCACTGAAGGCCACCCTTTGGCCTTCCTCAGATGTACAATGACAAACTTCAGGATGCAAATAGATCCAGTGCAACTATGCCCTACAAGGAATTATAAACCTAGTAAAATAAAAGCTACTTTGGGAGAAATTAAAATATGAATACCTCAGTGAAAACTCACCAAATAGATTGTAAATGAGAGAGCAGCATAATAAATGCATCTCACAGAGAGGTGAATTATGGCGATTCAGCAGCAATAAAGAAAGCAAGTGGTAGCTTGTTAGCTGAAAGTAATCACAAAGTTTCCATCTCTAGACTGCAAGAGCAAACAGCTTTAAAATAAATATTATGCTTACAGAAGGAGGATAAATCACTCTTCATAACACTACTGAGATTCAGTATACCTCAAGTAGGAATAGGGCAGAATATTACTTGCATAATTTTTTTTTTTAGTGGACTGACCTAATTTGCACTTCCCAGATGAATATGCAGATCAGAACACGGTTATCCTTCAAACTGCACAGTTGTCCAAATTTTGTGATGCAGTTTTTGGCTCAAAATGCCCCTGCTCCTCTGGGATCCTATTGTCTGCTCTGGGAGATGCCTTAGGCAAGTACAAGGCAGGACAGGTGACAACAGTCGGTGTAGCACTACAGGCAGCAGTGAAAATACAAGCCCAAGACAAGTTCAGGACCACAGAGTGATCCTGCAGCTAGAATACTGACAAGTTATCCTAGCACTGGCTTCCAGCAACTGGCAGGAGTTTTATAGCCAGGTCCGGAGTATCCTTCTGGGACCTCCACCTCCTCAAGTGCTGCATCTGGTTTTCAGGGATGGGGACTCGGACTCGAGGACTCGACCCGTGAGTCGGACTGAGTCCCCCCTCTGACTCGACTCGGACTCGAGTCCCAATATTTTTAATGGGACTCGAGACTCGACTCGGGACTCGAGACCAAGGACTTGTCAACATCCCTGGGCTGTTGACGAGTCTTCTGGCTGTGCCAGGAGCATGATCACCGGTGAAGAGTGCATGGAAGCGAGGAGCGCCGCTGCTCAGCCACTATGGACAGCTACCAGGAGCGCAGCCCCAACGATGTGTTGAGATTTATTTTGATGTGTTGTTGTGGGGGGTTAGGGTTAGGGTCAGACATTTTGGGTTTGGCTGCCTCTGCCTGCCTGTTTGGGGTTTCCTGCCTCCTCTGCCTGCGTGGTCTCTTCTTAACCAGTTCCACAGTTTGAATTGTCCAAGACAAAGGCCTCTGCCTGCCTGTTTTGGGATGCCCTGCCTCCTCTGCCTGCCTGGTTATTTTGGGTTTGTCTGCCTAGTCTGTTCTTGCCAAAATCAGTTGCAGAGTTTTGAAATAAAAAGGCACACTTGTGCCTAGAATTTATTTAAGCCACACATCTGAAGTAGCCTTATTTTGTTGGGGGGAAAGCCCACTGATTTTAATAGGGACTTGTGGAGTCAGTTTTGGGAGTGACTCAGGACTCGTGACTCGTGAGTCACCATTTTGGACCAAGGACTCGGACTCGGACTCGAGACTCAGGTCCAAAGACTCGTGACTCGACTCGAGACTCGAGACCAAGGACTCTTCAACATCCCTGCTGGTTTTCCTAAAGGGCCTTTCCCACAGTCACTGGCTTCTTCTGGGTACTGAGGGTCTGGGGAGCAAGGAGCTGGTTGGAGAATGCTCTCTGGGGCATCCCTGCTCACTGGAGGAGTCTGAGGTCCACTCCCCAGAATCAAGAAGGGCAGCGGTGCCTCCTGGGGATCTGAAAGGGCTCTCGGTACCAGACCACTACATGAAAATTGGGTACAAAAATGCATGTACGTATTTGGGAAAGTCGCTTATAAAAAAATAAATGCACATCTTCATGTTTGTTTTTAATTTGCATACTGATGTGGAAATTAGATGGAACAAATTTAGGACTGAATTCATGTGAAACTGGCATGGACTAGATATAGACTGATTAGTCCATTCCTAATTTCAAAATATGCCAAAATAGTGGAGCTCCTGCAACATCCTAAAGCACTCATCAGCCACACACACACACACACACACGGAAGTGCTGCTCACCTAGTGTTCATGTAACAGAGGATCCCACACAATCCTTCATTTTTACAGAGCTTCTGTAATGGCATGACGTGGTCGTGGGGAAACTCACCAAAAATGTCTCAGGCCTATTTAATGTAAAGCATGGATTGAAAACAAACAAGCACCTTTTCTATTGCTATCATTAAGAGGATATCCTACATCTCTGAAAGCTCCATATATATGCTATTTCAGTTATGCTGGGCCAGGTTATGGATTTTTGCTCCTCACTTTGTTGTCAGGCTATATTCATTCTTTTCACCTCACATTTAAACTAACTTTCTGTGCAGAGGGATCTTAACTTGAGCTAGCCTATGGTTTCAGTAGTTGGCTGGCCGGGCTTTAAAACCTACCCTTTCGAAGCCAAAGAGGGGTGAAGATGATGGTGTTTCCAGCTCCGGAAAAGAGAGACATCTACATTGGGGGAAAGGAAGCCAACTGGGAGACGACGACCACCACCTAATGTGTATAGTCACATCACTATTGTCATGGAAGACGTTTGTTGGATTGGGGTGCAGATAATTTTCTGAAATCTTTATGCTTCCTGGTTTAAATCCAGCTTTATCTTCCTGAAGTACCCCTTCCATATACTTTATCATCCTCTGTTGAAAAGGTGTTTGAAAATATTTCTGTCATGAAATTAATTGATTTTTACAACTGTTGCACCCGAGTCTCCTTTTAAAGGTATTGGTATTATTTAGTGCTGTGCTAAAAATTTCTCCCACATTTTTTGACTACTGTATTCTCATTCAGTTTGATAGAAAAGAAATTGCTTTCAAAAAGAAATTCAGGGGAGAAGAAAATTTCTGGGAAATTCTCATGGGTCGGGTTCTCAGGGTCCTTGTGCTTGCTTACGAGATGGCCAAGGATTGTGTGCGAATGTCCTGCCATCCACTGTACAACCATCTCTCCAGCAGCCTGTAGTAGCCTCCTTGGCTTCCTGTACTTCAATTAAAGCCCAGGGGAAGACATCATGAGGAAATTCCTCCCACAGGGCTTTTTCAAAACAGGAAGCGCAGGCAGCTGTGCTACAAGCCCTGCCAATGGTGAGTCCTACCTGTGAGAAACTCTTTGAGAATTTCTCCTCCAGCTTGAGAAATTCAGTTAAATTGTCTCGCCCCCGCCCCAATTTCTCTACCCACAAGTAGGGTGGAGAATTTTGAGAGGCCATGTGCACACTGCTCTAGTATTATTGTTACGTACCTCTTGTCTCATTAAAAATTGTGAAACGGCCATGGATGCAATGTCATGAGAATATTATGAAGGTGTTGGAATCTTAAAAAAGCCTGTTAATGCCATAGTTCATAAGTGTGTCAGTCAAGCCTTTGGCTTGGGGCCACCAGCACTTATAACCAGGCCTAAAACAGTTGAGGAAGCCACATGGGAACAAAGCTTCCTTAATCAGTGTTATCCAGAAGATCATCTTTGAACAGAGTTTTAAAAACACATTTCTTAGAAGATTTTCTTGAAAGTAAAGGAACACCTTGTGTATCAAGAAAGCAGACAGAGACAGAGTCTGATACCTTGATATACCAGCACCAATGTGCAGAGTCATGTTTGTTAGATATTTGGGTAATATTGCATGCATAGAGTCACTAGGGAATGGGTTAATGGGCACCAGGGACTAACCACAGCTACTTCCTCCCACATCCGGTGAATCTTACCTTGGGGGTAAGACCTCTCTCTCTTTCCTGACCTTCCATGAGATGACACGTGCCTGGCTGGCTCTCCTCCAGCCATGTTGACTTCAATGGACTCTAAGCTGTATCTGTATGAACTAACAAGCATGCAAGACTACCAGATGTTTTGTGAGTACGATAAAGCCCTTTTTGTTGTTATAACTAGTCTGGATTACTTTTAATCCTAAAGAGCCTTCCGGGTCCTAGCAGACCACATGGTGAACAGCCTTGTAGTTGAGTAAGTTAGTAATAAGCTTCTGCATATCTCTGCTACAATACAAACCAATCCATCCATCACATGTTCACAAGAAAAGAGCAGTGCAATATTATGCATGTCTACTCAGAAGAATGCCCTACCGAGTTAAATGGGGCTTACTCCCACATAACTGTGTATAGGATTATAGCGGCCTTCTCCAACCTGGTGAAGTCCTGATATTTTGGACTACAGTTCCCATCATCTCTGATAATTGACCATGCTGGTGGGGGCTGGTGGGAGTTGTAGTCAAAAACATCTGGAGGGCACCAGGTTGGTAAAGGCTGAATTACAGCCTTAATGTACAAGCAGGTGGTCAACCATAGATTTTTCTTGTGCCAGCATATCCTGTTAGCTGTGTAGGCACTAAACTGGATAGATGCAGGCCTAAAAGACATGCCTGACACTCTTGAAGTATCAACAGGTCCAGGTGGACCTCCAGTTATGGACATCAGAATAATAGACAGCCTGTTTAACATAAACCAGAAAGATAACACACACAAAAATCAGATCCATCAAGACATAAGAAAATAAGAACATAAGAAGAGCCATGCTGGATCAGGCCAAGGGTCCATCTAGTCCAGCATTCTGTTCACACAGTTGCCAGCTAGCTGTCCACAGGGAACCCACAAGGAGGACATGAGTGCAACAGCACCCTCTTGTTCAAGTTCCCCAACAACTAGTGTACAGAGACCAGGCGTGCTAAACCCGAATAGGCTAAATACACGAGGGGAGAGAGCACTTCTCTCTTTCATCGTGTTTCATCCCTCTACTTGTGGAGGGTGAGAGTCTGACAGAGCTCCACAGCCGTTTGAGCAACTGTACTCAGCAAGTGCTAATTAATGGCTAGCCATCCTCCTGGAGGGAGGTCTTGAGTGGAGTGCCGCAGGGCTCTGCCCTAAGCCTTGTGCTGTTCGACCCTTATCAATGACTTGGGGTGGGGGTGTAAAGGGGTTGCTTATCAGATCTGCAGATGACACAAAACTAGGAGGAATAGCCAACAACATAAAAGGATCAAGGTTCAAAGGAATTTTTGGAGGAATTTTTATTATCATTGAATGAACAGGAAAATTTCGATTTGGCAACAACTCACTCAGACCTCAACAAAAAGATTTTCCCCAAGGACTTAGAACCTCATAACGCATTGACTTGGAAAAGACTTTCTGCAATGGAAATGGAATTCTACCGGTACTCCTTAGCATACTGTTATATGTGTTTGTAATGCTGTATTTTTATAATATAGAGAATAAATATAATTGTGTTTGTTTATTGGGTTTTTGTTGTTATATTGTTGTTATTCTATGGAAATACACACATATTTAATATTACATATTGAATATGGGTTATTTTACCTTATGTTTTTCTAAATTATATTTATATTTCATATACAGTCATGCCTTGGATTGAGAGCATAATTCGTTCCGGAAACGAGCTTGTGATCCAAAACACTCTTATATCAAAATGAAATCCCCCCCCCAAAAAAATGGTACAGAGATTTTTAATTTAAGCCGTGCTACAGTACTTGTATTGCAAGACGTCGCTTGTATATCAAGTAAAAAAAATTAAATAAATATTTTAAAATTTGCTTGTCTTGCAAAACGCTCTCAAACCAAGTTACTTGCAATCCAAGGTATTACTGTAATATTTAAATATTTTGAGTTGTTAGGCAGCATACAGGGCCGGCGCTACCATTAGGCGAACTAGGCTACTGCCTAGAGTGCCAGGCTAAATGGGGGCGCCAGAAACGCGGGAAAGAGGTGAAAGAAGCGCGCCCCCTCCCTCCCTCCCTCCACCTCAGGGCTCCGTCTCCAAGCTGGCGCCGCTGAAGCTTCAGGCAGGCTCCTCCTCACAACCAGCATCAAAAGAGGCAGAGAAGGCGACAGGCTGGAGGAGGCGGAGGCGGCCAATGATGGGAGGCTGGTGGGCAAAGGGAAGGATGCACCTACAAACACCTCCTTTGCCTTCCCTCCCTCTGGCGCGTGCCTCAGGTTCCTCAGCTCAACGTCCCCTGAAAGCAGTTACTTTCCTGGTATTTCCAGCAACCAGGGAGGGAGGGAGGGAAAGGTATTTTCAGCTAGCTCCGGCTCCAATGTTTTAATTATTTACCATGCTGTATTTTTGCGGGAAGGATGCGCCTGCAAACACCGCACGCCTCACGTTCCTCAGCTCAACATCCCCTGAAAGCAGTTATTTCCAGCAACCAGGGAGGGAGGGAAAGGTATTTTAAACTAGCTGGGGCTCCAATGTTTTAATTATTTACCATGCTGTTTCTGTGTTTTGGTTTTAAATGCTTTTAGGGTGCAATCCTCCTACTCATGTTTGGAGGGAGGGGAAGTCCTACAACTCCCAGCATTCCCCAGACAGCCATGTGCAATCCTATGCCCGTTGAGGCAGAAAAAAACCCCGTGGGGCTTTTTTCTGCCTCAGGCTCTCTCTTTGCTATGTTTCTACTACATGCATCCCCTCCCCCCGCAACCCAGAAGATGTATGAGTCAAACCGGTGTTTCTGCACCTCCACCCTGTGAGGTAGGACAGGCTGCAAGATGCCCTTTTGTCTCTATTCCTCACAGGTAGCGCCACCACACCTCTCTCACATCCTTTTTTCATATCCCTTGTGCTGCCTGCAGGAGGAGACAGGCTTTTACATATATAGAGAGTAGGAGAAGGCCCTTGGGAGTTCCTGGCATAGCTGGGCTGATGTTGCCTCTTTGCTTTCCATGTGAACACACAAAGGAAAAGTTTCAAAGTCTACAAAGTTTTTCTATGGGGCACGGCAGTTCCTAGGGAGGGAAATTTATTTTATAATGGGCATAGGGCTGGAGGGAGGGAGGGCTCAAGTGGGAGGGGGGGCGCTAAATATCTGATCTTGCCTAGAGCACCAAACTGCCTTGCACCGGCCCTGGCAGCATATGATTCTGTATATTATAGCTTTAACTGGGACCATGGAATGTATTTTTGAATGCAAATTATTGTATCAGGTGTTGTTTTCAGTGTATTTTGTGTGTTTGGATTTGTTTTTACAGACAAACCTATAAAGCCCTACATGGCTTGGGACCACAATACTTGATGGAACATCTCTCCCAACCACAATCTACCCAGACACTACGTTTAACATCTGGGGCCTTGCTCCTATTGCCACCACCGAGGGAGGCTTGGAGGGCGGCAACAAGGGGGAGGGCCTTTTCTGTGGTAGCCCCCCAACTGTGGAACAAGCTCCCCCCTGAGGTCCGCCTGGCACCAACCCTACTATCTTTTCGGCGCCAGGTTAAGACTGCCCTCTACGTTGAGGCTTTTAACAACTAAATGGTACACGGTGGTGGTGGTAAATTCTTTTAGAGGTTGTGTTTTATTAACTTGTTTTCAGTTTTTGTTGACATTTTAAAATTTGGTTTTAATTTTTTATGTTTTTATTGTTTATATTTAATTGTACCCTATTGTACTTTTTAACTGATTGTTGCAAACCGCCCAGAGAGCTTCGGCTATTGGGCGGTATAGAAATGAAAGAAAGAAAGAAAGAAAGAAAGAGCATTGGGAACACTAGAATTCTATGCAGTTGCATTTTTCTTTCTTTGGGTTTTTCTTACTGCTGTATTTGATCCCTTGTTATTGTGTGTGCTCCATCCCCTTCTCTAGACAGAATTTTTGTAGCACTTTTGTTTCCAGCACTGGATTTCATAGATCACAGAGTTGGAAGGAGCCTACAAGGCTATCGAGTCCAACCCCCTGCTCAATGCAGGAAACTAGAGGAGGGGTCTCCCATCCAAGTCATAACCAGGCCTGACCCTGCTTAGCTTTCCACACTCAGACAAGCTGATCCAGCGTAAGCCACAGGCCTGTATTCAATATCCCATCTCAATTTGGCAACGTGGGGGGGGGGGGGAATTGCCAGTATGCCACCCTAATTCAGCTGTGTGGTAGTTGCAACAAAAAAAGGGGGGGCTATTTAGCTTTGCTTCAAAGCTAAATAGGCCCTTTTTGTTGCCACGCTGCTGAATTTGGGTGGCAAACCGCTGATATTCTGTGCCACCATGGCAAATTTGGCAGCAGTGGCGGGAGGGCAGTGGGGGCCACACAGCAGGGCAAGGGGGGGATCACACGTAGCCCACAGGCTGTGTATTTTCCACCCCTGCCTTAGAAGGGAAATCTTTATGTGAGAGGTTGTGACTGGGTGGAAACTCTGCTAGGCTTGTTACTCCACCTGAAAACAATTATGCCATTCCAGAAAGAGGTGGAGGCGGGCTGTCATGTGCAATCACTGACAACAAGCCACAGAGGGAGAGAGATAAACAGCAGGGGAGATCTCTAGAGGAAGAACGGGACAGGCAAAGAGGCAAGAAGTCCTGTTTGTGAAGATGGACAAAGCAAACAGGCAAGCATTATTTCTTGAAAGACTGCAGGAGATAACAGAACTAACAGGTGGACTGATTGTGCTGGGGAGTTGGTATTAAAAAAACCCTTCAGCCTCTATGGTGAGCTAGCTCTCCCTTGACCTTGTTCAAGGCCGAGCTGGGAAGTATTTGGCTCTCCCAAAGAATACAGAGAGGCTAAATTGGCTCTGAGGTATTATGTTTGACAATGTACCACACTGTAAAATCAAAGAATGGCAAACTGGAATTTTCCTCCCATTGCAGGGCCGGTGCTACCATTAGGCCAGCTAGGCAGCTGCCTAGGGCGCAGGGCTAAAGGGGGCGCCAGAAACGCCTTGAAAAAAAAATACAGCGCTCTCAAGTGGGAAGGGGGGCACTAAATATCTGATCTTGCCTAGGGCACCAAACTGCCTTGCACCGGTCCTGTCCCATTGTCATGTCTAGCTTGGCTCAAAGTGCCCCAGGGAGCTGATCTGAAGCACTTACTAGAAGGGTGAGGCAGAGTCGAGTTTGCTTCGCAGGAAAGCCAGGCCTTTCAAGACCCTGGGCAGGACTATGCTGGCTGAAACTCACTCAAGAAGAGCTGTTGTCTCAGCAAGAATGCAGAAGAAGCCTTCCGAAGCAGGTCTGGACCTGCTGAACTTTATCCCCTCTGAGGAGCTGTCTCTTCTCAAAGGGCCATTATCCAATTCTGTAGCCACTGGCTCCTATGGTGTGGAGCCAGCGAGGACTACATTGGAGGGTTGCCCTCTGAGTCTGAGGAATCTGACAGAGCTAGCCTGAAAGGTCCCACGGTAGCAGATGAAAGGTTGCTGGGTGAAACCTCCTCCCCCTCTGAGGCACTGGAGCAGGGCTCTCCAACCTTGGGTCCCCAGATGTTGCTGGACTACAGCTCCCAGAATCCCTTGCCATTAGCCATGCTGGCTGGGTATGCTGGGATCTCTGGGCCAGCAACATCTGGGCAAATTTGTTCTGGGCCAGCAACATCTGGGGACCCAAGGTTGGAGAGCCCTGCACTGGAGGGATCAAGGGTGGAAAACATCTCTCACACACACACACACACACACACACCATAAAGGTGTACTCCTAAGATTAAAAACCATCTAGTTACTTTTTAAAAATTAAACTCTGTGATTTATTCTCAGCCTCCTCCTCAAGAATCCTCTGGATTCTTTGCCCCTCCTTTTTGCTGAGCATCAGAATCAAGTGTCCGAAGGGAGCACTAGGAGGAAGCAAGATCACTTTAGCAAGAGTGCTGCTTCCTACAAAATGCTGTGCAAGGCAGCTATTTGATGGTAAGACTAGAATTGTCCAGGAGTGTAACTATTCAAGTCCAGTACATATGCACATGCCATTTGCAGTGCTGGTATAGTTGCTGGAATAAAAGTTCACAAATATCCTTACAAATGTGTATTAATACATTTCAGTATCAGTATAAAAAATCAAGTTCACAGTAAAAGTACCCTAAGTATAATTCCGCCCTATAATACAGCCATTTTCTCGGTGTCACTGTGCTCTGAAAAGAAAACAGGTTATGACAGTACACTTTAGGCCTTCAGTAAGCATGCATGAAATTCTCTGATAACTTTGTTTCTTTCCACAGTAAGCACCTTTCAAAAATCCACTTATCATCCTTTAAACTGTTAAGCTGGCCTTTCTTTCCTTTCAAATGATTTAAGTGATATGATAAGACTGATGTATCTTTCAGGTTTTCTATACTTGACAACTGGAAGGAATATTACAATGCAGACTTTTAGCAAGTACCGTACCTATTTTATGACAGGTAATGAGGAGAATTGCCAAGACCTTGGAATGGAGACCTATCTACCTCCTGGGCAGAGCATCAGGGACAAGGGATGCCGGCGAAATCCTCCAAGGTTAGTCTCAAAGGAGAAGCGAGTATTACAAGCTCCAAAACCAAGCCACAGAAAAATTCCTGCCCATCCCCACCAGCTGTGCAAAACACCTCCCTGCCAGTGTCCAGAATGCACTCCATCCTTCCATTCACTTACCTTGCAAGTGGCAGCAACTGGAATAGCCCTCTGCCAAGTGCAATCTGCTGCCTGTCATGCTCTTATAGAACAGAGAGAGTGGAAGGGAAAGAACTTTCCCGTCTTCACCCTGCTGCATGCTCACCCTGCTGCAAGGTAAGTAAAGGGAACGGTGAAGTGTGTTTTGGGAGCAGAGCTTGCTATGAGATAGGATCAAGTTGGTCTGAGAAAAACCAGTTGGCCACCTTACATGCCAAGATTCATTTGCAGGACTAGGGCAACCAAATGAGTTCCATCTATGCCTTATTTCAGGTCAGCAAAGCACACTGGAGAATTGTCTTTTGATAGCATGGGTCAGACTCGGCTGCAAGATTTGAGCATCCTTATGCCACTGAGATCTCCTCATATGCCCCACTGTCATAAGAACCTAGACAGCTGCCTTATACTATTGGTCCACCTAGCTCAGTATTGTGTGCTGTGTCACAACAAGTAGCAACAGGAACGGTGCAGGGCTGTTTGGCGCCCTAGGCCAAATTATATTTAGCGCCCCCCCTCGTGCCGTGGGGGGGGCTCTGGAGCAAAGCAGCCCTGCTCTGCAACCCCCCCCGCGCCGCCGCCGCCCCACCACCACCTACCTTCCCCCGCCCCCGCTGCTGGCTGCCGCTGCCGCCGCCGCCTCCTCCTACGACACGACGGGACCCCCACGCTTTTTTTTTTGCCGGGGAAACCAGGGCAACAGGGCTGTTTAAGCCCTGTTGCCCTGGTTCCTCCTCCCGCCAAAACAACGCCGGCGGGGCTCCAGAAACGACGGGAAGGTAGGTAGGTGGCGGGCGGGCGGGCGCGCGCGCGGGGGGGAGGCGCGGCGGCGGCGGCAGCGGCTGGCAGGCGGGTGGGGAGGCGCGGCGGAGGCGGCAGGCGGGGCAGGAGCGCGCCAGAGGTGAGGAAGGGGCGCAGAAACGCTGCGCCCTGTTCCGCCACGCGCCCTAGGCAGCCGCCTGGGTCTGCCTAGCGGTAGCGCCGGCCCTGAGTAGCAATAAGCAATGAATTCTGGCTTACTAAACCACAATGTAAATGACCAGCATGCTAGTGCTAATGCAGCCCATTTGTTCCCACTTCACCCCTCCCTGGGTGTGAGCGAGTAAACAAACCAGGCAGGGATAGCTTACCATGGCGTCTGAACCAGAGATGATAGTTTATTGTACTCAAACACATCAGATGTTAGATTCTTACGCTAACAATACACAGGGCCGGATTAAGATAGGGGCTATTGGAGCTGCAGCTCCAGGCCCCTATCCCAAAACAGGCCCACAATCAGGACCGGTGCAGGGCAGTTTGGCGCCCCAGGCGAAATAATATTTAGCGGGGGGCCCTCTCCAAAGCAGCCCTGCTCTGCAAAAAAAAAAAAAAAACCTGCGCCGCCACCACCAACCTACCCTCCCCCCGCCCTGGCGGCGGCTGCTGCTGCTGCTGCTGCCGCCGCCACCGCCGCCACCGCCGCCGAGGAGGAGGAGGAGGAGGAGGAGGAGGAGGAGGAGGAGGAAGTGACGCGACGGGACCCCCACGCTGTTTTTTGCCGGGGAAACCATGGCAACAGGGCTGTTTAAGCCCTGTTGCCCTGGTTCTGTGGTAAGGAAGTTAAGCCACTTCCTAGGTTCGTTTTCTAGCTGACTTATGGCCCAATAAATCAACCAGAGCGGGTAAAAAGAATTCCTTTATTCAAATACAGCGCTGTATGGTTCCACTCTAAAGCAGAGTGAGACAAATCCACCATTAGAAATACAAGCATTCTTATACTTTTTTCTACAAGCATCTTACTCTTGCGCATGCGTGTTAACAAATTCTACAAGGTGAGCTCATTCTTTCTTTCTACTGTGATATAATGATGTTTTTACAATATCTGGTCTCTCTTTCAAGCAGTAAATAACAATTAATTGACCTGTGTATACTGAGGAGTTTTTAGGGAGTGAAAGGCATCTTTGAAGTAACTTCTCCTTATCTCAATACCAATTAACTGTTAGAAACAGGTTTACTTCAACAGTACACCAGAAATCAAGAGGCCCCTTAGAGGCCCTTTGTATTAGCATTATGTGAGATAGAACTTTCTACATACAGAGTAGCATAGGATTACATACAAGTAAAAGCATAGGAAATATTTGTTGCAAGTTATGTGATTATATACCGTAGAAATCATATACTGAAATTATATTTACCACATTCCCCTCTTTGATCCTAGTGGATAAATATACACTGAGGATCATTTCTAATTAACTAGCTTTTCTAGAGCAATACGAACTGAAGCTTCTTCTAGTGGTATTTGCATATACATTTGTGGTCGTACAGGACGAATCATTTGGAGAAGCCCTGGAATACATTGAATACAACAACAAGAAAAATAATACAGAGTACACATAATCTTAAACTAACAGACCTTTCCATAACCAGGACAGATTTCTTAGCCAAGAGGCTAACAAACTCTGGAGGTTTACACGTTCTGGGTGGTTGACTGAATGGAAAACTTGCACAGCTTCTTTCACCTTTTGCACTTCTCGTGCTACCTGTCTTGATTGATTTACATAAAAACAACATGTCTCACCCAACATGGCACATGTTCCTCCCAAGGCACCTGTCAATAGGTCTAAGGCACGACGATTTTGTAGTGTTACTGCAGCCACCTCATCTATTTCTTGCTGTAAATCTTGGAGGGCTTTATTTGTGGCATTAAAAGCCATCTCCAGTTCTGCTGAGATGTTCTGGATAGCTGCTTCCATTTCATATGTACCAAACCAAGGGAGCAAATATCGGAAGGTAGAGTGAAAGAAATCACCTACTGGCCCAAAGGAGTAACTTAGAGGGTTGGCACTACGCTTTGTGTGTGTAGGTATGATGCGATGGATGAAAGAGCCCAGATTCAGTATTTCAGACGCATTTATGCTTGGCCAAGTGTCAATGTCTGGTGCTAAATACACTAGCCCACATCGCCCAACCCATGAAGGAGGCAAGCCTTTGTATGCTTTATTTTCACACAAAAAATATGTCCCCCCTCCAGTTAGTGCCAAATTCAAGTTACTGTCTTCTAGCCACCATTGGTTTCTGTCTCAATTGGCCACTTTGTCAGTGGCAACGGAAAACCAGGTGCTTAGACATCTTGAATCATGACCATGAAATCTTTGTGACCACTGAACTTGGTGTATAACATCAAAACTGGTCTTAAAAGGTCGGTGTGGTACGGCTTGAGAACAATACCATTGCTTGGTCAGTTGCCATAGCAATGGAGGCTCATTACACCTGCACTCACTACAAGGTAAAGAGTGACTTAAAGACAAGTTTTTTGTTAGGAGACCTTGTTTTTTACCTATCTAGAAAACTTCTCTTCTCACTGTGAAGTTAGTCTAGGTTTCTTTTACTTCAAAATTTGTCCCATTATACCCTCCATCTGTCTCAGGGAACTTGTAACCTAGGAGGTTGGGGGACTGATCAGTGGAAGTGATGTGGAGTTCAGTTTTCTCATTGTAAGGCTGGATAGTTTGACTGTTCCAGTCAGTCTGTATGGTTAAGTTACAGTGCTGGAGAGGGACCCACCCCAGAATTGGGCCTGTGCCATTTATCTTTTCAAAGCAGATTGAAAAATTTCTCACCAGTCGAGTGATTGTGTACCATGGGGACCCTGGCTTAGAGGCTGGAAGTTTTACTCCCTCCCAACCATGGGTTCTGGGATCTTTATCCCAGAGACGATCTGGTTCTCATGTGGTGGTGTTTAACTTTAACCAAGTCTTTGTATCTACTGGGTGGGCCCAAATTTCAGCCCTTGCTTGAGGAGTTAGGTGTTGGCACACCCAGCAGTTTGACAAGTTGAAATTGGTTGCAATACTCTGCACTACCCCTAGGTAGGGGTGTTCTCTTCTTGCAAAGGTGTAAATCTAAAGGGAGAATATTAGGGCAACTGGAAAAATCATTTTCCTCATGACAGTTTAAGCTTGAGGCCGTCCAAATGAGACACAGTCTACCCAGTCTGTTGGTTGGAATTGTCTACTCCTGGAATCTCAGAGGTTTGGGCGGAGCTCTCTGGAAGTTGCCTGCTATCGTCTGCTTCTGGGGTTACCTTTTCTTGGTCAGTAACCCTGGCTGTGCTCCTGGTGATGTCATCTGCTTCTGGGGTTACTTTTTGGGTAACCCTGGCTGTACTCTCTCGTTGTCCTCTGCGAGCGTCTACTTCTGGCCCCCCTTCTTCTAGATTGGGGGGGCTGGATTCTGGAGGCGCAGCTCTGGCACAATGGGTGTAGTGGATCTACGGTATTTTTCCCTCGATTTTCAAGGCTGTCTGGCTCACGAGTAGGATGAGATATGGCCCTTCCCAAAGTCCTTCAAGGGGTTTTGCTGTCCACTTCCGCACGTAGACCTAATCTCTAGCTCTGAACTTGTGGGCGAAAACATCTAAAGGCAAAGTCTGTGAGTTTCTAACATGACGTCTCAACCTGTTAAACTGATGTTGGAGTTTTATAATGTAAGCCCGAAGGGCTTCATCACCTTCTAGGAGTGAAACATGTGGAACAACTGCGCCTCGCCTAACTGGGGGAGGCCTCTCAAAAAGGAGTTCATAAGGTGACAGCTTGAACCTGCGGTTGGGACTTGTTCGGACTGCCAGGAGAGCTAAAGGAAGGGCCTGGATCTAGGTGAGTCTTGCGTTCTTACACAGTTTAACAATCTTTTGCTTCAGTATTCCATTCATTCTCTCCACTTGGCCTGATGACTGAGGATGGTATGGAACATGTAGCTTCTACTCTATGCCCATGGTCTTTGCCACATATTGTATAATAGTTTCAATAAAGTGGGGGGCCCTGTCGGATTCTAAATGGGAGGGGATCCCAAATCTTGGCACAATGTCTCTGAGCAAATGTTTCCCCACTTCCATTGCAGTGGCCTTTCGACAAGGAAAAGCTTCTACCCATCTAGATAGTTGATCCACTAAAACAAGCAAATTTTGAAATCCTTGGCATTTTGGCATGTGAGCAAAGTCAATCTGTAGGGCTTCAAAAGGGAGTTGAACCTAGGGTCTCCCCCCTTCTGGCCCAGGAGCAGCTGCCTTAGCATTTAACTTCGCACAAACAGGACAAGCAGCAGTAATGGCTTTTGACACTTGATGTACTCTAGGAGCAAACCACACTCTGCTTATTGCTGCTGCCAGCCTGCTTATCCCTTGGTGTCCCTTTTGATGTTCTTCTAAGGCTACAATCTGAAGGCCAACACTCGGTAGAACTAGCTTCTCATCTGGTAAAGTCTAAAGTCCTTGTATTTTCTTTGCACCTACTTGTTCCCAGAGCCTTTTCTCCTCAGCAGGAGCGTTTTGCTGCCAGTTTGATAGGCGTCTGGCAGAGAGGCGCTATTTTCTGCTGCTTGCAGCATAGCAAAGAGGGGGGCTCCCCCCCCCACTTTCGCTGCCCTATCTGCCAGATCATTCCCTATGCTTACAGGATCTTTTTTATTTGTGTGTGGTTTGCAATGCAGGATTGCCAACTTCTTCGGGGCATGTATATTGTTTAAAGCATTAAGATCTCTGGCCCATTCGCCACTTTCTGTCCTGAGGCAGTAAGGAACCCTTTTTTCCCCCCTACATCTTCTTAAATTTTTCTACTTGCCATTTCTCTGTTTACAACCCCTGTCTGCCTCTCTTGGGGGCAGAGGGGACAGTCCATATGCTTCTAAAATAATCATTTCTTTTCTTTTTTTCAAAAACTTTTTGGCTCTACGCATGGGTGAAGCTCTTGAATCTTCTGCCAAATGTGTGTGTGTGTGTGTGTGTGTGTGTTTTAAAATATATATATATATATATATATATTTCTGTGGAAAATAGTTAACAATTTTTTTTTTGAGCTTATCTTGCACCAGCTGTAGTCTTTGAGAAAAAGCCTGCCTTGATCAGGGGCAGACTCTTTCTGACCTTTTAAAGCTAACAGAGTTCAGTTCTCAAAAGGCACTAACACTTTGCTTATGCTCAGAAAACCTGCATTCTCAATACTCAAACTCTCTCAATGACAGTTCTTAAAAACACCTTAGTATGTTTTTCGTTTAAGTGGTTAGCTGCTGATTCCCTGGGAGCGTGATTGGCCAATTCTCGCCTTCTAGGAAATCTCGCAGCTACTTGAGAGTTTTGTTTTTGTTTTTGAGGTGAAACCTCTTTCTCAACCTTTTTTTCTACCTTAGAATCCTTGCAATTCGTGGCTGCTACCTTAAAAATCTTTCTACCTCTCTAGTTGCTTTTGCCATATGAGAGAAAGCAAGCTCTCAATTGCATGACCAAAAGCAACAATCTCCCCGCCCAATCTTTGCTTACTTCAGAGATTCAGCACACCCACACACCCCTTTTTGAATGTTCTACAAACAGATATTACTAAAGGCTTATGTGAGCAAAAAATGGTTCTTTATACACTGTCCGAAATGGTCTGGGTCTTCTGTCAATCCTGGGGTTGAGGATTGCCACAGGAGGATTTCTTGTGTACTCAGAGGGACGTATTGTATTGATACGTCTGCCTGAGTTCTGTGCGGCCAGGGACTGCTTCCTACCCAGCCTGTATCACCTGCCTCTCCCCTCCTAGTTGCGGTGCAACTGCTGCCACTGGAGGAATATACTGGTGTCGTGTTGGTCAAGAGTGGATACAGACCAACTTGACGAGTAGGGCGGGGGTTTATTTGCAGGAGGTGCGGTAGGTTCTACCTCGGAAGGCTTGAGGTAGCCCTTCCGATATCCTACCTCTGTCTAAGCATACCAATAATCCAATTGTCCTGGGAATTGTCCTCTAGGGCTACCCAAAGGTCCCTTAGGATCTGATTTCCCCAGGACCCATTCTTGGGCCAAGTACTTCCCCCTATGCATGGCCATTCCTCAGTACAAAAAGTTTGCAACCGTGTTTTTGACAAAGTCTTACTTCTAGGTAAAGAGGCAAATTCTTGGAGCACTATTGCTAAAGGTGCCCCTTTTGGAACACCCTGATACCCACCCATGGTGTATTGTGGCACAGAATGCTTCCTTTATGATCTCTTCACTCTGGTGTGTGTGTAGTGCTTTTTGTTCAGTCCACACACAAACACACAACACTCACACGTCACTGGATCATGGAAGGGGGTTCAATCAGGCCCACTTGCTTTTGAAGCTCTGCCGGTCATTGGGTTTTTACCCCTCGCAAACAGAGATCAGGGCGTCTTGACCTGATTTAGTCCCAGTGACTTATATACATTCTTCAGCAGGGAGATTTGGAAAGGGGGGGGAGACCCTGTCTGGTGGAAGGGCGGTATTCAGCTTGTGGCCTAGGACCAGCCCTTATTCTATCAGCTCATAAATTCTAATAAACGGAGGAGAGAGAGATGTGGGTCTGTCTGTATTAGTAACAGCTCATAAATCTAATAATGCGCGCACACACACCCATGCTTACTTTCCCTGCCTGTTCGGAAACCGAATCAGTTCATGGTTCTAATGACACACACACATTGACATTTTCACATGCACATGTATGCCACCCCTCTTTGAAGGTTTCCCTTTTTCTTAAATCCTATACCTTTCAATATCAATAACACAATGCAATAATAATAACACAATATTAATAACACAATGCAATAACCAAAACCCAGAGAAAAATGAAAAGGAGGTATTTCAGTTCAATTTTGCCCATATCCTAGGAGAACTGTTTGACAAGAGGCGTCCCTCTTGAAAAACCTGTTGTTCTCCAGTTTGGGAACCTTACTCCTGTCACCCTGCCCACTGCTTGGATTCACACAGAAGTTCCTGGTTCCCCCTAGTGACTGAATTCTGTCAGTCCACCTCCTAGGCGCCTTACCAGACCGGAATTCAGTTTACCCTTTTTAGACCGTCCTTAGCAGAGTCTCGGACCAATCTCCCCTACAAAAAACCCATTGAGGTGAACTCACCAATTGCCGGCTGGGTAATTTGTCATGGAGGAAGAATGTCCAAAACTCTGGGCTGGAGGTCCCGGCGGAGTCGCCAAATTGTGGTAAGGAAGTTAAGCCACTTCCTAGGTTCGTTTTCTAGCTGACTTATGGCCCAATAAATCAACCAGAGCGGGTAAAAAGAATTCCTTTATTCAAATACAGCGCTGTATGGTTCCACTCTAAAGCAGAGTGAGACAAATCCACCATTAGAAATACAAGCATTCTTATACTTTTTTCTACAAGCATCTTACTCTTGCGCATGCGTGTTAACAAATTCTACAAGGTGAGCTCATTCTTTCTTTCTACTGTGACATAATGATGTTTTTACAATATCTGGTCTCTCTTTCAAGCAGTAAATAACAATTAATTGACCTGTGTATACTGAGGAGTTTTTAGGGAGTGAAAGGCATCTTTGAAGTAACTTCTCCTTATCTCAATACCAATTAACTGTTAGAAACAGGTTTACTTCAACAGTACACCAGAAATCAAGAGGCCCCTTAGAGGCCCTTTGTATTAGCATTATGTGAGATAGAACTTTCTACATACAGAGTAGCATAAGATTACATACAAGTAAAAGCATAGGAAATATTTATTGCAAGTTATGTGATTATATACCGTAGAAATCATATACTGAAATTATATTTTACCACAGTTCCTCCCGCCAAAACAACGCGGACGGGGCTCCGGAAGCGACACGACGCGGAGAAGGTAAGTGGCGGGGGGGTCGGGGGGGTGATGGCGGCGGCGGGAGGCGTAGCAGCAGCGAGCGGGAGGGCGGGGGAGGCGCAGCGGTGAGCGGGACGGGAGGGTGCGGCGGCGGTGGCGGGAGGGAGGGTGGGGAGGCGGAGGCCTGGCGGGGGCAGCGCAGCGGCAGCGAAGAGGAGCACAGCGTTTCTGCGCCCTCTTCAGCCGCGCGCCCTCCTCAGCACCAGGCCCATAATGCTCTTATTCCGGCCCTGACAATACACCCTGGTTTAAAGCTGGCTTAAACCAGGTTAAACCAGTCCTGGTTTGTTTGGGTGCAATAAACCATAATCCTGGGTTTGGATGTCTAAGCTATCCCTGCTTAGTTTGTTTACCCACTTACAAGAAAGGAAGAGCAACGCGGGGGCTAATGGGCTGTGTGCATGAGAGACAGAAGTTTTGGCTTATTGCTGTTACACGTGAATGCAGTTCTCAAGCATTTCAGACAGGAGTCTTTCCCAGCCCTACCAGAAAATGCCAGGGGCTGGACCTGGGGCCTTTTGCATGCAAAGCATGTGCTCTGCTAGCATGCTACAGCAATCTGCCATGGAGCCCTGGCCCTTCCCAGACAACCTAACCTTCGTCTATCTCCTGAGCCATCCTTCACCTAAAGGCTCCTTATGCCTAGACTTGATCTTATGCAAAATTACTTCTTCCGCACCAATGCCAAGTTTCTCTTCCCACCCACAGTCACTTCTCAGTTTCTTTTTTGTTTGCTGGGAAAAAAAAGTGATGGTGTTGTTGAAACACATTAGAATACACCCCTGCTTTTTCTCAGCTACCAATTTTCCAGGTGGAACAGTGACCTGTTTGACTTGCAGAGCTAGCCACTGGCAGCAGTCTGGTGGCATAATTTTAGAGTTTTGGAGTGTGCTGCTGATGCCTGCACATTTGCAGCCTAAGCAAATTGTGAGATTTCAACTTCAGACACTAAGTCGCATATAAGGAACTACACAGTGATGGCATACTGAAATGCCAGGACTTAATAATTAAAGATATTCATTAAGATTAACTGCTGTATAAATAAATGTGAATAAAAACTAGAGAATGAGGTAAGCACAATTAGCACTTGCTGTTTTATCCAAAAGCACCAGAGTGTTCTAGCAGGCAGCTAATCACGCTTGTTAGATCTCAAGGCCAACAATAATCAATAATGTTGAGTGCGTGCAATGTCTTCAGAGTCTTCAGCAATAATTTCCCGAGACCTTTAACATGAGTCATATGCATAGCACTTCTTGTTTCTGTTAAAACATTCTCAGCGCGCAGATATCTGTTTTTCAATTAGGATAATAGTCAGATAGACAAGTTCAGCGACTTGCTCAATGCCAATGAGGAATATAGAAAAATCTGCCACTGTTATGATAGGGGTATTACATGCAAACCCAAATACTGCCAAATAGGATGTGTTCGTTTGTTTACAGGTGAGTGCACATGCCTTGGGTACACACAGGCAGTTTTTATTTTATATTTCATATGTTTCATACATTTTATATGTTTGCACTGCCCAGTCTATTTCTGGGACAAGGAGAAACAAGCGTCCTTCTTTGGCTCTTATTCTCTTGTTCTGGAATATTTTGCTCCTTGTGGAAGCAATTCTGACCTGAAAAATTCTGACCTGAAAAAGAGAAGCGGAGTGAGCAGCTGCAGCAGATCGGCCTACTGGGGAGCCCTCCCTGCCAGTTGATCTACTCGTGGGTAAAGCACCCCAGCCTCCTGACTTACATGGCAGACATGACTGGCTGAGGCATACTGGGAGTTGTAGTCTAACTCATCTGGGCAGCGATAACTTGTAGTTTGAGAGACAGAGAGAAGTTTGACACCCTATGTGGCATGCTCTCTCTCGAGAACTACAAGTCCCAGAGTTCTTTAGTTCTAGCCAGTATTTCCTATGCATAGGCAGGTTGTGCCAACAGGGTTTAGCAGCTGACTGGCAGCAGGAGGAAGGGGCAAGCACCATAATGATCAGGGACATTGAGATCCCAGGGATATGAGAGAGCCAGTCCTGCGGCTACAATTTAAATTAAATATTTCATAAGGGAATAAAGGCTTCCGGTCTCCAGAGTGCCTACTAGACTCTAGATCCCAGGGGCAGGGAGTGTTGTCTAAAACGGTATTTGTCATATGTGAATAACCAATATACACACATGCCCTATTATTAGGGCTGGGCAGCTTCTGCGGGCCAGGGGGGCTGCATTGCACCCCAGCCCGCCACCGGAGAAATTGCTGCTGCCAAATTTGCTGTTGCAATGGGCAGCAAAGCATGTGGCGATTTCACAAGGAAACAAGGCATGTGGGGAGCGTGTGCCTTGTTTGCAAGTGAAATCATGCTTCTGGTGGCAGCAGTGGGGGCAGGGAGGTGCAAAAACCGGGCATGGGGGCCCACAGGCCGCATGTGGCCCACCCCTGTCATACATGAATTTATAGCCAAAAATGTAAGGAGCTTAAGCATAAAAATGCTAAATGACATCAATCAATCCTCTGTTATTTCAAAGCAGAAACAGTCATGCCTTGGATTGAGAGCATAATTCGTTCCGGAAACGTGCTTGTAATCCAAAACACTCTTATATCAAAACGAAATCCCCCCCCAAAAAAAATTGTACAGAGATTTTTTAATTTAAGCCGTGCTACAGTACTTGTATTGCAAGACATCGCTTGTATATCAAGTTAAATAAATAAATAAATATTTAAAAAATTGCTTGTCTTGCAAAATGCTCTCAAACCAAGTTACTTGCAATCCAAGGTACTATTACTGTACAGCCTTTCATGAAATAGGTGATGGAGCAGAGGACAGCCTATCTGACACGTTTGTATTGGGCCCAGAGAAATGATGCTTGGGTACTGGGTTCTTTTGTAACTACAACTATATAACGGCAGGCAGGGCCGGATTAAGATAGGGGCTATTGGAGCTGCAGTTCCAGGCCCCTACCCCAAAATAGGCCCACAATCAGGACCGGTGCAGGGCAGTTTGGCGCCCCAGGCGAAATAATATTTAGCGCCCCCCTCTTCAAAGCAGCCCTGCTCTGCAAAAAAAAAACAACAACCCTGCGCCGCCACCACCAACCTACCTTCCCCCCGCCCTGGCGGCTGCTGCTGCTGCTGCTGTCGCCGCCGCTGCCACCACCGAGGAGGAGGAGGAAGTGACGCGACGGGACCCCCGCGTTGTTTTTTGCGAGGGAAACCATGGCAACAGGGCTGTTTAAGTCCTGTTGCCCTGGTTCCTCCCACCAAAACAACGCGGGCGGGGCTCCGGAAGCGACACGACGCGGAGAAGGTAGGTGGCGGGGGGGTCGGTGGTGGTGGTGATGGCGGCGGCGGCGGGAGGCGCAGCGGCAGCGAGCGGGAGGGCGGGGGGAGGCGCAGTGGCGAGCGGGATGGGAGGGTGCGGCGGCGGCGGGCGGGAGGGTGGGGAGGCGGAGGCCTGGCGGGGGCGGCGCAGCGGCAGCGAAGAGGAGCGCAGCGTTTCTGCGCCCTCTTCAGCCGCGCGCCCTCCTCAGCACCAGGCCCATAATGCTCTTAATCCGGCCCTGATGGCATGAATTTTTAAAAGCATTACAATTCCAATGCCTCTTAATACCTATTGGGCCCTAAATGGAGTATTCATTTTGTTGTGTTCATCCATTTTATTGTAAGCTTACTGAAGTTAAAATCAACTTGCTTTAATTGTAGGAAAGCCTTCCTTACCTTAGAATTCTCTTTCAGAATTCTTATGCTAAACATACCGTAGATGCTTTTCCAGCCATTTTAAGTGGGAAGAAACAAATGTAAGGCCAGTTTCAACATCTCAAAGGATGGATAAATCTTAATGGGTAGCTGGAGGCTCAGAGATAAGGTATGGTAATAACTGATCTACTGCAAAACTCATTAAAGTTGCATTATAGGGCAAAACCTTTCTCTCTTCTTTTATTTTTAGCATAAGGCTGCTGCTGCTTATGATTACGCAGTTTCTGAATAAGTCACCTAGTCTGCCATATCTTATTTTCTGTGGCTTCAAACCTAAACACATTTGCCCTGAGCAGGCAGCATTGATATAAACCGTACTTTCTCGAGAGTAGGTGTGTTGAGGATGAGCAGAGCAATAATGTTTCTATGTACAAAAATGCCCCTCTATTTTCTATATGCACACATCTTTATCTGGGGCACCTGCAGCCATGGACTGTCAATTTATTTAAATCTTTTATCTTGTGAGTCTGCAAGAATTTTATTTTTATTTTTGTACCGCACATAGTTCCTTTATGTGCTCAGTAAATAATGTATTACTAGCCCATTCCAAATGTGTTTGTTCCCTTTGATTTCAATCTGCCTTACTTCTGAGTTAGTGTGTTTGGAATTGCACCCTAAGTTATTTCTTTCTTTAAAGTTGTTGTGCTAGTGCTACACCTGTCCTTTACAACTGAAGGGCTGATTTGTGTTAGTGACCCTTATATGAATCAGTAGTTCATGAACGTGTATCTCCATTACACCTAGCGGGATCTGCATGAAATGTTTATATATCATGGAACCACCCTAGAGGCTTACAGAAGAAATCCTCCTCCCTCCCATCACAAAGAGCAAATGGCTCCTTGCCTTTTTCAGTACTCGACCACACAATTTTCTTGTGAGTCTTGAAGCGACAAATGTGTATTTCCTTAATGCCTGGTGGGCATGATATAATGACAGCAGGTCCTTGCATGTAAAAATAATTAGTTTGCTTCAGCTGTTGGCCCAGTGCCGGTGTTCAATTTGTGGCAAATGCAATTAAATGGAATGTTTAAGAAAACAAACAAAACCCGGAGCTCCAGCAGCAGTATAAAAAGACAGGGAAACAGGAACTACCAGTATATTACAGCAGAACAGGTTTACTTTGAATAATAGGGGAGTAGAATCCTAGCTAAAAAAGAAATAGGGCAATTCAATAGATTGCCTACAGCAGGGGTTCTCAACTGGGGGGGGATTCCCCCCAGGGGGATTTTAGGGTTGGGGGGGGGGAATTGGGTGGCTTACGCTGGCTCAGCTTGTCTGAGTGTGGAAAGCTAAGCAGGGTCAGGCCTGGTTATTACTTGGATGGGAGACCCCTCCTCTAGTTTCCTGCATTGAGCAGGGGGTTGGACTCGATGGCCTTGTAGGCTCCTTCCAACTCTATGATCTATGAAATCTATGACCACAGACTCAATCTGTTGGAATACTGATCTTGCTACAAATTACACTTCTACAGATTGTACATAATCTACAGGACATCACACTTTATTGTATGGCACAGATTAAGTCAGACAATATTAGAAGGGGGGGGGGAATGACATTCTGACATATGGTGAAAAGGGTGCATGGGGCAAAAAAGGTTCAGAACCACTGGCCTAGAGGAGCTGTGAAGAGTTAGATGGAAATCTTTCAGACAATTTAGGTATCAGATTTTAATGACAGGAGACTTGAAGTATCTGCTATGTCCCCTCTTAGTTTTTTTTTAATTCTCTAGCAGCACAATCCTAGGCATGACTTCTCAGAACTAAGTCCTATTTATAGGATTATAGAGTTGGAAGGAGCCTACAAGGCCATCGAGTCCAACCCCTGCTCATTGCAGGAAACTAGAGGAGGGGTCTCCCATCCAAGTGTGGCGTAGTGGTTAGAGTGTTGGACTGGGACTCGGGAGATCCGGGTTCTAGTCCCCACTCAGCCATGAAACTCACTGGGTGACTTTGGGCCAGTCACTGCCTCTCAGCCTAACCTACCTCACAGGGTTGTTGTGAGGATAAAATGGAGAGGAGGAGGAGGATTATGTAAGCCACCTTGAGTTCCTTGTAGGAAAAAAGGCGGGGTATAAATGTAATAAATAAATAAAAAAATAAGTAATAACCAGGCCTGACCCTGCTTAGCTTTCCACGCTCAGACAAGCTGAGCCAGCATGAGCCACAGGCCTGTTTAGTCAAATGGGTCTTATTCCCAATATAAGATTGCGGCTTAGGATGCTAAGGACAAGGAGATGGGTACATTTATGGGCAATTTACTTTATCCATGGAAATGTCTAAAGGGTTTTTGAGAAAAACACTATGAAATGTGTTGTGCTAAGTTTGGATTTAAAAGCGTCTGATTGCTGTGGAAATTGGCCTGCTGCACGCTTAATGCTCTACCTACACTTTTATAAATAAGGAGATTATTGCAAGAACATTGCATAGTCTTTGGAACTCTCTTCTGCAAAGGAAATTGCTCGGATAAAAGCTCTTGTGAAGTCGTCGTTGTCGTCAGTGCTTTTTTTCTGGAGAAAAGGGTACCAGAACTCTTGGATTACATTTCCTCGGGAGTAGATGGCGATTAAATTGTAATGCAATTAATAGAAGAAAAGGTGCTGGAACTCAGTTCCGGTGAGTTCCACCAGAAAAAAAGCCCTGGTTGTCGTCCCCCCGCCGCTGCCATTTGTTATAAAGGGAGTTTACTCAAGCATTTACCCCATGAACCCTTTGCAGACTTCAATTTAAGTACATTTGTACGCATGAGGAAGATCAGAATCATGGTGCCCAGCCCCATCTCTTCCATGCACCCAACATCCACATATTAGTCATCGACTGGGTTTGCACGACACGCTAAATCTCAGTAGGTTAATCCCTACTGAGGCTTAGTGTGTCGTCTGACCCCCGCGGAGTGCTTTAGAAGCCAACCTGATTTGGCTTCTAAACCACCCTGCAAAGCCATGGCTTGCGCTAGGGTAATGATAAACCTAGTACGTTTAGTGTGTCATCCGAACCCGGCCGACACGCTGACCATCTTGGAAGCCAAAAGGGGCAGAGAGCCCCTTGGCCAGAGCAGCAAACAAGGGCTGCTGCTCTGGATTAGGGGCTCTGGCCGATGACCGCTGGCCAAGTGGCCCAGCGGCACTTAGCGCGGCTGCCATCGGCTTCCCCAGTGCACTGCTGTTGATGTCGGGACAGCGGGATTGCTCGCCAGCAACCCCGCTCTCCCGGCACTGGCTGAAACGCAGGGGGAAGACTCAAAGCACTTCTGCCGCGGCGGGGGATCCAGGCGCCTGTCTCACTCACGCTTGAGAGCAAGCGAGGCCGGGTGCCTGGATTCCCTGCTGCCTCCCCGCCACCACCACTGATATCCTTTCGGATGAAAGGACAGCAGCAGAAGCGGGATCCACTCCAGCAGCCCAGGCCTTGTGAGGCCTGGCCGGCTGGGTTCTTCCCCCGCCGCTGCTGCCATTGCTGTCCTTTCACGTGAAAGGACAGAGGCGAAGAAGGCAGGGGATCCCACCCCTGTTGCCTTCGCCACGGCTGCCCTTTCTGCAGAAAGGATAGCAGTGGCGGTGGCGGCAGCAGCACCACCCCCTTCTCCTCAATCCCAGCTCGGGAATTGGGCAGGAGGAGGCCTGCATCAGGTCCCTCCTGCCCCCCTGCCCTTGCTGGGTGCAGCGCCCATGGGCGTCACACCCAAAAAGGATGGGGGCTGAGAGGGGTGGGCATGATTCCCACTGTCCCCACACAGTGCGCGTGTGCTGCGTGGACTGGGGGGGGGAATCAGTCCCCCCGCCCTCCAGGACTCGCTAGTTCTGGAGGCGAGGGGACTGATTCTGACGGCGGTGAGGGGGCATGACCACGTGCTGTCACAGCACACAGCCACGCCCCCTCGCCGCCGCCGCCGCCGCCGCCACCACACTCCTTAGCCAGGGTGGGTTAAGCAGCCCCACCAAGCAAGGGCAACTGACACTTTTTGCCAGCTGGCATCCCCGCTCTGCTCCCCTCAGTGCTCCCGCAGTGTCTTCTGGGATACCAACGAGAGGACTGAGGGGAGAAGCGGTGCCTCCGGACCCCCGCTGTGCCCGACCATTCGTTGGGCACAGCCAGGGCCTGGGGCAACTTTACAAACATACAGAGGTTTCAGAACCTCTGTGGGCTTATAGTGACGTGCGAACCCAGCCATAGTGTGTTCAGAGAGGCCAACTAGTGTAAACCCCTAGACCAGTGTTTCTCAACCTTGGGTCCCCAGATGTTTTTGGCCTACAACTCCCAGCATGCCCCAGCCAGCAAGGTTGGAGAACACTGACCTAGAGAAATCCACAGATATATAAAATCTGTGGATCAGTAGCATGTGTTTAGTGCAGTGTTCTCCAACCTTGGGTCCCCAGATGTTTTTGGCCTACAACTCCCAGCATGCCCCAGCCAGCTATGCTGGCTGGGGCATGCTGGGAGTTGTAGGCCAAAAACATCTGGGGACCCAAGGTTGAGAAACACTGCCCTAGACACACAGGGTGGAGCCTACTGTCATAATTGTGATGCCCTCTGCAGGTGTACAAAATGAATGTCTTTCATGTGGAGCCAGTATGAAGTGCCACTGAGCAATAGACAGTGTACATTAATGTACCGTAGATGCTTGCTTCTGTATGCTGATACTTAGTGTGTAAGGAATGACTGTCTGATAGTGTGATGTAAAGGTAGGCTTACATTGTGTTATGCACATATGATATTCTGTATTTTAATGTTAAGAACCACAGTGTAGCCATGATTTCTGTGCCAGACAAATGTTCCATCTGGTGAACATCTGGCTTGCCAAATGCTTGGTAACTAAAATGCAAATTTAGGGAAAAGAATGACAGGGAGAACAACAGATCTTTCATTTTAAGTCTCTCTTTTCATCATGTTTTATGGTCAGCAGATTTTGTTCCCTAATTGGTGACCTATAAAGTAGTACTGATTTGTTCTTGAATTTTCCCTAGGCTAATTCCTATTGTGAAAACTGTACATTTCTGTCCGTATACAATCTGTACTTCCTAACTCATTGCCCTTTAACAATGGGTTACTAAAGGTGGGTCACTAAAGCTGCAATCCTATGCAAGTTTAGACAGAAAAAAGGCCTACAATTCTGTCCAAACTTGCATAGGATTGCACCCTATTTGAGTTGATTTTCCAGGTGGAGTTCATACCACTGACTTAGTGGTCTGCCTAGGGATGGGAAAACCAATGAGGTTCAAGCTTCCAAACATTCTCTGAACTTCACTTCAAAGTTTGGCTCACCCCTGTTTTCATTTGCAACATGTTTTGTAGTTCATTGAAATGGGGAAAGCGCACATTTCTGTGTGAATTTCTCAGAAGTGCATACCTTCCCCCCCATAGACTAAAGCGTGAATGTGTATTTTTTAAAAATGCATAGTTCAGTGTGCACAGTTTATTTAAAATACACATTTTTAATGTGATGGCAAATTTGGGAATGTGCTAACATTTTCCCAAAAAGTTCAGATTATTTGCAAACTGAAATGAAATTCCCGTACTTCCCTAGTCTGCCCTGAGCCTCTTGAGCTCTCAGTGTAGAATCTCTATAGCTCCTAAGTCCTCTTTCCCCCCAGAGCTGACTGGGGGGAAACCCATATGGTTTGGGGCAGCCCTGCAGTAGATTTGGCAATGTAGGTTAGAGGCTTGTTTTGTTTTAACTTTAGGATTAAGTGGTTTTGAAAATGCACAGTTGACTTCTACATGCTGGTAATTAACGCCTGGTTTAAACAGGGTCACTTCACATGAACATTATTTTCTCCATGGGCTGATTCATTTTGAATTGGTGATGATGGGGAAATTTAGTGTAACCTAAATTTAAACTAAAATCAGTTTAACTAATTTAGGGCTGTCAAGGTTCCGCTACTGCAGGGACCCCTTAACCTGCCTTTGGAAGATCTCTGCCTCTTCTCAAAGCTTCTCCCGTTCCAGGAGATCAAATCCTTTGCCTGTTTCCAGTAGCATGGGAATAGGCTTTAGACGTGGTGAAGAAGTCACTCCAAAAACTCAGGGTACACAACAACACTTTACTTATTATATTAGGGTATTTACATAATAGAGCAGATATAATTCAAAAGCAAGTATGATAAAATTAAACAAACAAATAATACAAGGTTCTCTAGCTTAACTTCAGACTACCTCTCTCCTCTGCAGTCAGTCAGTCTCTCTCTCTCCCTAGCTGACCACACCCCACACATATATAGCCTTCCCAGGATTGGAAGGTTATAACCATGTGACCTTGAACAGGAGAACTAATTCTTAACTTCTATTGGGTGAACTAAAACTCACAAACGCCCCCTCCCATCCTGAAATGTTTGGGCCTTCAGGCTTCAACTAATCTAGGGAAGTGTTTGGGCCTTCAGCAAACTTAAGCCTGTGTAGGCCTCCATCCTTCACAAGGGCGCAGTCCTACGGTCCTTCGAGCTTGCCTGGGGGCCATAGGATTGGTTGGACTCCCGCCTGTGACCTCAGCAATCCCTCCGGGGTTGCAGCGGGGACTCCGCCCAGGGAGGACCGTCACCCCCCACCTCGCAGCCAGTGTGGTTCTTTCCATGCCGGCTAGGAACTGAAGACAGAAGACTGTGTTCTGTCCCCCATGGGGGGGGACGTTCCTGCGGGCGGGGAGGGGAGGAGAGAGGCACTGCAGGCTTCCATGGAATCCAGGCAGTGCCTCAGCCAGCCTCTCCTCGGTGGGAGGAGGTGTAAAGCATTTAGACGGCTGTCTAGATGTTTTTGAGGGCAAGGGGAGCGTGGCGGCAATCCTATCTGCCACATTCCTCCCGCCCTCTACTGGATGCCTGTATTCTTCCTTGCATCACACTGACCGACTATTTAATTTAATGTAAACTAAATTTAGTGTTTACATGAGGACAGCCATAGCCATTTCCTTGGCTGCGCACTGCCTTTTTCAAGCTGCTGTGATCGTAAAACTGGCTATAGCTGTCATGGTGCATACAAAAGTCTCTTCGTGCAATTGTGTAATTAAGTACGTCACATAGAGTAAATAAGTACAGTCATGCCTTGGATTGAGAGCATAATTCGTTCCGGAAACATGCTTGTACTAATCCAAAACACTCTTATATCAAAACGAAATCCCCCCAAAAAAATTTGTACAGAGATTTTTAATTTAAGCCGTACTACAGTACTTGTAGTGCAAGACGTCGCTTGTATATCAAGTCAAAAAAAATTAAATAAATATTTAAAAATTTGCTTGTCTTGCAAAATGCTCTCAAACCAAGTTACTTGCAATCCAAGGCATTACTGTACTACTTATTCGGGCAAACTGACACAGAGGTGAATGTCTTCCTTCACACGATTCCTCCCAGCTGTCCCAAGTGGTACAGATATCATGTGGAGATATACTGTATACCACAAATCCATCTGTATATATTCCTGCTGTGATTATGGCAGCTTCCAAAAACACTATTACGATCAAGGAAATCACAGTGAGAGCATATTCATGAGGCCCTGGTTCATGCAACAGATGTCTGCAGATGATATGCAGAAGTACTGGGTTACAGGGAAGCATTTGCATGGGTGAACTTACTCTAAAAGCAGTACATCCTGTGCCTAGTTTAATATAATGAGAGGTGAACCTATTCTAAAAGCAGTACATCCTGTGCCTAGTTTAATATACTTAAAAATGAGGCATTTATTCTGAATTCCTCAAATCATATGCTTTTCTGTATCTGTGTAATAAATCCTTATTTTGTTTCAGTATAATAGCTTCTGCTCTGAATTATTTTAGAATAAGCTTGACTCCCTCACAATTGTCTCTACTGCTGTATTTTAAGCTGCTAAAGTAAAATAGTGTTTTAGGAATGGTTAGGTTTAGCTGAACAACAAGGGCATATATTCATTTTCAGAGTCCAATTGTGCCTGTTTTGCGTTTCTAGCTATGTACTGGCCTGTGTTTAAAATATTGTTAGATGATGCTGGCATTTTGCCCTGGAATTTAACAGGAATCCTGTTAAAACTATAACAGTAATACCTTGGATTGCAAGTAACTTGGTCTGAGAGCATTTTGCAAGACAAGCAAAAAAAATTAACAAAATTTGACTTGGTAAACGAGCAAGGTCTTGCAAGACAAGTTGTAGGGATGTAACCGCTCGCCTTGAGCGGGTGTAGCAGGCCGAAATCGGCCCCGCTCACGCCCGCCAGAGACTCGCTTTGATATAAGAGTGTTTTGGATTACAAGCATGGTTCCGGAACAAATTATGCTTGCAAGCCAAGGTATTACTGTATACTAATTTATTTTTCTAATACATTTTAAAAGTTGTGCTTGATTGCAGCTGAGTGGAAATGAAGTAAACATGGTTATGGGGCAGGAACAGTGCAATCCTGGGCAGGGCCAGTGCAAGGCAGTTTGGTGCCCTAGGCAAGATCAGATATTTAGCGCGCCCCCCTTCCCACTTGAGCCCTCCCTCCCTATTTCTGGCGCTCCCTTTAGCCCTGCGCCCTAGGCAGCAGGGCTAAATGGTCAGGCCTAATTGGCCTAATGCAGTGTTTCTCAACCTTGGGTCCCCAGATGTTTTTGGCCTACAACTCCCAGCATGCCCCAGCCAGCATAGCTGGCTGGGGCATGCTGGGAGTTGTAGGCCAAAAACATCTGGGGACCCAAGGTTGAGAAACACTGGCCTAATGGTAGCACCGGCCCTGATCCTATGCATGTTTACTCAGAGGTAAGTCCCATTGTGTTCAGTGGGCTTATTCCTTAGTAGTAAATGTGTTTAGGATTACATACTCAGGATCTAGTTCAGCTAGTAAATTTCAAGTATACACCCACCAACCCCAAATTAATTAAAATGTTTGGGGGAAAGGGTGACTGCCTGGGCTGCCCACATCTGTTCTCCTGCACTGAGCAGGGGTTTGGACTCGATGGCCTTATAGGCCCCTTCCAACTCTACTATTCTATGATTCTATGATTCTATGAATCTGTAGCGGCTATGGAACACGAAAGGGGTCAAAATTATGGATGTACAGATTTTGTTAAATCTGTTCCATCTGTGTTTCATGGAGAGTCGGGCATCTTTAGTTCTATCGTCCACCCATTGACAGAATCATATATTTTTTTTAGGGATGTGTGGGAATTTTGTTCCTGTTTGCAAATGTGCATTAGTGCAAGTGCACATTTACGCAAATGTGCATTTGTGGGGGGAAATGATCCTTGGATCTGCAGAATCCATGCAACTCGCAAAAAAGCAGGTCTCCTACAGAATCTGCAGGTTGGATTAATAGAAATCTGAACTTATTTGAATCTGCTGTGGATTTCTCCAACATCCCTAGCAAAATTAGCTTGTTTGCAAGCTAATTTTGACCCTTTGGGTGCTTCATAGTGTTAGAAAAGTGGACATGGTGTATTTACAAAGTGTAAAAAAAAAGTTCCATCATACACATGCAATCAACAAAGTTGTATATAGCACACATTGTTAGATGTATTAATCTCTCTGCTCTCCCCCCTCCTGGCCTAAGCTACATCTGCCAACTGCTATTTTATTTATTTTATTTATTTATTTATTACATTTATCAATCGCCCATCTGGCCGGTCACCCAGCCACCCTGGGCGATGTACAATTAAAATACAATAAAACACAATAAAATATAATAATTAAAACAATATAAAAAATTCTCATTAAAAACCTAACCCACCCCATATTCCCGCCTGAACAGCCATGTTTTTAATGCACGGCGGAAGCTCATCATGGAGGGGGCATGGCGAAGGTCACTAGGGAGGGAGTTCCATAATGTGGGGGCCGCCACAGAGAAGGCCCTCTTCCTAGTCCCCACCAGGCTGGCTGCTCTGGCTGATGGGATAAGGAGGCCGTCCGTGGCAGACCTTGTTGAGCGGCCTACTTGATGTTGCTGGAGGCGCTCCTTGAGATAAGCTGGGAACCTTGAAGAGTTATGTCGCTTCTTTGTCTAATTGTATGTCTAGCGCCGCCATATCTTCTCCTTGGCTAGAGTCTCATCCCTGATGTGTACTCTCAGGTGCCAACTCTAGATGTACAAATGAAAAGGGAGTTTCTTCAATTGATAAGAGGTACCAAGAGTAGCAAATTCATGAGACACCTGATATCTCAGGTGCCCCAAAGGTCAGGAGAAGCATCAACCTAGCCAAGGGAGGAAAGGCCAGATGGCCTTCTACGCAACTAAAGACCGATACTTATACTATGTTCAAAGAAATGTCTCTGATTGGTTGTTGCCCTGTTCAAATGAATGTACGTGATTGGTTAGCATGTTTAAGCGAACACATTTGATTTGCTGAAAATGAATGAACCAATGAATGTAAAAGTATAAAAAGACCTGCATGTTTCTTTTTCCCTTTGTTCAGCCTCTGATCCTGGCGCGAGCCACAGGGCTGAGCCTTTTTGCAAAAATAAAACTTTGAAAACTCACTCCTGGTGTGTTGCTTCCCTTTCCTCGAGTATTGGGTTCTCTGGGAGAGGACTCTGAGCATATTTTTGCAACAATAACTACTACAGAAGCCATTTTTCTCCAGCTCCTGCAGGGTGGTGCAACCCGTGTGGAAGGTCCAGGGGTCAAAAATGGCTCCAGGACCTCCTGAATTTGCTCACCCCTGTCCCCTGAAGTACAGAATACAGACTAACTACAGGCTAATCATCCCACTTTGAGCAAAGGATCCAATTTTTCCCCTCTTCCACTCAATCTCAACCCTCAAGCATTGCCACGTACACATTCATATGGATAATAGAAAGTGCACATATAGCAATCACTGGTATATATCTGGTCACAGTTCTCATGATCATTCATGGCAACTGAGGAAAATGCCTTGATCGCAGTGGTGGGAAGAGATGCAAGCTATATCTGTATCTTTGTCAGGTTCATTATAGCATACATTCTAGAAAGTGATCAGGGACCAGGGCCTGGGAAAACAATTTGTCTTATGGGAAATAAGTGTTAGGTGAACCAGCTACAAGATCATCTCAAAAAAGGTATCACTCTGGAGTTCACTTACAATTGTGTAACCAAAAATGCATAAACACAGTTCAGTTCTCTCAGCAGCTAAGACATTGATAAAGAAAATTTCACCTTGAAAATTCTTGTGGCCATTGTGTAACTGCAGGCTCTAATAGGGAGCTGTAATGAGCGCAGAAAAGAACTGCTGCACAGCAGACATTATCACAACACATACAGGAAGAACACGAACACCTTCCATTTCTAGGCCAGGAAATCAAAGAACAAAACCAAACCTCTTTCCTACTGGCCTTCCTTTCTCTTTCCTTTTCAATTCACATCGAGGAGGATTATTTCAGGTACAGTAATACCTTGGATTACAAGTAACTTGGTTTGAGAGCGTTTTGCAAGACAAGCAAATTTTTTAATATTATTATTATTTTTTACTTGATATACAAGCGTCGTCTTGCAATATAAGTACTGTAGTATGGCTTAAATTAAAAATCTCTGTACAAATTTTTTTGGGGGGATTTTGTTTTGATATAAGAGTGTTTTGGATTACAAGCACCTTTCCAGAACGAATTATGCTCTCAATCCAAGGCATGACTGTACTTCTATGCCCATCTTGGCTGCATGCATGGATGCAAAGATCACCAATCTTGTTCTATTCCTGTTTTGTTGTGATTAATTATATGGACAATCCTATCGCATTTTGCATACATTTGTCCTTTTATTATATTAGAAAATAATTTCCTCCCCTGCCACCCCGCAAAAACCCTGGCACCACCAGTCATTTGATTCTCTTATTAACAATTTGTAGTAATGAGATAAACAGTTTTAATATATGTTTTCCTCCATATTCAGTAAATTCTTTTTATTTCCTATTTGCATGAAAATGAGAGATTTTAAGGGTGGGATATGAAGTCTGGCTTAATTTGCATTAAAGAAAAACACATTGTCTTTTTTCTCCTCAGGAAAATCTGCTTATAAAATATCTTCGTGGGAAGATAGAAATTGTTGCTGAACACTAAGCCAGTAATAGATTCTTACTAATAACCTGAGAGGCTGAATGCAAGCATGATTTATTGAGTAAAATACAAATTAACACAAAATCAATCAGATATTGATGTATAATATGTAACTGTGATCAATATCCTAGTGTCAGACCAATAATAATAGTAACCCTTAAAAAACAGCACATTTTAAAAATTAAGACGTAATCATATGAATATATATAAATCTTGTAAATAAGTAAAATGAATACAGCTAAGTTGCCTGTGACTGAAAATGGAAGACTTAGTTCTCAGGGAAGCTCTGTCCAGCGGCTTGTTGAAACGAGATTGCCTAAACTACATGGGTAGGATGAGCAAAGCAAGGATCTATGGCCTAAGTAGATGCTGCATTGATCTGCTAATGTGGTATATCAGCCTTCCCCAACCATATATTTTGGACTTCAACTCCCAGCCAGTATGGTCAGTGGTCAGGGATGCTGGGAATTGGAGTCTAAAACATCTGCAGGCTGTTGTGTGCACAACACCTGGTTTAAATGTGAATAGGGCACACGGAATGCTGCATGGATAAAGATATTTTGTGTACACCCAGTGTCATGCTTAAATCAGGCCTTTAAAAAACAAAAAACTAAAATCCTATGCTCGGCGACTGACAGAATGACTTATTTATTTGTTTATTTATTCAGTTAATAACCACTTCCCAGCAATGTCGTTGAAGTGGCTTGAAAAAATTAAAATACAATACAAAATACATAAAATGTCATCAATGCAAGTTAAAATGTTTAGCAAACAAAGACAGCACAGAATCATAAAACAATTAAAAACCACACATTTTAATAACAAAATGATATATTCAGTCTGGTCATTCTCCAGAAAGGGTGGGTGTGGGAAAAGACCTGCTCCAGAGGACAATTTTTACTAACTTCCTTAAGGAGTAGACTGGTGGCCTGACAAGCTTTCCCGGAAGGCTCTATAACAGTGATGGCGAACCCTTTTGAGCCCGAGTGCCCAAACTGCAACACAAAACCAACTTATTTATTTCAAAGTGCCAACACTGCAATTAAACCTGAATACCGAGGTTTTAGTTTGAGAAAAACAACTCGTACAGTTGTCTGAACTAATTAACATCTTTTGTCTTTAAAGAAAAACACAATAACAGAGCTTTCAATGATACAAACAGTTTTTTGTTGGGGAAAAAAATCAACTCAAAAAATTATTATAGTACTACATTGTACACATAGCCTGAAGGGAATTTATACAAACTTTTAAAATAATTAGGCACATGTATTTTTGGATAAGGGATTCTCAACTTGTAATATGATTATATGCCAGACTGAAATTGTATGGGGCAAGCTTCACCCCGGGTCCTTTCCCTGCTTCTACAGGTGTCGGATTAGTAAAAGTAAAAGTCAACCTGTACTAGGATGAGCAAGATAAACAAGAAAACTAAACGTCCTTAACACATTTTAAACACTTTATGTCTTGGACTGCAAACACTGCATTAGGTAAAAGTTTGCATTGGGCATGCTTTTGCACAATTAATGTGATTTTTGCTATTGCATGCATGCTGATAATTTGTCAAACCTTGACTCATACTCCGTTAGTTTGAGAGCAACACATGCAGCACTCAGGTCAACTGTTAGGGCTTTACATCCAAGCCATGCTCTGTGCATCATTCTTCAAAATCTTTTAAATGTGATAACAATGTAGAAAAGAATTCTGTAACAGGAATTCTAGAATAAAATCATTCTGTTCCACACTGTGAGAAAGAACAAGATCATTAGTGTTTTGCAGAAGGGGACGGTCTTTTCGTGATCTGGTGACCAATGGCTCGAGTGCCCACAGAGAGGTCCCTGCGTGCCAGCTGTGGCACCCGTGCCATAGGTTCGCCATCACTGCTCTATAACCTTCTTTTAAGATTAACTTCTCTTAGATTATAGTTCTGCTATTACAAAAATAAGCAAATCATACACCTAACTATTATTTCTTTAATTCACAACATAGGTTTAACCCTTTGTATGCCAGTATACCGTTAATTAACCATCTCCTCAGTTCCAGTACTCAATAACCATTTAATTAATTAATTTATTTATTTATTACATTTATACCCCGCCTTTTTTCCTGCAAGGAACCGAAGGCGGCTTACATAATTCTCCACTCCACTTTATCCTCACAACAACCCTGTGAGGTAGGTTAGGCTGAGAGGCAGTGACTGGCCCAAAGTCACCCAGTGTCATGACCCCCCTCCAGGAATCCTCCTCTGAGGACGAGCGTGACTCACCCCGGGCCCGGGACACTCCTCAGGAGCAGAGTTCAGACACTGCTGCTCCAGACGGGGCCGACCGGGCAGCTGAAGAGCTGGCAGGCCCCTCTGGCATGACCCGTGGGAGTTCCCCAGCCCGGGAGGAGTCAGAATCAGAGGTGGAGATGACGCAGGTCCCGAGTCCCAGACAGAGGAGGAGGATGAGAAGGCAGGAACAGATGCAGGCCCCTCGACGCAGCGTCCGGCTGCAAACCAGGGCAGCGGCCTTGTGAGGCTTTTGTAATCAGCCTGCTGCTAAGGAGCTCCAGGTGTGGGACAGGCGTGCCCAGGCAGCAGGCAGTATAACAACGCTCACTCACTGAAGCCTGGGTATCGGGAAACAACGTCCTCCTTGATTTGTGTTCCTGATCCCTGACCTTGCTCCAGAACCCTGCCTTGCTTCCCGGACTCTTGGACCCGACTTCGGACTGACACTGCGTCTGCTCGACCCCTGGACTTTTGAACAACACTCTCGGCTTGACTCCTAGGATTGTAAGACCACGCTTCTGTTACCCATCCCGCTGCAGCTCCCTTATCTTATCTCAGCTGGACATTTGGCAGTGCTCCCAGAAGGAAAGCCAGCTGCTGGCTGCCGGCCAGCCTTAAGCCGGACACCCAGTGAGTTTCATGGCCGAGCGGGGACTAGAACCCGGATCTCCTGAGTCCCAGTCCAACACTCTCACCACTATGCCACACTGGCTCTAATCACATATCACATATAGTTGATTTTACCATCTCATCAGATCAATATTCAGCAAGCATTTACAATCCTCCACATATTTTTCCCCTATCAAGGACAATAGCCAATGTGGCGTAGTGGTTAGAGTGTTGGACTGGGACTCGGGAGATAGTAATAATACTTAGGTCTTGCCCTGAGAGCAAGTGAGACAGAGTTACTAGTAATTACATAGATATAAAGAAGATGTACCAAGGGAATGACTGATGTGTTGGCTATAATAAAGTCAGCAGCCTAGAAGCTAAAGAAGTAAGTCGAAACACTCTTATTCCAGGACCAGTCATGTTTGCTCCAGTTATTGAAACAATATCTTGAAAGTTCAACTGTGTAAAGACAGAAAATGAAAGTGCTGAGGAATTTCTTATACAAGGAATGCTATTATAGACCACATATCTACACCACACAGTGATGATGTTGTCATGTGCATAGTGCAGTGATGGCGAACCTATGGCACACGTGCCACAGCTGGCACGCAGGGACCTCTCTGTGGGCACTCGAGCCATTGGTCACCAGATTGCGAAAAGACCGTCCCCTTCTGCATTCAGCGTCGGGTTTCCATAGTAACTCCTCTCCACTCATTCCTTGCTGGCCTCCACAGGCAGGCACACACTCCAACATCTCCACCCCCAGAAGTGGACTGCGCAGGCACCCAGCCCTCCTTCTAACTGAACAGACAGCTCAGAAGCACAGCGCGCGCGCCCGAATCTTTGCGCACCCGGTGAAGAGCCACGCCCTGAGACAGAGCGGGGCGCGATTAGCTAGTGCCCCCTCCTCCTTCCTGCCAAATTTAAGGCACTTTGAAATAAATAAGTTGGTTTTATGTTGCAGTTTGGGCACTTGGGCTCAAAAAGGTTTGCCATCACTGGCATAGTGGATAAGGCTTTCTATTGAATATGTGTCTGTGGGCGGCTGCATCCTTTTGATACAGCCCTGTCTGCTTTACAGGAATCATAGTGACAATTGGCAGTGTGGATGGAGCTATACTAGCGGTCTCCAACCATTTTCGGCCTGTGTGAGCACATTTGGCATCTTGAAAAAGTGCCCTGGGCATCACCACAAATTGACTACTGGGGAGCGGGGAATCACAAACATGTTAGGAGTGCCCCTTATCTATGAATGTGCAACCTGTGTGTACACTACCCACTTTGCGCTCTCTCCCTCTCTGGCTCTTTTCTCTCTTTCCTCCTCGCTCTCTCCCTCTCTCTCTCTCTCTCTCTCTCAATCTTTCTCTGGCTCCTCCTTCCGATCCTTCTGTCTCTCTAGCTCAGTGTTCTCCAACCTTGGGTCCCCAGATGTTTTTGGCCTACAACTCCCAGCATGCCCCATATGCTGGCTGGGGCATGCTGGGAGCTGTAGGCCAAAAACATCTGGAGACCCAAGGTTGGAGAACACTGCTCTAGCTCCTCTCCCTCCCTCCCTCCCTCCCTCTCTTTCTTTCTTTCTTTCTTCTCTTGCTCCTCTTCTGTCTGTCTGTCTCTCTCTTTCTCTGTTTACATTGTGTTTCTAGTGGACCACTATGACTGCCTATATTTTGTTTGCTGCATGGTGGAGGATCAGGCACGTGCGCTACTCTCAGTATGTATGTATTTGAAATGTTTTTATGACGCTCCTCAGCCAAAAAGGCTCCCAGAGTTTCTTACATATAATCAATTAAACAAGACAGTCCCTGCCTGCAGGCTTACAATCTAAAAAAGACAAGACACACAAGGAAAAAAAAGAATGGGAAGGGGGCGAGATTATTTTCTGCTGTGCTTGTTTTAAATCACAGTCCATCAGAAAACAGCAGTTTTCAACTTCCAACAAGCCGTTTTCTACTTTTCACTTTGAAATTCTTTCTTCTACATGTATGTATGTATGTATACAAGGTAACATGTGATTGCCCATGCAGATGGACACCTCAGCCACATGATTTGGGAATTGACCCTTACTGTAGTAAAATAATGTCCTTTCTCTCATTCTTGATCAAGGGGAGTGCTGCCTTAAGAGCATGCTTGCCAACTAAGTCTGGCTCCTGTCACTGAAAGATACTAAGACTAATCATGCTAATGGCAAAAATAAATCTCGCTGTATTTTTGTAAGAAGGGTGTAAGGATTCAGGTTTGATTATCTGCTTTGCTTTTGCCTGATCATAAAAAGCAACTGATGGAGATATGGATCATGGGGCAGACATATATTACTGGTGCTTAGCTAGAAGGTTGCATGAGAGCGCTGCATATGATGAAGCTTCCACAAGGTTGCCCTGATGATCGCAGGGCAGTTCTGTGCAGCCCAGGCTGCCAACATGGCTCATCACCAGTCCCGGCTGGGCATCTGACTGAGATTTCAACCAAAGACTGCCTGACACTCTTAATCACTACACTGCGTTACTGATGGAAAGGTTCAGGTGACAACTTGCCTCTCGTGTTATAAGTTTCCAGGTTCTGTGTTAAAGATATTCAGATGATGTGTTAAGAATTAAGGTATCTTTACAGCAGCCACAGTTTCTAGATGTTGTTGGACTACAGCTCCCATCATTCCTGACCATTGAACATGCTGGCTGGGGCAGGTGGGATCTGGAGCCCAAGAACATCTGGAGGGCCACAGATTTCTCATCCCTGACCTAGAGGAACCATAGAGGAGGAGATCTTGCTGTCAACCCCCCCCCATCAAATTAAGTGCTATCTTCTAATGCTGGGGTGCAGAACCTCTCTTTCAGCCCAAGGGATGAATTCCATTTTGGAGAAGCTTTCAGGGCGGTGGTGGCTGAAGGCAGAAGGGGGCAGGGCCAAATGCAAAGGGGATGGGGCTAAAGAATACCCAAAACACCAGCATATTGTAGCCTGAAGCTCTTATTGCCAGTAAATAAGCCTTAGGAGAGGCATTTCAATGTTTTAGAATGGGGTCAGGGGTGGGGGGCGGGGAAGCTGCACAAAAGCTGGGAAACCATCAAACGATCGGTGGTTGTGGAGAAGTGTGTAAGGGTGTGGCTATCTGGGGGAACCCAGAAGGCTGGATGTGGCCCAAGGGCCTGAGGTTCTGCACCCCTGCTCTGATGCCACTGAACCAGTGTTCTCCAACCTTGGGTCCCCAGATGTTTTTGGCCTACAACTCCCAGCATGCTCCGGTAAGGTTGGAGAACACTGCACTAAACACATGCTACTGATCCACAGATTTTATATATGTGGTGGTTACATACACGGTGGGTTATAACTCTGTGTAGGTAGCGAAGGAATTAAGTGCTCCTTCTGACATGAAAAGTTTTTGCTTAGTGATCGTGGAAGGACATGAATCCTGGACAGCTTAGCCACGGAACTGTGGTGGACTGCAGATAGTGCATGTCCTGTATGTGTAGGAATAGCATCAAAAGTGATGCTGCTGGGTTGTCTTTCTTACTGCATTTAACATGAATCTAATTTTCAATCCTGTGAAGGTTAAGGGCTGTAAAAAAAATCTTGATCGTGTTGCTGTTATATAGCAGTGTAAATTATACTGGAAACGGCACAAAGGCCCTGAGTACAAAGATAAAGGAATTATTTATTATATAATTATTTCAAAGGAAATGATAAGGCTTTCAATTTTGGAAAACAAACAGCAATTTGTATGACTTATTATAAACATAAGTACCACATAACAAAGTTAAAGGTATCCAAAATTCGTAGTCCAAAGTAAACCAAAGTGTCCAAGGTCACTGGATGTTGTAACCAAAATATACATATAAAAGATTCCTACTCCTAAATATTCTGCTATGCAAACTCGCATTGATATTTACAAACTTACTAGACTAATCAAACTTAGAGACTACTTTGGGGACTCTACTTATATCAAACCACCTTTCAGACCAAAATCGTTTTTTATTCCTCCTTCAGATAATCCTCACATTACTACTTTTATTAATGTAGTTTTGAGGGAAATTAAAGCAGTAGAATCTAAATTAAGACCCTTTAAAGGTAACTTTTCCAAATCAGATAGAGAAGCTCTTACTAGTCTTATTTCTAATCCAAATTTGGTTATTAAACCTGCAGACAAAGGTGCCATTGTTCTCCTAAATAGAGTAGATTATGAAAAAGAGATAACTGATCAACTTAACAATAGAAATTTTTATATTTCTATTCCATCTGACCCTACATCTTCGGTTATGATGAACATTATAAAAGTGTTAGTTCAAGAAGCTGAGGTACTTAACTATATTGACTCCAATACTTCCAAATTTTTGATTAACGAAACTCCTAGATGTCCAGTCTTTTATACACTTCCTAAAATACATAAGGGAATTATTCCCCCACCAGGACGTCCAATTATTTCAGCTAGTAATTCACTTTTAGAACCTATTGCTAAATATCTTGATAGTTTTCTTCAGCCCTTTGTTATTAAAACACCTTCTTATATAAAAGATACAGGTGATTTTGTTAAACAATTAGAGGGTTTTGTTGTGCCCACTGGTGGTGTATTGGCTACTCTTGATGTTAATGCTCTCTATAGCAACATTCCTTTAAATGATGCACGTCTTATTATTTCAAATTTTCTGGATCTTAGACTCTCTAAACATCCTCCAACCCATTTTTTACTAGACTTGTTAGATATTATTTTTGAACATAATTTTTTTAGGTATAAACACCAATTTTATTTACAGGTTAAAGGCGTGGCCTTGGGTTCCTCTGTGGCACCCTCAGTGGCTAATTTATTTATGTCTCATTTTGAAAATTCATTTATTTTTAATTCAGAACTCTATAATCACATTCTTTTTTATAAAAGGTATATTGATGATTTATTTTTCATTTTGAATCAGAACTTTGGTTTGATAAATTTAAATCTTGGATTAATTCAGTATCTTCTGATATGCAATTTACAGGTTCTTGTAACCCTTGTTTTGTTTCTTTTTTAGACAAAGTTAGTCTAGATCCTTCTCTACGTACTATTTTCCTATCTCCTTTTAAAAAACCTACTGATAGGAATGCCTTTCTGCATTACAATTCTTTTCATACAAAATCTCTTAGTGATAACCTCCCTTTTAGTCAATTTTTGCGTCTGAAACGGAATTCTTCTTATTCCGTAGACTACCATTTGGCAGCACAACAACTTAGTTTAAATCTTGAATCTAGGGGCTATCCTAAACAGGTTATCAATAAAGCTATAAACAGAGCACATAGTAGACACAGGTCTTCTCTTTTTCAGACATCCACCAATAAAGATAAACATATAAATAAAGACTCTATATACACTTCAATCCAATACTCTCCCTTAGCTGGTAAAATCAAAAACATTCTTCGAAAACATTGGCACCTCCTATCTAACATCCCAGGTTGTCAGTCTTTTCCCACTATTGGACTTAGAAGGACTAGGAATTTAGGTGACTCTATGATTCACTCTGATGATTTAGGTCCCCATTCTCCACCTTCTACTAAAGGTCATTTCAAATGTGGCAGATGTTCAGTCTGTCCACATGCCTTACAGATCAAGTCTTTTTATGATACTAATTCAGGGTTTAAATTTACCATTAGACATTTTTCCAACTGCAATTCAAAAGCAGTCGTATATATAGTTCGATGTCCCTGTAACTTATTGTATGTGGGTAAAACCACTCGCCAGATCAAATATCGAATACAAGAACATAAATCTAGGATCCGTAATCGGGTGTTAACCACCCCGGTGGTACAACATTTTTTAGATAAAAAACATGAGGATAAAGATTTACAATTTTTTGTGATCTGGAAGCTTCACTCTCATTCTTACAATATTCTAGACGTAGATCGTCTAATCAGCCAGCAGGAGGCACGCTTTACTTTTCTTCTTAATACAATTACACCCGGTGGTTTAAATTGTGAATCTGATTGGTCTAGTTTTATATAAAACAAACTTTGTAATCTTTTTATATGTATTGGAGTCATTATATGTATACCTGACTTTATGAAACATATCAATGGTTTACTTGTTTCAATGTGGTATATGTGGCAACTCTGTATTCTTTCCCCTTTAATTGTAAACTCATTCTTTCAGCTTACACCTGTTTGGTATTAGCACTTTGCATAAATTTGCTGGGTTAACTTTAGCTCAGTCCTTTTGAAAGGCATTGGCTACAGGCCTTTACACTTCTGTGAATTATGAGTAAAACTTTGACTGGTAAGCATTTATTTCAGAATTTCTTGCTCTGTATCTATTATAGTTCCTCTCTAAATATTATATGGTTTTGTATCCATTACAATCTGTATATATTGTTTCAGCTTACTGAAGAAGATTATTTACAAAACGACGCTACATATCTAGAAACGTCGTCTCTTATCTTCCATATTTTGGTTACAACATCCAGTGACCTTGGACACTTTGGTTTACTTTGGACTACGAATTTTGGATACCTTTAACTTTGTTATGTGGTACTTATGTTTATAATAAGTCATACAAATTGCTGTTTGTTTTCCAAAATTGAAAGCCTTATCATTTCCTTTGAAATAATTATATAATAAATAATTCCTTTATCTTTGTACTCAGGGCCTTTGTGCTGTTTCCATTATAATTTACCTTGTGATATTACGGCATTATATTGTTTCCTTTGTATTGCGTTATATCGCAGTGAGCAGCATAAATGTTACAGTTCCAAACACAAATACAAAATGTAACCCATGTATAGATTCCTAATAACTACAGCCTCCTGCAGAAGCATTGATTGCATTCATCTTTCAGTCCTCCAGTATCAGACAGTTTCTGCAAACATTCACAATGGGCCAGCTCACACAACATGACAGCCCACTGTGGGCTAATTTACCCTCGAGGAGCTGCAGCGCATACCGACCACCATTATGAATATGCAGTCCCTGACCAAGGGTTGTTGTGTTGTGCAAACCCTGCCAGCGGGGGTTATTTAAGGGTTAAACAACCTTTGCATAACCCACAGTCTGATTAAGGATCTCCCCCCCCCCCAACACACATTCAGGTATTTTACAAAAAAGTTCAGTCCATTCTTCTTCACAGTAAGGTATATTTCCCAAGCCCATTTCCTCCCAGTAGATTTTTACTTCCCTGGTTTTCTCCTTTACCCCTTGCCTTCTCCTGGACAGTTCCTACCTCAAGGCTATGTTACCCTCCCTACACACACACACACACACACACACACATTTCGAGTAGACCACTGCACAACTAAAAGAACCTTCTTGTTGCTCAGGGACTCAATACAACCTTCTTTATATAATAAATGTATTTAAAAGGTTCCCTGCTTTTTAGCCATGCAGATAGCCAGCCAGCCAGCCAATAATACAGTCAGACATTTCTCAGTGCCGCCAATAGCCAATGCAAGCAAACAAGCAGTACTAGGATGCAAGACCAAGCATTTCATCATGTAGGCAAATACATTAGCTCTGATTAGGCTGGCAACACAGTCTTTTTGTACAGACAAGATGTAATCCTTCACCAAAGATGCTGCTGCTGCTGCTGCGCACTCAATTGCCAAGGATCTTGCCAGTAAATTCAATTCCACTTTATGCAGAAGTTACTGTTAATACAGAGTAAGCACCCAAAGATGATGGTGATGGTGATGGTGATGATCACACAACCCAGTTCTCTTTTACCTGCCTTCATATGGGGGAAGCCATCTCCTGGATTTTTTTTTAGTAGCCTCTAGAATTGTGTCTACAGCTCTTGGGTAAACATTTTTTATTCTTTTTTTTCTTTCTTAGGGCACAATCTTATGCATGTTTAGACAGAGAAAAGTCCTACAACTCCCAGCGTAGGATTGCACCCTTAGGGCTGGCAGGGGAATACTGGGAGTTGTACGGCTTTTTTTTCCTGTCAAACATACATAGGACTGTGCCCTTAGAGACTCTTAAGGAATAACAATAAAAAGGTTGTATGAAGTACATGAATATTTGAGAAAAATGGAAAGTGGGAATTTTCTAGGATGTATATTGTTTAATTAGTTTCAGATTCCATTTTGCGCCATGTTATAATAAGATATTCTCCTGATAGCTTTGTTTTAAAGTTTTACTATTGTTTTTCAATGTGTTACGTCACCATTCCTATTATGATGCCCAAGGCAGTTTGTACCGGTAAGTTCTTTTCTTCTCATCTAGCAATCTGAATACCATGCCTTGATTCAAGCATGGAGCATCAAGACAAGAAAATCTGCCCAAACAATGTGGTGCAGAGGGGTGTACACTGGCCAGGGTAAAATGAAAATTAGAAAACTTTTCAAAAGATAAAATTCTGCCTTCATCATTTAATCCCGGGCTAAATAGCTTATCCTTACTTTGGTCAACCTCAGCCAAAAGTAGCAATTTCAACTAGTCATCCTTTAAGGCTGCATTCCTACACAAACCTATCTGGGAGTAAGGCCCATTGAACTCAGTGGGGCATACTTCTGAGAAGACACAGCTAGGATTGTACTATCAAAGAGATGCAATTAGGCAAATAAACTAAAGTTACCCTCAGTAGTTTTTAAACCTGTTTATAGGAGGTCAAAATTATTTCCCTTGAGAAATTAACTGATGTTCCATTAAAATGCAGAGGGATAGCTTATTGTTGTTTTTAAAGTGCAGATCAGAACAATGAATCCTGGCTTATGTTTCTATGCCTCAGTCAGAAGAAAATTACCTCAGAATTCCATGAAACTTGTTTCCAGATAAGAATATTTAGAATTTCAACCAGAAACACTGTCTCAAATAATGCTATTTCTTTGGAGAAGGGGGGAAACACCAATTAAAAAGTAAAAAATAAGTACATTATGAAGCATCCCAGCCAGATTGAAATGATAGAAAGGCTAAGAAGAGTCAAGTCATGACCCAGAATGTTACCAGTTCAAATCTTAGCTTACGCTGAAAGACACTGTGTCACAGGCTGTATCTGCAAAATAGAGTTAATAAGGGTAAACCTAGACATCACCTGGAGTTCCATTTTACTTCCTTTAATACTTTTTAAAACCAAAAGTAGCCTCAGTAGCTTCATATCTTCCCCCCTGTGGATGAAAAGGCAACTGGGGTGCATGACTTTAAGCTAGAAAATGGCAGAAGGGAAAAGGCGTATGCAGTTACTCCCACTGGCCTTTCCACGGGTCAGACTGGCAGCCCACGGATGCTGTCTCTTAGCTCTGTGGAGATGTCTGTGGAGGTTCACTACCCCATTTCCCGCTAGCCCAGCTTAAGCAGAGACCCATCCAGGCTGCCCAAGAGTAGTGGCGTCCAGAATTGAAGTCATTGGTGGGTGCGGCGGCACACTCACAGCTTGTCTGATGCCTGGCAAGCCCTGAAACTGTAGCAGATTGGATCAGGGGAGCGGGCTGGACTGGCAGGAGGGGGATGTTTAAATGGCCCCAGAAGCAGAAGGGTGATGGAGGAAGCAAAATGGAGGTGGGCAAGGAAGAAAAAAGACAGACCAAGAGGGAGGAAAAGGAGGCAAGAAGAAGGAAGTGCGATCAGACATGTAGAGGAGATTCCCACTCGCTTGGCTTTTTGAAAAGAAGTTAAGACACTTCTGACCTTCCCCCGCATCATGCGCAGCTGTGGGCGGGGAGAAATTTTGCGGACGTGGGGGGAGAAGAGGCGGGACTTACCAGTTCTCGCAGGTACGCTCAGGTAGAGGGGGCGGGGTTGCAGGAGCCAATATTAGGACCTGCAGCACCGCCCCACACCCTCTTTGTTCTTCGCCTTTTAAATTCCTGTTAGTAGCTGGAAATGTTTTAACAGGGTTTTATTGTTGTTGTTTTATGTTTTCATGCTATTGTTGTTTTATTTGATTTGTTGTACACTGCACTGGTGACTTTTGTGGAAAGGTGGCATAAAAATGGTACGAACAAACAAATAAGTAATACAGTTTTACTTTTTGCACCCCTTTTTTTGATCTGTCTCAGTACCTACAGCATTTTGCTCCAGTCATTTTGGCTCCAATCTTGTCATCTGCTTTTCTGTGAGCCAAAGCTGGCTCATCATAAGCTGCTGATCCAGTTTAGCCTACAGACTTCTTGAAAGGATCCCAGCACTGTTACTTTGAAAAAGCATAATTCTCTTTCATTTTTTCTAGGCTAATACATTCCGTTCAAAAGAAAATGCAAAAAGGGGTTAGAAAGGTTTATATTTGTACAGGGAAGAGGGATGCATAAAGGGAATGCATAATTTATAGCAGCCACTGTTCAGTAAATAATATTGTTATAGGGATTTTGTAGTTGTAGTGCTAAATTGTGCTTATATTTATTGGACCTCCTTTTATTGATACAGTACAATCTTTTGATCATCGGAGAAGTTCTAGCTACAGTTATTGAGCATCCTGGGGGGGAAATGCAACACATTGAGGACTGGTTTCTTTCTAGATACGTTAAAGAGTGGTGGAAGGTTTTGAGTAAGATGGGGGTAAGCTGGCTTCACCAAACAAACTTATTAAATAAATAAAACCATCACAGAATTAGGGTCCAAGTAGATTGTGCATGTATGTGAAAAGTATGTTCTTTTATTATTGTAAATATATGCACTGTTGGTGCTTTACATGGTGATTAGAAATGGAATTTTCCCATGTAATGATGTGACCATTCGCGAGTAATAACTATTCCTGCCCACCCCATGTCCCAATTTCATGATCAAAAGGTTTGTATAATTTTCCTCAGCTAGCCAGACATTCAATGCAATGAATTCATGTACTGTTAGTGACATGTGTGTCACTCAGCTCCTTCTGCTTTAAATTATTTGGCATAAAATAATAAAACTACTGAGTATTCAAAGTGCTTCACCTGCATTACCTCGGCAATCCGTACAACAGTTTTATTTATTTACTTTTATTCATGTATTACATTTCTATACTGCCCAATAGCCGAAGCTCTCTGGGCACTTAACAACAATTAAAACCATAAAGTACAATGTAAGATACAATATAAAACTACAGTATGAAATAAAAATCAAAATAAAACCTAGCAGCAATGCAGAAATTTAAAATACAGTAACAGATTTAAAACAGAAACTGAAAGACTAAAATGAACATACCGTAAGAGCCATGCTGGATTGGACCAAGAGTCCAGCTAGTCCAGCATTCTGTTCACACAGTGGCCAACGAGTTGCCCACAGGATCCCACAAGCAGGACAGGAGTGCGACAGCACCCTCCCATCCATGTTCCCCAGCAACTGGTGTACATAGGCATACCGCCTCTGATACTGGAGGTAGAATATAGCCATCAGGAATAGTAGCCATTGATAGCCTTCTCCTCCAGGAATTTGTCCAAACCCCTTTTAAAGCCATCCAGATTGGTGGCCATCACTACATCTTGTGGAAGTGAATTCCATAGTTTAACTATTTGCTGAGTGAAGAAGTACCTCCTTTTCTCTGCCCTGAATCTCCCACCAATCTAGTATTGGTGGGAGATTCTAGTATTATGACAGAGGGAGAAAAATGTCTCCCTGTCCACTTTCTACACCATGCATAAGTTTGTACACCTCTATCACATCTCCCCTCACTCGCCTTTTTTCTAAGCTAAACAATCCCAGCTGCTGTAACCTTTCCTCATAGGGGAGCTGCTTGATCATTTCAGTTTAGTTGCCCTTTTCTGCACTTTTTCCAACTCTACAATATCCTCTTTTTTTAATGCCTGGGAAAATAAGATCTTCACCTGGTGCCAGAAAGAGTGCAGTGTAGACGCCAGGCGAGCCTCTCTGAGAAGGCTCCACAACTGGGGTGCCACAACAGAACAGGCCCTCTTCTTCCTAGCCACAAACACACTTCCTTTGCTGGGGGATCCCAGAGAAGGACCACTGAAGATGATCTTAGGGTCCAGGCAGTTATATATGGGAGGAGACAATGCTTCAGGTAACCTGGCCTCAAGCCATTTAGGGCTTTGAATGTGAATACCAGCACTTTGAATTGGGCCCGGAAATGGACTGGCAGCAAGTGCAGATGGAATAACACTGGCATAATATGAACTCGTTGGCCAGTTCCTGTTAACAATCTCGCTGTCTAGTTTGGGACCAGCTGAAGTTTCCGGATCGTTTTCAAAAGCAGCCTGACATTGACCTGACATTTACTTGCATATTATTAAAATCTGGGAAGTAAATGGTGAAGTCTATAATTAAACAAACCACTTATTAGACAGCTATCTCACAGTATCTGTCTTTGAAAATGTATATTCCACTAGCCCACCTTTTTTTGAAAGAACAGTAACTAAATATTTCTAATGCCGACTTTTCTGTGTGATTATAATGTACAATGGAATCTATGAAATGCAATTTGCCTGAACTAACTAATTTTACTGAAAGCTTATGTTCAGTAATTTTACTGAAAGCTCAGTTTATGAACTGAGGTGTTGATGCAAACATATTACTACAGAATGTGGCACCAAAGTATACAGCCCTCTGAAAGCACACAACATTAATTTCCTTTCTGAATTTTAGAACACAGAGGTAACTTTTCTGAGTTACCTCTGTGTTCTAAAATTCAGAAAGGAAATTAGTGCCAGGAAACACAAAATGCACCCTTACATTTCTCACACAGGAAATAAGCAACAAAAGCTAAATAAAAAGATTGCTATTGAGGTCCATGTAGTGAGAATCGAGTTACACGAAACAGATAGCTGTTTCTGGGTTTTGGAGATAAGCTTGAACAAAAGATTTTGCTTGCTATAAAATGGGGAAGAACACTGGAACCAATCCACCTTAGTTCATCTCAAAACATGGCATGTCCCTGACAGTGACCTCTTTGTGTGGCACCCTTGGTTTTAAATGTGGATCCTTTGGGGGGGCGGAATAGTGTAAGGTAGTTGAGTTTTTATTTATTTTTATTTATTTATTATATTTATGAATCGCCCATCTGGCCAGACAGCCGGCCACTCTGAGCGATGTACAATCCAATAAAATACAATACAATTATTTAAAAAATAATCAGTCTTTTGCTCAAGTGGCATACTGTCCTTGATAACTTGGGAGGTATACTTTGTATACAGCAACAGTGCAACACAGCACACAGTTCCAGGGCATGTTCTGAAGGCATATGATGTACCTTGCTGAAGCTAAGCAGAAATAGGGATGTGTGAGGAATCCGATAGTGAGGGGAAAATCTGAAGGATTTTCTCGACTTGGCCCCACAGATTCTGTTCTGTCAACCCTGCACCAATGCTTACTTGATCTGACGTGAGTCGAGCCAGCACATGGACTTCCATTTTTAAAATGGGCCATAAGCTGTGTAATTTTTTTTTTTGGTTAAAGCCAGGGAAATATGCACAGAATTCAGGCCTCCGCTCTGCAATGTGTGGAAATTTGCGCAAATTGCAGAGCAGAGGCCTGAATTTTGCACAAATCTGAAATTAACTGTCAGAAAATCCAAGGTGGCCAAAGTGGGGTGTGTGCATATATAGTCAGAGGATGATGCTTCCATACTTCTCTTGTTAAATGCTACAAGAAGAAGAAGAACAACAACGACTTGAATCTAACAAGTCAGCCCCAATTTGTGCAATTTGCGCAGTTTTCGGCTCCAAATTTGCACAAATATTTTGAGCTATTTCGCAGGAGCCCCCTCCCCCAACCCCCCCAACTTGGCCCACTTTTGGCTGTCGGGTCAGAAATGTGTTGAAAGTCTATCGAGCTCAAATGGAACAGGTTTTCCAGTGTGGCACATCCCTAAATTGCAGACATGGTTCGTCAGTGTCTGGGTAGGGGACCTCCTTGGAATTCTGTATAAGCAGCCTTGAGTTCTATGGAGGCAAATAGGGGGCATACTGTAAGTGACATAAATAAAATAAGTGCATTATTGTTGTTACAGCTGCCTTGATCTCAGAATGAGAGTTCACTTACCCCAGAGCTGTCCTGTTGGATTTTGCAAGACTGGTATAGAGTAAATGGGTTGGGGACTGCAGATAAAGTAGGAGGGGAGTGTTTAAATATCTTTAAACATCATTACTGTTATGTAATAGAACTCTACCCACACACAATTTCTGTTGCTGCAGGAACGTATTTCTTAATTTCTCTGGGAATGAGTTTGAAATCTGGGAATACCATAACAAAAAGGAAAATGTTCACCCTTTTTGGGCCTATTGAACATCTTTATTTAAATCTTTTCAATATGTAAATTTTTTAAAAGGCACTGACCAAACTGTCTTGTACCATTTTTATATTAATGGGGGACTTTGGGATTCCCATGATGATGTTATAATGTGCCTTGTTACTGTAAGTAAATTGTTCACCAATTCTAAATCTTCCTCCGAGATACATTTTTTTTCAAATATCTGAGAAGAGCTACTTTACGGGTTAAAGGAATAACCACTGATATCTTTTTAACACATCCAGCCAAAATAGTTTATAGGATGCATGACCAGAAAGTATGCATCAAATCAGCTCTTAAGGCCTGGCACCTCCAATGTTTGTCTTCCTGAACGTTACACATTTCCCCCCCAAACACACAGGAGTGAGATACTACCTAAGTTAAGGGGTTTTATTTAATATTAGGAGGTATAATAATTTTTGCTGTCTTGTGTTCCTATGATGTATTTTATTAAAGCACTTCTGCAATGGAGGACAGGGAAGAACATTGTGGTTTCAGTGTTCTGCATGTCGGTATCTCTTGGACTAGATAGTGGTAGATATCTACGAGGACAGCTGCATATATATCACAAATGATCTGTTTTCTGCCTTTACGTAAGAATTTAAAATATTGCATGCTGGGTCAGACCAATGTACCCTGTAGCTCAGCATTCTGCCTGTGAACAGGGCATGAGGGAGCTTCACAAGCAAAGTGTGGTGGTGATGTCTATACCCTATGGTTAATGCCTATGGTTAATCTGGCAATCAAGAGATATACGGCCTGAGAACAGATGTTGATTGCACTTTTGAATATCATAGACTGGAGTCCCCAACCTTTTTGGCCCCTTGGGCACATTTAGGAATTTGAGAAACTCCTGTGCGCACCCCCAATAAGTGCCTAATCAGTGGATCACCATGTTGGCATCTACCTGTTGCATCTATGGATCTTAGGCCGAATTTTATTCAGCAAAAACATTTGTTTCCTGACTATTGTATTGGACACTGCAACATCTCTTTAATAAGGGATTGTCTAATTCAGCTAATTGCTGGTGGTGCAATGGAGCTAATGCTTCTTTTAAACACATGTTTTGGCAATGTCCAGTAATTGCTTCTTTTTGGGAGGAGGTTATTACACAGATAAATTTTGTGCTGAAACTGTCTTTAATATTCACTGCTGTACATGCTCTTTTAAGTTATTTTACCTGCATCTTGGAAATTAACAAATGGAAGGGGAAATGGATTCTCTGTGCCCTTTTGACAGCTAAAAGACTGATATTACAAAATTTGAAGGATAAACACCTCCAATAGCGTAATGGATTTAGGACCTTACAACAACGCATTTGATATATGAACAGGTGGCATATAGATGCCACCTTCAAATGGATACTTATTGGGATATTTCGTCCAGTTTTGTTGAAGCCTACATATAATTGCTAGAAAGGTGTATGCATTTCATACAAATCCATGTACGTCTTTTTTTAAAAAAAAGGGGGGGGGAATTTAAAAATTTTTTAAAAAAAATTCAGGTGCCCATGGGGACCCCTTCACAGGCGCCACTGGAGGTACCCACGGGCGCTGCATTGGAAACACCTGTCATAGTCAGTAGACACTGACAGACCTATCTGCTGTGTATTAATAGATTCTTAACGTTGCACCTAGCAGGTATCATCTTCATGCACCTGATTTGCGTCTTCATCAGAACTGCAAGAGTCAAATCAGAGATGAGCCTGATGTGGCTCATCTTCACACTGATGAGAGCCAGTGTGGCGTAGTGGTGAGAGTGTTGGACTGGGACTCGGGAGATCCGGGTTCTAGTCCCCGCTCAGCCATGAAACTCACTGGGTGACTTTGGGCCGGTCACGGACTCTCAGCCTAACTTACCTCACAGGGTTGTTGTGAGGATAAAATGGAGATGGAGGAGGATTATGTAAGCCACCTTGGGTTCCTTGCAGGAAAGAAGGCGGGGTATAAATATAATAAATAAATATAATTAATAAATAAATGTACAGGGAAATAAGGAACAGCCATGTAGCAGGCTAGGGATTGTAGTGGCAGCAAGAGAGGTAAAGGGAGAAGTACATTTAGATATCACAGATCACTATATTTTCCAGTGTACCATACAAATTAGCTCCTAATACTATAAACCTCTAGAATTTCAAGTTTAATAACTACTGGTTGCCAATTTTTATTTTTATTTTTTTAATGGTTTGGTCTGCTATCTTAATCAAGAATTCTACCAGCTAAACAAGTATGTTAGGAGGAGATAGTTTTGCCTATTTGTATTCATGAGAGATTTAATGATCTCAGAATGCTATGGAATGATATCTAGCCTCCCTCATACAAGAGCCTTTTAGGGGCCCTTAGACAGAATCCCATGTGTTCTGTTCAGATGCTGTCAAAATGTTCAGATCACAGCCCCCTAGTGGCCCCTTGTGAGGACTAGGCACGACTGATGACTCCCATTGATGATGATTCACATGTGTTAAAAAAAACAAATAGGAATCAGCAGCTGTCAACAGGTTTCTGTTGTGTCAAATATTATATCCTCCATGGCACTGCATCCAAGGAGGATTTTAGAATTTATTTATTGTATTTCTAGAGGAGTTGAACTGAGCTGATGTGTTTTATTGTTCATGCAGAGGTTTATACAAAAAGGCCCAACTGATTCATTCATCTTCTAAAGACCTGCAAGATCCTTACTAAAGTGTCTTCTCTGTGGGTGGAAGCAAACATACTGTATTTTGGTTCCTAATGTAAAAAAATAAGTAAACCTTCTTGATGCTGATTTACTATGCCTGCTACTTAATAAAACTGTATACTAAGAGAAGACCTGTTAAAAAAAATCTCTCAAATCTTGATGGATCGATATTTGATTATAAACAGTATATTCTGAGAAGGAAGTTATTAATTTGTGTTGTGTAGCTAGCATCTAAAAGCTTTGTAATAGCATAGTAAGCCCTCTCTTTGTTCAAACATTTACTGAACCTTGACGAATAGGGATTTTCCATCTCCCAGTTTTATGAAGGCACCAAAATGCAGGTGCAGTTGATATTGCAAAAAAGGGCCCCTGGGAGCCATGCTCTTACAGTCACTAAATGACATCTGTAACTAAACTCATTTGACAAGATTAGATTAATTGTCAACAGGGCTGTCACACTTCCTTACTCTCTGAAGGTAAGCAAAAGTATAAGTCTTTAGGGGAAAACAAAACATGACTGTTCATTGTTCTTTATAGATACAAATCTCAGCTATCAGATGTTCGGATCTTGCCTTACAATTTTTTTTAGAGGTAGATGAAAAAGAAGCAAATACTTAAGGGTATTCAAACCTTTGGAAAGCAGTATTTGAGAAGTTACAATAGTGCATGAAAATCACAGAGCCCAGATTAGAGGAAAGCAAAACTTAAGTTAAAAAGCAAATGGAGATTCTGTTAAAACTATTTAGGGTAAAATCAAAAGTGGCTGTCTAACTTTTACATGTGGATGACACACTTAGCCTTTGCTTTTGCCCCTTTGGTCGCTTGACAGCCAGTGTGGCGTAGTGGTGAGAGTGTTGGACTGGGACTCGGGAGATCCGGGTTCTAGTCCCCACTCGGCCATGAAACTCACTGGGTGACTTTGGGCCAGTCACTGACTCTCAGCCTAACCTACCTCACAGGGTTGTTGTGAGGATAAAATGGAGAGGAGGAGGAGGAGGATTATGTAAACCACCTTGGGTTCCTTGCAGGAAAAAAAGCGGGGTATAAATATAATAAATAAAAAAATAAATAAAAAATTGAGTACAAGAGACCACTGTAGCAGAACGCAGCAAGAAACCATTTCTGAGGCAAATGATACAATTTTTATCACCATTCTCCTTCAAAACAGTAGATTAGCTTTCAGTATGAGACCGTGCAGCGGAGTCCAGCTGCAGTTAGATATATTACTATAAAGGGGATTAAACTAAGTAGATAGTTAGGGAAATGTGGCATTGCAGAGCTTGCTGTCATAGAATTAGGATACGGCTGTCATGTTGGTTGCCTGCAAAACAGCATCATGATCCTTTAATGGCTTTGCGGGGTTTCATTGAAAATGAAGAGCGACACTAATTTTAAGCTACCCAGCACTGCATGTATGAAGGGTTGCTTATGTAATGGTGTGAGTGAAATTTTAATGATGCTCTTATTCTGTACTGAATCCGGAAAGTGCATAGGAATCACTTGAGGACAAGCCAGTGGTGAATTTCTAAAAAGAGATCTGCCTGACGGATGTATCCCTTGCCATGGAAGCACAGCTTCCTGATCCTAGATATCAGGGATGTTGAAGAGTCCTTGGTCTCGAGTCACGAGTCGAGTCACGAGTCTTTGGACCCGAGTCTCGAGTCCGAGTCCAAGTCCTTGGTCCAAAATGGTGACTCACGAGTCACGAGCCACGAGTCACTCCCAAAACTGACTCCACGAGTCCCTGTTAAAATCAATGGGGTTTTTCCCCAACAAAATAAGGCTACTTCAGATGTGTGGCTTAAATAAATTCTAGGCACAAGTGTGCCTTTTTATCTCAAAATTCTGCCACTGATTTTGACAAAAACAGACCAGGCAGACAAACCCAAAATAACCAGGCAGGCAGAGGAGGCGGGGAACCCCAAAGCAGGCAGGCAGAGGCGTTTGTCTTGGACAATTCAAACTGTGGAACTGGTTAAGAAGAGACCAGGCAGGCAGAGAAGGCAGGGAACCCCAGACAGGCAGGCAGAGGCAGCCAAACCCAAAATGTCAGAAAGGTTGCGTTAGGAAAATGATTTTAAAAAATAAACTTGGATTGTTACTGCAACTGGGTCCAGGCAGCACCTGCAGGTGGCATCAAGCAGGGATGTTGACGAGTCCTTGGTCTCGAGTCCCGAGTCGAGTCTCGAGTCCCATTAAAAATATTGGGACTCGAGTCCGAGTCAAGTCAGAGGGGGGACTCAGTCCGACTCATGAGTCGAGTCCTCGAGTCCGAGTCCCCATCCCTGCTAGATATGTGAGAAACTGGATGTGGCTACTCGATGGTGAACTAACATCACCCTGCACATACTCCGAGCCACTTTTATGATTATTTCTGCAAAAATTACACTCCGAGACTGAACAAAAGTAGCTTCTTGATCAGAATCCTGCCACAAATTAAGCTCTGGAACAAATATGCCATGCTTCAATGGGTTCTTTGGGTGGGGATGCATCTAGGCATATAAAGGATAATAATGCTAGGTCACAGACTGGGGGAAAATAAATTATATATCCATGGTGGAAGAGAATCACATATGCAACTGGATCTTTAGGGGGTCATTTCTGTTGTTGGGAGGATGGCTGAGCAGCATTTCTCATTGCCAAAGACACAAGCCAATTTTTAAACTGAACTATGGCTTATCACTTTTACAATGGCTGCATGGGTCGGATACATCTTCAGGAACACTAATACATTACATATTGTCAGTTTGCTTGCAGAAGTCTCTTATGAAAGAACCTATATTATCAAAAAAAAAAAAGGCTCATATTCCCAGGGATTCAACAGCACCAAAATATGCATTATAGATTTGGAGGGGGGCTTTGTAGGCCAGCTAGCCCAACCTTCTACTGAATTCAGGAAATCCAAAGTTATAGCGTTCCCATCAGACGGCTATCCAAGCGCTGACTGACGATCTTCAGTGAGGAGGGAGAGCCTATCCACCCTGCTACTCCATTCTGGTTCAAGTGGAGCCTGTTCCTTTTCTACAGGCCCAGCTTGTTCCAAAATGTTCCCCAAGGGCTTACAAATCAGAACCACTCCTCCTGACACAACCATCTCATCCATACATTCAGCCCCCTCAGCTTCGCCAGTATAGTTGGCCCTGCACTTGGAACAGATAGTGTTTCAGAGAAAGCAATATTGGAGGGTCCTGCCTTCTGACCATTAAGGCCATCAGATGTAGTCCCCCTGGGGTAGTAGCAGCAGACAGTGCTGTCAGGAGGATTCATCTGCACTCTGCTGTCCACTTATTCCAAAGTAGTCTTGAACTACTCCCATGACTATCCATATATGGCTTCACAAAGACTCCTCTGGCATGAGTGATTGGTGCTAATTTTATCCTATTTCAGTGAGGAGAACAGTTTTGGTAACTTGTAAAAGAATACATAGAAAGTGTCAAGCTTTGATCCTGCATCCCACAGAGCAAGCCATAAACCTGCCACGTAAAAGAGGACACAAGGAACACCCATTGCCCTAAACACAGGAGCCCTCTTCGGAATGAACACATGGAGAAGAGTGATTGAGGTCATGCCCACTGGCTTGGCACCGTCACCCAGCCTCCATGCATTCAAAGGTCCCATGTGGAAGAAGCCTATGCAAATACACCTGAATGTGTGGACTGGTACTCTACAAAATGGAGGATCCTGGATCCAGGACCGGTGCAAGGCAGTTTGGTGCCCTAGGCAAGATCAGATATTTAGTGCCCCCCTTCCCATTTGAGAGTGCTGTCTTTTTTCCCCAAGGCGTTTCTGGCGCCCCCTTTAGCCCTGCGCCATAGGCGGCTGCCTAGTTGGCCTAATGGTAGCACCGGCCCTGCCTGGATCACGTGTATGGGAACCTATGCACATGGAAACTCTATGCATGCAGGACCTTTAAACACTTAAGAGATCCTGCATTTCCCCTTTGCTGGTAATAATCCAGTGTCTTGTCACTCTCCCCACCCCAATATCACAAGTATCACAGAAGGAAATATTATGAGGAAGCCATTGTTAATATTTTCCAGTTGTTTTATTAATCCCCTCTGAGAAAAGCTCTATAGAAGTAAGCTAGATTCCCCAAACTGGCTCCCTCGTAACTGCTTAAATGTAGGATCAACCATGTTCTAATGTAAGGTGAGCAGATGCAAAGGAGAATCATGAACTAGTACTTTTAATGGTTGGATTGGAAACAGCTTTTCTTGCTCCTGTGTAGCAAGTGATATCTGCAGAAATTCTCTCTTGCACAGGGCCATGTTCTCCTTTGCCCTGCCCCCTGTCGATTTCAGTGGAGTGGGCACACTAACTGCACAGTTCTAAGAAGGTATACTCAGAAGTAAGTACCTCTGCATTCAGTGGAGCAAACTCTGTGGTAAGTGTGTTCAGAATTACAACTTATCCTTCTCTGGATTGTTTCTCATATCTTTAAATAAAGAGAAGATCAGCTGGAAATTCTTCTTTGAGGCTGTTTTACCAAGCACATTTTCTATGGAAATGTGTTCCCTATAAATCAGTGGAACACTGTGCTCACACATACATGTTACCTGAAACAATTCCAGGTTGTGAAAACATTTTGTCAAGATTCAGAATCCATGTGGATTTTCCAGTGAGAGAAAAACACAACCCAGCAAGCATCTGATGTTGGTGATCATAGTCCTCTCCTGAATTCCAAGCTCCAGTATAATATTTTTTGTAGCTGTTCCTTCATAGGAATCATTCCAAAACCACTCCCATCATGAAGGAAAGCATTTTGTTGGAACTGGCTCCATTTTCTAAGTAAATACGGCTAGAAGCAGGATGCTAGCCTGCTTTTGATGCTATCATTTTAAACATCCAGTGTCTCTTTGAGCAACCCATACATAATTGTATTTGTCTCCCAGCATGCTCGCTTCTTGCTAATACTCTTTACATCAGAGTTTCCTTCAGGAAATTAATCAAGTTAGGTACTGCCAGACCTCCCTGGCTTATTAAAAGTCAGGACAGCAGAGTACATTACAGTGTTATAATCCAATTTAGCAACCTTCCATACAAACCCAGCCTCCTTGAGAGAGAAGAAGGTCTAGTTAACTTGGTTTAACACATGGACAAACGGAACAGCTTGTAAGTTTAATAACTGCCAGCTTCAGATAGCATTGAGAGGTTACCAAGGTTTGATTTTCAATGACCTTCAACAGGTTATTACTAGGATAGTATTCTCTTTATAATGAAAAACCTTGAGACTTACATAAATCTATACAAATAAAATCCCAGTGAGAAAGAAGGTCCAGCCTCATCCTGGGATATGAGAGTGTATGTTAGAACAGAAGTATTTGAACATAAGCCCACCTTTGGCTACAATCCTACACATACTTATTTGGGTTGGGAAGGAGTTCTATCGAAACAGGAATTTTCAGTGGAAGGGAAGCAAACCTCAGGGCTCTGTGCGTAGGGATAACCGAGTACACTGTGAAGCTGAGGAGAGAGAGAGAGAGAGGCGAGGTCTTTCTGCTGACTTTGCAGATGTGCCATGCCAGTGCCAGCCTGAAGTATAAGATGCTGGTTACAACCCTGAGTCTAAATAAGTACAGAGGGCTAACTATCCCCAACCTTGGCAGGCCTTACAGCTTATGGAAACAGAAAGCTCAGGCCTGGTTTCCACCTAAGAACATAAGAGGAATCATGCTGGATCAGACCAGAGGCCTATCTAGTCCAACATTCCATTTCTCCCACCTACTGAGGACGTTCACTGTGTCTTGCAGACTCGGGAAGGGTTTTAGGGGTGGTTAAGGAGAGACTCCTTAACCACCCTATTAAGCCATGGCTTGTGGTAGGGTTTACTTAGACTATTGAGGTTTAATGTGTCATCCGAACCTCTGTGGCCAACCAGCTGCCCATGGGAAGCCCACAAGTAGGGCATGAGCATACCAGCACCCATCAGCTTGTGTTTCCCAGTAACAGAGGCATACTGCCTCCCATATGTTCCGGGACTCAGAGTAAGAAGCTATCCAAGTGTGATATTCTAGGAAAAGCAACCGTAAGAAGACCTAAACATTACTTTAAGTTAACACTGACTTTTAGGAAGTGGAGACGGGTGCATAATAATGTGGGAGGAGGAAGTGGGCAAGAGGACGGTCAAGGGAGTGAAGAGCTAATAGCTGAACTAGTTTCCTGCATTGAGCAGGGCAGGGGGTTGGACTCGATAGCCTTGTAGGCTCCTTCCAACTCTATGATCTATGAAATCTATGAAATCTATTCATTTGAAGAATAATAAAAGACGAAGTTAATTAGCGAGGGCTGAAGATCTTTAGCACCTGGGCACATGATGCCATGCCTACTTTTCCCCATATGTGCAAATCCATAACATAGGCAAGGGGAAGGTTACTTAATTTCTGCTGCTTTATCCTTTGCGCTTCCTTTCTATACAAAGCCATATTGCCTTCTATTTTAAGAAACCTTCTATTTGGGAGGTTTCAATTCCCAAATTCTCATTACAGGATGATGATGGTGATTATGATGATGTTGAATAAGCTTGTAATTGGATAGAGATAATCCTGTAAAGTGGGAGGTTGTGACCAAGGTAATCTGTGCTGAGAAATGACACACTAAAACCCCAGTGATAGATTGTCAAAGCCCAGAGCAAATTCCCACTCAGATCACACCACATGGTCCTCACCCTAGGACAGGAGCAGAGAACACATGGCATGTTGACTTCCAGACAATATATTTTCTGGACTGGTCAGTGGGAATAAATAGGCTCAAATACAACTTGTGGAGGAGAGAAAGCCACAACTTCTTTTGCTTCAGTAGCAGTGGTCATAGCTTAGTGGTAGAGCACATGACCTGCATGCAGATGGACCGAGGTTTCAATTCCCAGCATCTCCAGTTAAAAGGAACAGGTAGTTGGTAAAGAGAAAGACCTCTTCCTGAGATTCTGGAGAGCGGCTACTAATCAGAGTAGACATACTAGGATAGATGGATCAATGATTCAGTATAAGGCATATTTGTATGTATGCTCCATACTAAAAGTCTGCAATGCTGCAACTTACGAAGTAAATTTAAAAATGACAGAATAAGTAATCATGACTACAGTTTAGGAATAGCGTGTCAAAGGAGAGACTGAATAAAGCTACCTATGAAGTGGAAAATATCTTGGCAGACTCAGTCCCAACACACTTATTGGCAGCAAGTCCCATTGAAATCGATGGAAGTTACTTCCAACTAGATCATAGGATCATAGAGCTGGAAGGGGCCTACAAGGCCATTGAGTCCAACACCCTGCTCAATGCAGGAAACTAGAGGAGGGGTCTCCCATCCAAGTAATAACCTACAAGTCTATCGTGTCCAACCCCCTGCTCAATGCAGGAAACTAGAGAAGGGGTCTCCCATCCAAGTAATAAGCAGGCCTGACCCTGCTTAGCTTTCCACACTCAAACAAGCTGAGCCAGTGTGAGCCACAGGCCTGTAGATTACATATATATGCTTAGGTACTGCAAATACTTGATATGCAAACACATAATGCTCTAGTTAATATCTCTGTATATGCTATCTACTGAAGGCTTATTCACATGAAGACGCTGGTGTTGCAGTAGCTGTGGGAAAATCCTACACAGGCTGGGAAACAGCTTGTGGCCATTGCTCACTGCCAAAAATGTTCAAAAATTATGTTCATGGTGGTGTGCCAAAAGCTGAATCTATGGCAGTACTTGGGAGCCGGTGTCGCATGATTTTCAGGCCATTTTCCATGGCTACCATGTACCCAGTGATCATGTGAAGAAAGAGGAACAGCAGAAGCAACATCAAATGCATCCGTTTTATAACGAAATAATTTTGCCAGTCTCTTAAGCTCTTTTTAACTCAGTATAAGCAACTGTTTCAGAAAGTCCATATCAAAAAGAACTTTCTGTGATGTGTTGTTTTTTTAAAGCTTGATCGTAACTGGAAGAAAATCACATTGGTTGAGGTTGCACTGATTCCTGTTGCTTAGATACCATTATCTGAGAAGAAGGGCAAATAACTACATTTAATCATACTACATAACCACCATTGTCACATGCACCTTTTGCAAAAATAAAACTGAAAGCAACGAGAATAGCAAAATCTCAGCAAAGTTTACTCTCTATACAGTATATTTTCAGATCCTAGCAAATGAAAGTTACAAGACACCCCATAATAAAATATTGCTTATTAAACACTGCATTGATGGATAGTATTAAATGGACTGCTGAATAAAAGACATAACACTATGCAAAGTGGTGTGATGTGACAAGACAGGATGTTGAGGCCCTGAGCAAAGCACTCCAGTGTTCCTTGGAGAGCTCCTCCCCTAATCCTATTCCTATGCAGTACGCACATGTCAGATTGCAAGGAGATACCAGCTGGGCAGATCGGCTTTCCTTGCAATTTGGCACGTACCAGTTTAAGCTTGCCAGCTCCAGATCTTGAGGAACCTTGTGTACCGCAAAGGTTGCAAAGATGGGGAAATGTCAGAAAGTGCTGCTTTTTTCCATTAAAGCTTTACAATCACTAAAGTCATCTCACCTGGTAGAATTCTCCCTTCAGGGACAAGGCCTGGATACCCTACTGGAACTCTTCACAGGTGAAAAACTCATAGGATGCAGAAAGTACAGTAAGCAGCTGAATAACAATTCTCGTAACATCCAACTAATTGGGGTACCACTTAGGTTCTCCAGTAAAAATTGGGTGATTACACCTTCCTTGTAATAAGAAAGAAGTGCCTATATAGCAGGGATGTTGAAGAGTCCTTGGTTTTGAGTCACGAATTGAGTCACGAGTCTTTGGACCCAAGTCTCGAGTCCGAGTCCGAGTCCTTGGTCCAAAATGGTGAGTCACGAGTCACTCCCAAAGCTGACTCCACGAGTCCCTATTAAAATCAATGCAGTTTTTCCCCAACAAAATAAGGCTATTTCAGATGTGTGTGACTTAAATAAATTCTAGGCACAAGTGTGCCTTTTCATTTCAAAACTCTGCCACTGATTTTGGCAAGAAGAGACCAGGCAGACAAATCCAAAATAACCAGACAGGCAGAGGAGGCAGGGAACCCCAAAGCAGGCAGGCAGAGGCCTTTGTCTTGGACAATTCAAACTGTGGAACTGATTGAGAAGAGACCAGGCAGGCAGAGGAGGCTGGGAACCCCAAACAGGCAGGCAGAGGCAGCCAAACCCAAAATGTCTGAAAGGTTGCATTTTAGGAAAATGATTTTAAAAAATAAACTTGCTGTACTTCCTAAAACCTATTCATGTTGCATTTGAGGAACACGATTTTGGAACACAAGTCCTTGGTCTCGAGTCCCGGGTCGAGTCTCGAGTCCCATTAAAAATATTGGGACTCGAGTCTGACTCGAGTCAGAGGGGGGACTCAGTCCGACTCACGAGTCGAGTCCTGGAGTCTGAGTCCCCATCCCTGCTATATAGTAATCATCATCATCATCATCATCATCATCATCATCATCATCATCATCATGCGATCACTTGTGACCGAGTAAGATTGTCTTCCAGGATAAAAATTTACAAAAAGGAAATTTTAAAAGGAGGAAATTCTAAAGAAAATTGTGTAGACTCTAGCAATGGGTCTGTAAGTGACTGTGGAGGCCAATTCTAGATCCACACAGCTTCCCACAGTGAGGACATGGGTTACCAGATGGAAGATGGTCCTGTAAAGGATTCATTTGACGTGCTTTTCGCTTAGCACGTTTCTCCATTTCGCCTTGCACTCGGGCTTCTTCAAAGTCCATGGAACCTTTGTGAAAGGCCAACCTCCAGTTAGATCGTTCATGGGCCAGAGCTTCCCAGTTTTCGATGTTTATATTGCATTTTTTTAGATTAGCCTTAAGAACATCTTTAAACCTCTTATATTGACCACCGATACTCCGCTTTCCATCCTTGAGTTGGGAATAAAGTAACTGCTTTGGGAGACGGCAGTCAGACATTCGAACAACATGACCGGTCCACTGAAGTTGGCGTTGAAGGATCATTTTTTTCAACGCTAGTCGTCTATATAGTATCTGTACTAGCACTGTGCAACTCTGTACAACAATTACTCAAAATGGCTGCTGCCCTATGGTGCCTCCAGATGAAGCCTGTATTGTTCAGTCACCCTGCATCATTCACAACATTTCACCAGGGGGTCCAGATATCACCTTCTTCCATTTGAAGCCTTCATGTGTTCTTCCACCGCTTGTTCTCTCTCTCTTTTCTTTACACAGAAAATCCATTAAGGGGGGGGGAGGGCGGGCGAGAGAGACAGAAAAGCTGTACAATATAAATTATCAGGTCTCTGCCGCTGATGTTCCGCAGGACTGCTTCCCTCCATCCACTCACTAAACACATTGGTTCCTCCTGCTGTCAGTTAGAAGTGATTGCAGGCCCACCCCTTACAGCAGTGTTTCTCAACCTTGGGTCCCCAGATGTTTTTGGCCTACAACTCCCAGCATGCCCCAGCCAGCATAGCTGGCTGGGGCATGCTGGGAGTTGTAGACCAAAAACATCTGGGGACCCAAGGTTGAGAAACACTGCCTTACAGTGTAAGAGGTGGTCCTGCAGTGCAATCACTTCTAACTGATGGCAGCCATTAAACACACCAGCACTTTATTGTATTAAGGAGGGCAGCAGAAGTTCTCAACACCAGCCCTGCCTGGCCTGCAGCCTCGCCTCCTCACCTGAGAGAAGTAATAATTTTATTCAGGCAAAGAACAGAGCAGCGTGTGTGACAATTGGCTCAGTCTCTGTCACAGAGTTGCTGAGGCAGGAAATCTAAGGGCACAAACAACACTGGAAGACGACTGTGCTTGCTGCTCCCTCAGGTTTCGCCTCAGCGGTGGCTGGCTGCCAACCCTGAAGAATATATTAAGCAAATGCCAATATACAATGGCACAACTCAGTGTTTCTCAACCTTGGGTCCCCAGATGTTTTTGGCCTACAACTCCCAGCATGCCCCAGCCAGCTATGCTGGCTGGGGCATGCTGGGAGTTGTAGGCCAAAAACATCTGGGGACCCAAGGTTGAGAAACACTGGCACAACTCTAATTAATTTCAAACACGCTTCTTTGTAATGTACAGAATACGTTCTTGGGGAGAGTGTGGCATCTCACTCCGATTGGAAGCTTCTCCCTTTTGATTTTGTTTCCTGTACAAACCTTAGTTAAATCTTCTCCCACCCTGTAAGACCCATCTTAAAATGGATGCTGTCTTTCACGGACCATACACTGCTGAACCCCCCAACCAAAAAAAGATCATGTAAATGTATAGTTTCAAGAAACTAGTAATGTTTCAATTGGCATATTTTTCTGGAAAGTTCAGTGTATGTACACTGCGGCCCCTGTATGTGCAGCAGAACCACTTGATCATGGTCAATATACTTTCCCCATGGCCATGCAGCATAAGCATGATGTGCCAGGAATAAACCCTACAGACTTATCAGTGTGAGATAGTCAAGCTAGAAATCCATTTGTAAGAGGCTGCAAGGTGATGAAGTAAAGCAGGATGTGCCAAGAATAAAGCATACAGACTTAAAAATATGAGATGTGTCAAGTAGCTCCTCCAAAGCCGAGCATCAACTCTATGTCTCCACTGAAATTGGAACATAAGCTCCATGATTTATAAGTTTTAAACAATTTGTTTAAAGATTAAATTTAAAAAAAAACAGTATTACTTGAAGACGTAGTAGAGGGGAGTAAATGTTTCAATAGAATCAAATCAAACTGGCAAACAGAATGAAACGTCGGATTCTCTCCCTCTTTCACATGCTCTTATACAATTTAAATGTCCGGCAGTCAAAAAGATAATAATTCTTTCCCCCTCTTTTGACATAAAAGATGTTGATTCATCCACTGTAAAGATACCATAGGAAATATGAAGCAAATATCTTTCTGCAGAATCATATACGTAAATATGAATCTACGGATGCGTTCATAGCATGATGAACTGCTGCTAAGACTCAACCATATCTTTTTTCCTTTTAAAGATTCTGATTAAAGATAGTTTATGGGAAGATTAGGGGCAAATGGCTGTCCTTTTAAAGTATTTTTCCTTTCAAGCCCAGGAAATAATCCTCATTTGTCATTAAGATTTATTATAGGGATGAGCCAGAAAGAGCCCGAGATAGACAGGGTTAGCGATAACAGGATATGTGTGTCATGAGTCATGACTAACAGCAAGAAAAGGATTTCTTTCTGCTACTGCATTGGCTGAGAGCCTTTGATCTTTAGATGCTAAAATATAACCTCTAAAAATACAGCGTGGAATGAATATGCTAAAATTAGGATTCACTCGAAATAGAGATCTATCTCCGAGAGATACAAAGTCCCAGTTCAGTCATAGGTGTGGTGTGGTGTGGTGAAGGAGTGAGTTCTGCTCTCTCCCTCCCATATGCAATTAACATGTAGCAGTAGGAAGATACCAGAAGCCCAATTTGTGCAGACTTCCTAGGGTGGCCATGGGTTAAACCAATATCAGTCCTACTTAGAATAAATCCATTGAAATGAATGGGTCTCCCATGTGTTCCACTTTACAGAAGACAATCCTCTATTTCAAGGGCTGTGTGGTACAAGTCCAGTTTGGCTCAGCTTGTCTGAGCGTGGAAAGCTAAGCAGGGTCAGGCCTGGTTATTACTTGGATGGGAAACCCCTCCTCTAGCTTCCTGCATTGAGCAGGGGGTTGCACTCGATGGCCTTGTAGGCCCCTTCCAACTCTATGATCTATTAAAGTCTATGAAAGTCTATCCATAAGAAGGGAGGTTAGCAGGGGTCTTGAAGTTTCCCATCAACAGTTACCACCTGGAAAACAAACTGAGCAGGCACACAGGTCACACAGCTGCCTGGGCCAGATCTGCATGTTCATTTGTAAATAAAGCAAGTACCACAAAAATCACATGCCTCTAGTGCTCCATCATGCCAAGGAAACTAAATCTCTGGAACGTTTTACTGCCAGGGCTGGCCAGACATTTTGCTGCCTGGGGTGGAACAGTAAATGACGCCCCCTCCTCCCCTTCCTGAGTCAAGGTGCAGGAGTCTGGTGACTCCTATTTTGGTGGGGCTCCATTTTCCATTGCAGGTTTTTCAGGTTTAGGAGCTCTCCATGGTGCTGAACTCCAGCCCCAACCTAGGTTCAGCACCATGGATAGCTCCTATGGAGCTCTCACCCAGGGCTCTCCATCCTTGGGTCCCCAGAGGTTGCTGGCCTACAGCTCCCAGCATACCCAGCCAGCATGGCTAATGGCAAGGGATTTTGGGAGCTGTAGTCCAGCGACATCTGGGGACCCAAGGTTGGAGAGCCCTGCTCTAAATAAAAGCTGCAATGGATTAGGAGCCCCACCAAAACAGTCACCAGCCTCCCCTGTCAAGTTATTTTGGCATTAGAGGCTAGTGGACTTGAGCCCACAAAAGCTTATTACTCCATAATAAATGTGCGAGTCTTCGAGACGCCATACAACACTTTGTGGCTTTGAACACAAAAGAGCAAGGGCCCCCCTCTCTGCTTCTTCACATCTGTTCACTTTCCTCTAGCACAGTGGTTCTTAACCTTTTGGGTGTCACACCTCCCTTGTGAAAAATCTTTTGACCCACGCCTCCCATGTATTATTTTAATGGCCCAAAATTTAGGCTTAGGCAAGACGAGTTTGCATTTTTTTTAGTTTATGCTCTGTCTCTGGACTAAAAAAAAAAATGCATATTCAATTAAATGAATGGCGTAGCTCCCAAGATTAGTAGAAAGAAATAAGGTTGGGCCAACCGCCAAGCTGCGCTGCCTGCTATGTACTTGTAAAATAAACAATTTACAGTCCTGCCTTGGATTGAGAGCATAATTCGTTCCAGAAACGTGCTTGTAATCCAAAACACTCTTATATCAAAACGAAATCCCCCACAAAAAAATTTGTACAGAGATTTTTTAATTTAAGCCGTACTACAGTACTTGTATTGCAAGACGTCGCTTGTATAGCAAGTCAAACAAAAATTAAATAAATATTTAAAAATTTGCTTGCCTTGCAAAACGCCCCCAAACCAAGTTACTTGCAATCCAAGGTATTGATTACTGTATAGTTGAGGGGCCACTCACACCTCCCCTGGAGTCAGTCCAAAACCTCCCCTGGGGAGGCGTACCCCACAGGTTAAGAACTGCTGCTCTAGCAACTGCCAACCCCTCTGCCAAGAAAGACGATGCACCTGCCGGAGCCTGGCCTCGTGGATCACGCAGCCAGCAGGGGCACTAGTCCCGAAAGACACTTTCAGAGCCAAGGAGATCCAGACACACCCAAGCAAGTCAAGCCAAGCCAAGCCAACCCCCCCCCCTACGGTATTACCTTGCCCCCCAAGTCCAGGCATTGCTGTTCACATCCCTCTTTGCCAGCAAAACCACTTCTGTCCTCCTGTCCCAGATGAGGGGCCTGGGCCAGCTTGGAAGAAGCAAGCAACGGGGGAAGAACGGGAGGAGGAAGGCCTCTGGCACGCCACTGGACATGTCAGCAGCCCTTGCCAGGAGGAGCCTCCCTGCCTACAATGGCAAAGTGTAGTCACTGGCTGGGCACCTCCTCTGCAGAGCCAAGCGAGCACCGGCTTACAAGAGTGTTGCTTGTTAAGCAATTTTGGACGCTGGATGTAACGGTCTCATAGCCTCCTTTATCTTTTAAATGTATCACTTCACTTCAAAGGGTAGGGGTCCCTTCCACACCGCACAGCTGCTACGGTCCTGATGCTAGAGCAGCAACAGTAATAATAATAATAATAATAATGATAATGGCAACCCTGTTGTTTTTTTTACAAAGCATTCTACCCATGTGCAGGGTTCCACAATTTAAACTTACTTAACCCATCACACGGCACACCAGCATGACTACAGGAATAAAATAGGATATGCTTCTGATGCACTGATGTGGAACACACTTACTTAGGAGTAAGCGCCATTTTGTTATAGAAAAGGATAATATATATATTTTAATTTTAAAAAAATTTAAAATACGCATCTATGACCATATACAGAGTTTTCCCATGGAAAACCTGGCTGCTTCGGTGTTGTGATTATTTGACTGGGACTGAAACGCAGTTGTGCATGGCTGAAGAAGAAGCACCCTGCATATGTTTAGGGGCACTAATCATTGCTATACTTATTTTAGACTGGGCTTGCACAACATTTACCGCCCCAAGTAAACCTACTGAGGACGTTCACTGTGTCTTGCAGACTCGGGAAGGGTTTTAGGGGTGGTTAAGGAGAGACTCCTTAACCACCCTATTAAGCCATGGCTTGTGGTAGGGTTTACTTAGACTATTGAGGTTTAACGTGTCATCCGAACCTCTGTGGGTTTAAACTGATGTGTGAACCCAGCCAGAGTCTTTAAAGATTATTAAACATCCTATAGCATCCTGCTGTTCTATTTCTGCAATGCCTTCATCGGTATCCCCTATCCCAGTGATGGCGAACCTATGGCACGGGTGCCACAGCTGGCACGCAGGGACCTCTCTGTGGGCACTCGAGCCATTGGTCACCAGATCGTGAAAAGACTGTGAAAACACTAATGATTTTGTTCTTTCTCACAGTGTGGAACAGAATGATTTTATTCTAGAATTCCTGTTACAGAATTCTTCTCTACATTGTTAACACATTTAAAAGATTTTGAAGAATGATGCACAGAGCATGGCTTGGATGTAAAGCCCTAACAGTTGACCTGAGTGCTGCATGTGTTGCTCTCAAACTAACGGAGTATGAGCCAAGGTTTGACAAATTATCAGCATGCATGCAATAGCAAAAATCACATTAATTGTGCAAAAGCATGCCCAATGCAAACTTTTACCTAATGCAGTGTTTGCAGTCCAAGACATAAAGTGTTTAAAATGTGTTAAGCACGTTTAGTTTTCTTGTTTATCTTGCTCATCCTAGTACAGGTTGACTTTTACTTTTACTAATCCGACAGCTGTAGAAGCAGGGAAAGGACCCGGGGTAAAGCTTGCCCCATACAATTTCAGTCTGGCATATAATCATATTACAAGTTGAGAATCCCTTATCCAAAAATACATGTGCATAATTATTTTAAAAGTCTGTATAAATTCCCTTCAGGCTATGTGTACAATGTAGTACTATAATATTTTTTTGAGTTGATTTTTTCCCCACCAAAAAATGTTTGTATCATTGAAAGCTCTGTTATTGTGTTTTTCTTTTAAGACAAAAGATGTTAATTAGTTCGGACAACTGTATGAGTTGTTTTTCTAAAACTAAAACCTCGGTATTCAGGTTTAATTGCAGTGTTGGCACTTTGAAATAAATAAGTTGGTTTTGTGTTGCAGTTTGGGCACTCGGGCTCAAAAAGGTTCGCCATCACTGCCCTATCCCTTCCTTTTCTCCACACCCTCCCTTCTATTTCAGGCGGCAATCCTATGCAAATTTACCTCAGAGTAAGTCCTACTGAACTCAGTGGGACTTCCTTCTGAGTAGACATACTTAGGATTGAGCTGGAACTCTGTTTTTAAGGTGACACAAGACACACACACCACCACCACCACCACCACGTTTACCAAAGGAACAGCTTGCTGATTGCTTGGAAAAGGAGGTGGGGGACACCCTAAAATAAGCAGGGGCATATAGGAATTGTTTTAGCAATCCTGTGATGTTGCAGACCTGAAGCTGGATGCAAAAAGGTGCTCCTGAATCCTCTTTACCCAGGAAGGGTCTCAGTCAGGAGGAGGACATTGCAATTCTTTTTTTTTTCTTCCCCTTTTAGATTCCGGCCGCAGGCTCTGGGAGAGGAGAGACCAAGTTCACTTCAGCAGCGGCAGCCTCTCCTTTTCTCTCCCAGATCAGATTGTGCTGGAGGCCAGATTTTTTTTCGGGGGGGGGGGGATGTCAACCTCACACGGAGGCAGCAGCTCCTGCTTGACTGACAAGAGAAAGCACACACTGTCTGGCATCATCTCTCTCTTTCTCCTCTCACACTAGCAGCAAGGGCCACAGGGCTGGGCAGGAGGCCAAGAAGATACGAATGAACACAGCAGCTGTGTGTGTGGGGGAAACGAACAGGTTTTTAAGCTAGCCAACAACAGATGCCTCCGATCTAACACATTCTTCACAGGAACATGGGATACCTGTAGTTTTTGTGGCTCAGTAACACTGACCTCCTGCCTGACTCTGATGCTGTTTGTTTTCCAAATGATGATAAGCTTGGAAGTGTTATTATTCCAGTCGCTGATCAAACATAACAGATGAACCAAACAAGCCTCTGGGCTGTAATTGAGTTAGCTCTCTGCCTTTAATGACAGATATTTCCAGAAAAGCCTAATTACTTGCTGCTTTCTCAAACGCTCTGAATAAAAGGCCATTTTATGAATCGCAAGGAAGCAGAATATTGTATTATGCTAGCATTTAAAAGCCCCACATGCTCAAGGCCATATTTTGCAAATACCAGACGTCCAAGAAGAAAGGAACATTAGACAATGACCAGCTTTCTGTTGTTTGTTGGCTGAATACAGGTGACCAATTCACCAAGTGGTGAGGTTTTCTACCATATATTTCCTTTTGTCTGTATTAAGGAAAGTGTGTAAACAGTGCCCCCCCTGCAATGTACTCTACTGTGTGGTAAAGTGGGGGGGGGGGGCTTTATCAGGTGGCTATCCTGTCCTAGTTCAGCATAGGGCTCCCTGTGGAGACTGGGTTGCAGCAATGGCACTAACTGGAAGGGCTGGATCACATGTGGTAAGGTTAGGCAAAGTCTGATTCCCAACAGGCAGGGATGTTGAAGAGTCCTTGGTCTCGAGTCACAAGTCGAGTCACGAGTCTTTGGACCCGAGTCTCGAGTCCGAGTCCAAGTCCTTGGTCCAAAATGGTGACTCACGAGTCACGAGTCACGAGTCACTCCCAAAGCTGACTCCACGAGTCCCTATTAAAATCAATGGGGTTCTTCCCCAACAAAATAAGGCTACTTCAGATGTGTGGCTTAAATAAATTCTAGGCACAAGTGTGCCTTTTTATCTCAAAACTCTGCCACTGATTTTGACAAGAACGGACCAGGCAGACAAACCCAAAATAACCAGGCAGGGAACCCCAAAGCAGGCAGGCAGAGGCCTTTGTCTTGGACAATTCAAACTGTGGAACTGGTTAAGAAGAGACCAGGCAGGCAGAGGAGGCTGGGAACCCCAAACAGGCAGGCAGAGGCAGCCAAACCCAAAACGATTTTAAAAAATAAACTTGGATTGTTACTGCAACTGGGTCCAGGCAGCACCTGCAGGTGGCATCAAGCAGGGATGTTGACGAGTCCTTGGTCTCGAGTCCCGAGTCGAGTCTCGAGTCCCATTAAAAATATTGGGACTCGAGTCCGAGTCGAGTCAGAGGGGGGACTAAGTCCGACTCACGAGTCGAGTCCTCGAGTCCGAGTCCCCATCCCTGCCAACAGGTGAGGCACAGTCTGTTTATTAGGACCCTGAACAGATCAAGTGCCAGCTAGAACTCGCATACAAAAAGCAGTTGTCTCAGCACAAAACAGAGGCCTTATGAAGGCTGGCTGACCTGGACCTGGACCTGGACCTGCTGTTAACCCTGCCCCCTTTGAGGAGTGGCCTGTGTTTCATAAAGGGCCATTGCTCAGTTCTGCACCTGCTGGCTCCTACAGCTGGCTCCTACAGCATGGGGGTGGTGAAGACTGCATCAGAGGAGTGTCCTTTGAGTCTGGTAAAGCCACATCCTCTGGTCTAGAAGGTCCTGGAGTAGCAGATGATGGCTCAATGGATGAAGCCTCCACCTCCTCTCTGTGTGAGAGTTGGACTGACCCGGGTTCAAAAGCTCCCCTAGCCAGTGACCCTCAGTCCCAGTCACGCAAGCGGAAGGAGGAGATAACAGCAGTTAATAAAGATTAAAGAGTTTATTTGTAAGACCCAATTACATGGGATTAAGGCAATCAATGCATCTCTACTCACTACATCATAGCAGACTCAAGTCCTATACCCCAGTGGTAAGGCTAGATGAAGTGAAGTCCAAGAGACATGTCGTGTCGAGACGAACAAGCAGCAGAGAGAATATGAAGAGGAATGACGGAACGGAAGAGAAAGCTATCAGCAAGTGTGCTAGCTTATATACCCCAGACCCTGCATCTATGAATAGGATATTACTCACCCAGTTGCACAACCTACTCATCAACATGTTTACCCCAAATCTGTTCAAGGCTGCTGAGTCATATCACCTCGAGACTATGTCTCCTGACCAAAGGCCTTGTATACTTGAACTCAAGTAACACCCACCAGGTCAGGTGATAATCCCGATGTCAGGTGGTAATCTCGTTCTGCCTATATGCAAAACCCAACATCCCCCTGCTTTTGCATTCGTCCAGAACGTGGCTATTTACCTCATACAACAGCAACAGCTTTGTTGACATCTGATGCTGTTCCTTCATCTATGGACTTTGATAAAAAAAACTTTTTCAGGAATGACTTTACCTGTCAGAAATTTGAACCACCATCAAATCACTTCTGATGTATCCCTCCTTATGACACAGTTTTATTTGCAAACCCAAAACGTTGTGTATTGCTATCTGCCTGCAGTATAGCAATCCTGCCTTGGTTTCCTGAAAAAACTGTAATAGGTTTTTCACATCAATCTCAGCATCATTTAAACATTTTTAACAATTTAAACTATTTAAACAAATGCAATAACTATTCAAGCTTTACAATAGCATTAATAGCACAATACATAATACAATGCATTCAGTTCAGCTTCAGTTGAACCCCAACTTTTAGATGATTGTTTCTACAAAATCAATCAAACAAAGTATGTTTATAAAAATAACAAACTTCAGGTGTGTTCTTGTTGTTCTTACTATCACAACCACAACTGGCATTTCTGTGAATCTGTAAGCCACCTGTGCTCTGACTTGTAAATCTTAGTCTGAAGTGTGATGTTCCTTCCAGATAACACTCAACTCCTTTTCAGAGCTCTCCAAGCATGTCCTGTTGGTCTAACAGTCTGCCTATTACACTGACAGCAATATCTGGCCTTGTTGCTTGTACAGTAAAGCTCAACAGCCCAATGCTTCTGTGTAGCATTCAAACTGCTTTTCCATCAGCATGTGCTTGAAAATCCTCAACTATTTGGAGTCTCTCACTGAGTTAACTATCTCCAAAATTCTCAATCACATCCATGATATTTCTCTGGTTTGTTGCAGTAAGATACTGCCCTCTTGGTTCTCCTTCAACCTCTATTTACAAATAAACAGTTGATCCACCACCAAGCAGTTTCAATTCAATGAAATTCCAAACCCTGGATCAATTATATCATATTGCTTTTATCTGTCCAGAAAAAACAATAGATCACCAACTAAACAAAGTACATACAGTCTATGTCCCTGTTTCTCCTGCTTAACAAACAAACATTGATCTGCCTCTCTGTGCAAATCTCACTTCAACAATGTTTGAGTTCAAAACAGAATTCCAGCCTCCAGCTGATCCCTAGCTTTTCTACAGAAAATCTCACAGACAGTTTTCCAAAGACTTCCTCTCATTTAAAATGCTTATGTTCCAATATTTCCACTTGTGAAATATTCTTACATCTTCCACATTCTTAAACATCAGTCTAACTGTTTCCAAAGCAAATTGTTGTTGCACTCATCTTATGATTTTCCAGCTCCTTTTAAACCTGAGCAAAAAACCACAAGCAACCAATCTTGCTATTTTTCATGTAACCTTTTTCCAATCTGGTTAGTTTTCATTTAAAAATCTATCTGGTAACAATGAGTTCCATGGACTGCTGTTTGTTTCACCAGCTTCCATGTTTTGTTCTTTATCCAAAGAATTCAACTCAGCTTGCATAGCCTGAAGCTATGGTTCAGCTTCCTTAACAGACAATTTTTCACCTCTTTGAAATTTTGAAGTTTCAAATGGTTTTTCCCTGCAAATTCATCCTGATATCTCACAGGTTGTTTGACTCACCTGTTCCTTACCTCATCAGTTATCAGGTTCCTGTTCCAATGAACTTGCACCAATGATGAACAATCATTTGTTTAGTCTCCACTAAACCAAATGTGTATCAGTGTTTGTCAAATTTACCTGACTGTCTTTCAGCAAATGCTTTTTTATTCTGACTCTGCCCTTGATGCATCTCCTGCATTAACAGAATTAATTTTGAAAAATGATCTCACTTTTTCATTTAGCATTATACTTACTGGTAACACTTCTAGATAATCTCACTATCCAAGTGTTGTTCATGTAAAACACAATATTCTCATTTCTAGAAAAATCTCATGTAAGCTCCCTTACATATTTTTCTAACTTTGAGGTGTATGTACCTACATATCAGATCCAAGATCCTGAAATATTTCTCCAGAAGATTCCTCCTTCTACACTACTTTCTATAAGGTGTACAGTTCAATCACACAGAACTAAAACTTCTATCATGTACATAATCAAAACATTTAAGAGCTTCTACCCAAACCTCATTATCCAAATTAGTATCACCTCTTTTGAGTGTTTGTTTACTCTTCCACACAATCCATGTGTTCAATATCACATCCTGTTAGAAAGTCATCAAAACATGCACTGAATTGAACTTCCCTATATCTGAAAAGAAATAGGTAACATGGGTAATATGCTTGTTCTCACCCAAGCACAAAACACCTTGACTTTGTTCAATACTCCAGCTTTCTATCTAACATGTACACAACCTGTACCTCGTGTATTGATCAATTAACATCATGAAATAACGTGCTTCTCCTCTAAAAACCATCAGAGTTTCCACAAGATCACCAAGAACAAATTTAAGAAATGAACTGGTTTTTCAGCTTGCCTTCCAGTTTACCTGTTAAAGCTAGCATCCCTTGTTTATGTGCACAAAATTACCTTTCATGTGAAAATTACAATTTCCCAAATGCTTTCCCCACAACACAGTTTGCATTTTCTTTCACAAGCCTGTGAATCTAAATGATCAAACATTCATGTGATATGCATGCATGTACATGTCATACATATAAGCATTTAACCTTTTTATAGTTGCAACAGTACAACTTTCCATTTCTTTATTTACACCATTACAGTATAAAAGAAATAATCCATCTCTTAGCTTTGCCATATAAACATACCTACTAATTCAGTATTTTACATTTTGCTACAGAAAAAATCCACAATATACTCAAGTCATATATACATTCAGTACATTTCCTGACATTTCAAAGCATATATTACACTTTCTTGAATCCAAGTTATCCAAACTTTCAAGAAATACATTTTCAAAACATGACTGTTAAACCCCTGTGACCATTTGCATAGTCCTCTTCCTGTTTATTTATGTCCAACACAGAAAGCTTCGTTTAAACAATCCACTGTTTTCTGTCCAAACAAAATAATGTCCATTTTGTTATGTCCTGGGTTAAAACACAAAGTTTTTCCCATCAGCAGCACCCCTGCTGATTTCAAGCTCCTTCTTCTGTGATCCCACATGAAGAAAATGAAGAACAGCTTCCCATTTTAAGCACAGCTTTCTCTGTTCAAAAACTGCCGCGCTGCTTTTCTCCTGCTGTTTTTAAACCACGCCTCCGCTGGTTTGATACAGCCTCTGCTGTAGTATCAGGTTTCCCAAGATACACACGTGACCTTGCTTTGCTGCGACATGACGCTCCAGACGCTTTACCCACGTCAGACGTAATCCACGCATTTGTAATCCAAGCCACTTGTTGATACAATGCAAAAGATAGCTGATCCGCTGCTGTGTGAAGAAAACTGTAAGTGAAATATGATCCTCCTGCTGCTGTAGCCTTGAGTAGACACACAGAGCCTCCTGAAGATTATTTCCTTGCCCGATACAGCTCCTTGACAATCACTCCAGCAAGCTGTGGAATACGAAATCCTTGTGTCCAGCGTTGTTCACTTTTCAGCCTAGTAGCTGCCCGAACCTCTTTTCACAGTCTGTAGCCTTGGAATTTGCCAAGCCTGGCATCTCGGCTTCAGCTGCTTTCAAAACGAAAAATCCTCCGTCTCTCTGTCTGCATTTTTCTGTTGTGCTGCATTCCAAGCCGCTGTTATCAGCACCAGCTCTAGCAACACCGCATCGCCTTTCCCGGTTATTTACAAACCGTTCTTACAAATAGTAAACAAATTCCTTTAACTCTATAACTGCTGAATTTTTCCAAACTGCGTTCCTGTGGCTTATCTTCCCATCTAAGATAACCATCAGATCGTTATCTGATCCTTATCTGGGCCCATAACCGATGTGAGAGTTGGACTGACCCGGGTTCAAAAGCTCCCCTAGCCAGTGACCCTCAGTCCCAGTCACGCAAGCGGAAGGAGGAGATAACAGCAGTTAATAAAGATTAAAGAGTTTATTTGTAAGACCCAATTACATGGGATTAAGGCAATCAATGCATCTCTACTCACTACATCATAGCAGACTCAAGTCCTATACCCCAGTGGTAAGGCTAGATGAAGTGAAGTCCAAGAGACATGTCGTGTCGAGACGAACAAGCAGCAGAGAGAATATGAAGAGGAATGACGGAACGGAAGAGAAAGCTATCAGCAAGTGTGCTAGCTTATATACCCCAGACCCTGCATCTATGAATAGGATATTACTCACCCAGTTGCACAACCTACTCATCAACATGTTTACCCCAAATCTGTTCAAGGCTGCTGAGTCATATCACCTCGAGACTATGTCTCCTGACCAAAGGCCTTGTATACTTGAACTCAAGTAACACCCACCAGGTCAGGTGATAATCCCGATGTCAGGTGGTAATCTCGTTCTGCCTATATGCAAAACCCAACATCCTGAACCACAGGGAGATTGAGGCCAGAGAACATGTCAGTAGTAAGGCTTCCCTGCATTAACCACTTAGGGTGCAATTCTATGGCCGCTAGGCGCTGTCTACATGGCCATAGGATAGGTCAGAGTCCTTGCTCTGACCTCGGAAATGTGTTCTGAGGTCAGAGATGGGATTCCAACCTCGGAATGCCCTCCCTACGCCCTCACAATGTGGTTCTTTTCTTGCCAGCTGCGACTCTGCAGAAGGAACACCGTCTTTGGAGCCGGTGCTGGGGGGGCGTGTTTCAGGGGGGAGGCTCCGCTGAGATACGACATATCCCAGTGCGGCCTCAGCCCCTCCTCCTTGTGAACAGGGGCAAAAGACATAGACGGATGAAATTGGCCATTTATGTCTTTTGCAGGACAACGGAAGCATGGAGGCTCCTCCCAAACTCGAATGGTTGCCCGTAATCCTCCAAGTTTGGAAGGTTACGGGCAGCCACATTGGATAGTGCTGTTAGTGAGTTAGTTATCTGTATTAGAAATCCATAGCAGGTGACTCTAGTCTCTAGTCTAGGCTAAAGTTGTCCTGTATGGAATAGCCTGGCTTCCCTGCTCTTTCGCAGTTCTTAAAATGACAGATTTCTATTTCAAGAGCTCTTGATACATTCTAAAAGACTTAAATACTAACAATTATTGGGCAGTGCTTTCCAATGTGGCTGCTTGTAACCTTCCAAAATTGGAGGATTATGGGCATCCCACCCTGCAAAAGACTTAGATGGCTGATTTCTGGCCCTGCGCATGAGGAGGACAGACTGAGGTGTCACCAGGATACATTGCATCCTGGCAGAGCCTCACTCCTCCCCGCCCCCGCCCCCCAACCTCTGGCTCCAAGTTTGGTCTTCCAGCCTTGGAGCTGCCTGCAGCTGGCACAGAAAGAGCAGCCAGGCTGGTGGGGACTAGGAAGGGGGCCTTCTCTGTGGCGGCCCCAAAGTTATGGAACTCCCTCCCTAGTGACCTTCGCCATGCCCCCTCCATGATGAGCTTCTGCCGCGCATTAAAAACATGGTATTTCAGGCGGCAATATGGGGTGGGTTAGGATTTTAAAATAAATTTTAATTATCATGTTTTATTATATTGTTTTAATTGTACATCGCCCAGGGTGGCCAAGTGACCGGCCAGATGGGCGATTAACAAATATAATAAAATAAAATAAATAAAATAAACCGCAGCAGCTGCGAGGGCGGAGGCAGGGCACTCGGAGGTTGGAGTCCCAGCTCTGACCTCGGAGTGCGTTTCCGAGGCGAGTGCTGGGGCTCTGATATCTACTATGGCCAGCTAGACAGCTTCTAGTAGCCATAGGATTGCCCCCTTAAGTACTTTTTAAAAATTTGCTTACATTTTGTTTGAGGAGGATTTCCTTAACAAGAGACCATATCTGGAGTTATGGTTCCCTGTGTTTGATGGAGTGTGCTTGAGCTTGGGTTTGATGGATGTGATTGATCTAGACATCAAGGTGTAAACTGAACATTATTTTAGATTCTTTTCTTTTCTTTTTTGCAATTGTGATGTATATGTGCACACATCACAAACACACTTTTTTACGTTTGTATTGCTGCACTTTACCACACTTTTAAGAAGTGCCAGGTGTTAAACATGGGGTCAGACTGGATGTAGCCAACTTTCTAGCCATGCCCATTAAAACTAGATTACAACTGCTAAAGCAGAGATAAGCTAAGGGAGCACTATTTTTATTGATAGATGAACATGGATTTTACTTGTGTATGAGTTTATGTACTCTTAGCTTTTAGTTGACCATGGATTTTATTTGTGTACAATCACTTTTTACAATTCTTAGTTTGTAGTTTTAATCAGGTAATATCCTTTCTAGTTATAATCGATGTAATACCAAATCAGTGTACTGTATTCACATATATTTGTATTTTATATGTCTCTGTGTTATAGTCTGCAGATCAAAATAAACTGATTGACTGATTTAAGAAGTGGGCAAACTTCCCCCACATTAACCATGTCTATGTAGTACGTCGGTTGTCCGTTGTCTAAAGCTTTTATTACGATTATCATATCCATTGTGTCACATCCCCTGAGGCTCTGGTTCTCAAAGTGCAAGAGACAGGCCTCCTTTGGCATAGATCAGTGTTCTCCAACCGTGGGTCCCCAGATGTTTTTGGCCTACAACTTCCAGCATGCCCCAGCCAGCGTACCTATCTATCTCACAGTTGGAGAACACTGGCATAGATAGTTACCAGGCAGGATGAGCGCTTTGCTTGCTGCTCCTCCCAGTACCTGTCCAGTAGTGAATGCAAGTGGCCATTTTTCAAGCCTTCATTTGCAGCCCAAAACTCTTGTTAGGATTTCAGCTTTTGCTAAATAAATGCTTCAGTATAGAAGACTATTTTAAAACTATGGCAGTGGCATGTGTTTATCTTCCCCTCTATCCGCTTTACTGTTTACTTTTGTTCTCTGTGGATCTACTAACTCTAGTACGGTTCTTTAAATTCATTTTGTATAATTTTACCTGCTGGGATTGATCCATCCCAACGCAGGCACTGAAAATATAATGAAGCAGCAGTACGTTCTCCAGAGAGCCACAGCTCGAGGTCAGTGAGGTACAGAGAGAGAGGCAAATAGATTGCATGACTTGCCTGAGATCTCTCTAAAATGAAATTCACAGAGAGCCAGGAACTGACTGCAGAACATCTCTGGAGTCTTCAGTGAATTGCTTCAACTGCAAGATATACTCTTTCTTCCTTAATTTCACTGTGATTTTCTGCTACGTTTTAAAACTGCATCAGAGCATGATATTTGAATCAACTGGCAAATGATGTGAGTGCTGGAGGGGGGAAATTTGAAACAATCTTTCCTGCATTTATAACCCAGTCTTGGAAGTAATATAACTCTCAGAAATTCAGCTGCTTTCATGGGTTGGATGAATAACAGTCCAATGGAGTGAACCACTAAATGGCATTGTCGGGATGGTGTTCCTCATGGCCTTGAAATAAATAGTTCTCCATTCTAGCACAAATATAACAGATGCATGCAGCCCCAGTGGGAGAGGTCAGCCTAGACATAAATTCTGTTTCTGGAAATTCACTGTACAGCCTTGAGGTGATTTAAAGGTTAATAGGAACTACCGTACTCATGAACTATTACTTGAACAGATACAAAGGCTCCATCTGTCACTTAATATTCAGATTTTATATTGCTTCAAACCAGATTAAATCATCTACGTTAAATTCTTCATGCAATGAGGGTGATATATCGTCATCTTTACTTGAATTTTTTTACTGTATCTTTATAGGTGCAGTACAATTGCTTGTCTGTTGTTGGCTGCAGAATTAGATGCTTCTCTGGGAGACTCAACAGTTCTTTATTTTTATGAAAAGGAATTTCTTCACACATGTATGTATGTGAAATCATGTCAAAGAATGGGAACCATGATCAGGAGCAGATCAGGGGAAAACTGGAGGTGATGTGGGAGATCCATTGTTGGATCTCACTATGACTTTTTCTTCACAGACGCTGAGCAGCTGCTAATTTGATCTGGGAAGTGGCACTGGCACAGGCAGGATTAACCCTCTCCCAGTGCTACAGTTTCCCTGATAAAATTTCCCCCCATTTTGCAATTAGGCCTGCATTCAGTTTGTGTTTTGGTTTCATAGATTCATGCTCTATGACAACAGTGCAGAACCTCAGGCCCGGGGGCCAAATCCAGCCCTCTGAGGGTCCCTATCTGGCTCTCTGGGACTCCCCAGAAGGCCACACCCCTTTCCCCCAACCACCAATTGCTTGGGGGTTCCCTGGCTTTTGTGCAGTTTCTTCCCCATTCTAAAAGGTTGAAATGCCTATCTCACGGCTTAGTTACTGGCAGCAAGCGCTTTAGGGCGCAATCCTATAGGGATACCCATAAGCCCTGAACTCAGAGACTTGCGGGCATCCAAAGCAGAGTGATCTCTGCCTCCCCACTCAGCATTTTTGCTAGTCAGCCATTTTCCAGCAACAGCATCCCAAAAGAGGAGAGAAAGAGGCTGGGGTGGCTTCAGGATATCATGTATCCTGGCCACTCCAGTCTCCTGCCCCCAAGCCACCCCCTTTGTCCTCTCTCCAAAGTCGTTTTTCCAACCTCAGAGAGCAGCCGGCATGGTTCTTTCCATGCTGGCAGCGAGGGGGTGGGGTGGGGGATCGGAGCTCCAATTCCCAGCTCTGAGGTTGGAGCTCAGTCTCTGACCTTGGAGCTGGGGATCCAAACTATCCTATGGCCCTGCAGACAATGTCTAGGGGCCATAAGGTCGTTCCCTTAAGGTAAAATATGCTGGTATTTTTTTGACTCTGTCTCTTTTGCCTTTGACCCACTCCGCACTGTAACACAGTCTCCAAGAGCTTCTCCAAAATGAAATTTGGACCTCTGGTTTAAAGAGGTCCTGCACCCCTGCTATATGACCATAACAACATTACACTGGAATCAATAGCAGCTGAGTATTGGCAGTTAAAATACCTGAGCTGTGGTTCTGAAGCATGATTACTATCATTGTACCTGTGTTTTCCTGTCAGTTCTCTTTTGTACTGTCTGCTGTTCTTGACCTATTGTTGTAAGCATAAATGAGAGAGGTCTACAGGCTTGTATTGATTTCATGATTTTCCTCGTGCCTATCAAGACATTGTAGATATACCTGAAGTCTATTCCCCCCCCCCAAGGAATTCTGCCCAATATACTGGTATTAAAAAATACATTCTGGAAACCAGTGTGTCACTTTTTCCCAGTACTACTGCAACTGTCAGACAGTCTTGCTGGCTGCCTATAAAAATCCTGGCTTGCTTGCCTGCTCCTGTGCCTAACAGCAGCCTGATCCACAGAAATCGGCAGGTGAAGCCTTTCAGGGCATGGAGGCCTTTCAGGGCATCATTGCCTGCTAATTCCAGCTGATCAAGCTGCTGTTAAAGGTACAGGAGCAGGAGGAGCTCATAGAAATGTGGCTACATTATATTCAGATGACATCTCAGACTGTACTCTCTGTAATACCATCTAGCGTGGGCTATTTGGTTGTGGTGGTGTTTTGGTGGCCAGAGTTAATCTGGTAGCTTTCCATATTTTCTGGAGATTCTCTCAAGATGCATTGCTTCAGGACTTCGGGGGCCCTGAACATAACGAGGTTGCCTTATAACAACCTGGGACCTTCTGCTTTACTGCCACTCTTGGTCAGCATTTCTGCTCCCCCCCCCCTCTCTCGTCCCCTTCATCAGCAAAGTACTTTTAGAGGAGGCCCACTTAGAAGAGGGATAAGAGCAGGGCCGGTGCTACCATTAGGCCAACTAGGCAGCTGCCTAGGGCGCAGGGCTAAAGGGGGTGGCATGCCAGAAACGCCTTGGGAAAAAAAATACAGCGCTAAAATGCGTATTTTACCAAGTTTGTTTTACCAATCATATCTTGACTTGTAGTAGATGGAATTTCACAATTCTAGACGGCCTAGAATAGAAAGGAGGGAGGGCTCATGTGGGAAGGGGGGGCACCAAATATCTGATCTTGCCTAGGGCACCAAACTGCCTTGCACCAGCCCTGGATAAGAGGATGATGATCCAGCCCCTCCGCCCCATCCCACAAAGTAGACTGCCAGCAACACCCCTTGCCACAGTTAGCAGTCTGTCCACACACTCCTCTCAGGGACAACTTATACTCTTCAGGGGTGTAGATCTGGGCTTGGGGCTTGCAGCGTCTGATCTCTAAGAGATACGTACCAACTCAGAAGACCACTTCATGCCATTGGTAAAGTGGGCTCTAGCCAACAAAGAAGCTTACGACACTATATATCTGTAATCTTTAAAGCACCACAGGAGTGTTTGTTCTTTAGAACAGGACATTTTGGCATATGCAGCTTTTCTCACCCCTTCATGGCAAGCTCCACCTGTCATTTCCCTCCACGCTCACAATTAAGAAAAAACCCTTTTCAACACAATTTGGAAAAGTACAGGAGCCCAGTCATCCTTTGTACCTGGTGGTTTACCCAGAATATGTGAACATTGTATTCTTAATCCCAGACAGTTGCCAAAAAAATGCAACATCTATGTATTCTTTCTGCACTATCTTTAGAGTTCACAATGGAATACAAGACCTAAAGCAGCCATTTGTAGTCTGAGTGCATCATGGTCGAGAGGTGTTATTTAACAGCAGCTATAAGCCCATTTAGCTTTGACTTAAGCGAAGATTGCTCAGTCTGGCAAGTTATCAGTGCATCCAGTTGCCAAAAACTAGAAAGAACCATGCCCCATAATTTGAGAAACAGAACTGTAAGGAGCAAAGGAAAGGTGAGCATTTCACAAGGTTGAAGGACTAAGAATTGTAATCAAGTGATTTGCATTTAAACTAGCCAGCTGGACAGTTCACTTGTTGGCAATTTCATTTCAGACAATCCTCTCTCTCTATCATGCCCATCACACAACTTCTAGAGGAAATGTCCTTTAGAGTTTATTTGTATGCAAAAGCAAAGCCTATTTTCATTTCAGCCAATACCTTACTACAACTTTCCACAAGCTGGTGCCCTCTAGATGTGTTGAACTGCTGCAACTCCCAACACACCTGGAGGGCAACAGGTTGAGGGAAACTGCCATTCCAGAACAAATGAGCAAGCATCCGATAACATCTCCACATGAATGCCTTCTAGGAGCAAACCTTCACATTGACAGCATTGTTTTTATTACTACTTCAACATGATTGCTTTATGTACCTGTGTGTGGTTCAAAAAGCCACACTATGAAATGGGGGAATCAGTTTCCTTTCTCCAGTAGTATATATTTTAAAAGTGCCTTAGCACCAATGGGCAAAGAACCTTTTTTTTTTCTTTGCAGAAAGAATGCAAGGATGGGGGGGGGGGGGAAATTGATCTGGAAGCCAAAATATCTGCAAGGATTTTGCTTCTCCTTCTGATTATGAAGTATTATCTGGGACTAAGCACAGCACTCACTTTCTCCATTTTAGGAACCTAGGAAGCTGCCTTATATTGAGTCAGACCCTAGGTCCATCTAGCCCAGTATTGTCAACACTGACTGGCAGTGGCTCCCCAGGGTTTCAGGCAGGATTCTTTCCTAGCCCTACCTGGAGATGCCGGGGATTGAACCTGGGACCTTCTGCATGCAAAGCAGCTGCTCTGCCACTGAGCCACAGCCCATCTTGCTAGCTCCCTTGCCTTCATCTCTGTTGGCAGCCCCCTTGTCAGACGTTGCTGCTGACTGCAACTGCTCACAGCCCAAGCTCTCCAGCTGTCCTCCACCACTTCATGGTTCTCCTCAGTCTTTCCCGACTGGGCACTTTGCAGCTGAGCTCCCAGCTCAGCTCACCCCTTCAAGCTGGAACTCCAGAACATGCTTCAGGTGCACCAGGAGGCATCCAGACTGTCCTTCAGGTTTGCCTTGTAGCCTTCAATAAGCAGCTGCGAAGCCTCCACTTGCTGCTACCTCTGCTGCCTCAAGGCCTTCATTTGATGCTGCGCAAAGCCTCAGTTTTGGCTCCAAAGCCATCTTTAAGCTGCAGTTCAAAGCCATGGCTTTGCTGCTCCATTTCCTGCTGGCTGCCTCAACGCCTCCATGGACTGCTGGGACATCAACTTCATCCACTCAGCAGTATTGCTGTTAGACCCTCCATATGAGCTCAGCCACACCAACTCACACAATTCCTTTTCCAGGAAATGCAATCCCACATCTAAAGCAGTGTTACGATTCAGTTTCCTTAGAAAGAGGTCACTGGAGACTTTGACATATCTGTGATGCAAGGTTTTTTTTATGGATATATACAGGCTGAGAATAAAATGTGGGTTCATAGCATTAGCATTTCAACAGAGACCTACTCCTCATCAGATTTCTAGGGGTGCCATGGGATTTTCTGCAGAGAGCAAAGTCAGCAATCTGCCTCCTTTCAGTCTCAATTCTAGCTCAGACTGCTCATTAATCCACCATCTTACCCCAGAGCCTTTCTACATGAGGCATTTATGGGTACTTTACTGGACATCATCATCCTGCAGGGTCTCTCCCACCATGCCTTCCACAGCATTTCTGTGGCTTTTTTTTTTTTTTCAATTGAGGAAAGTCTGATATTATCTGGAAATGGCAGGATGAAACCCTAGTGTAGTTGTGCAACTCTGCTATACCATACCGCCACCTAGTGGTTGTGTAATGGAACATATAGAAAGGCAAAGCAAGACACACACACACACACACACACACACACACACCCTGAAAAAGACATGTGTAAAGGAGCTGATCTTAATCCCACAAAGAATCCAGAAGCAGAAGCCTCAGTAAAGTGGTGGGTTAAAAGCCTCATGTAGAAAAGCCTCAGACTCAATTAGCAAATTCCTGGATGGGCAGGAGATGAAAGAGGCCTCCCATTACAGATCTAGAGACTGCCAAGGTAAACTTACCAACAGTTTGACCCATTCTAGCAGTCTCTTTTCACAGCCACAGATTCACACAGGTGGGGGTATCTTGGGAGATCATTCAAACTCGCCCCCTCCCCCAAATCTCATTAGTATATTCTTTATGGTTTGCTCCAGCCAAGATCCTAAACAGCTCCAGAGAAAGTACTTTATATAGAGACATCTGCTGCCTTCTAAAATGTGTTATGTGCTGTTGCATCAGCTTTCAGATTCAGTGTCTTCATATTTCATGAGTGACTACTGGCAACTGTAGGCCACAGAGAAAGTCGCATTACTCAGTGCTGTCAGTTTTACTAAAGCGTCTTTGTCTCTCTGGACTGACAGTAGGCACTGTGCATAAATCGGTGGTATTCGCAGCTCTGACGATAATCAAGCAACAGGTTTAGAGATTTCTGACTCAGCTAGACTCAGAACTAACCCAGTCCAGAGGAACAATTCTAACACGTTCTTATCCAAGTTTCATCAGTTTTCAACTTGCTGCATCCCTCTAGTCTAGCAAGTCTAAAAGATGTTTTGCAGCACATGGGAAACAAGCTCATGAAAATCAGTCCTTTTCTACCCTTTTTCAAAAAGCCCATGATATAACTGCATATAATGAAATTTAAGAACTCTTCTTTGCTTCCCAGTTCAGTCATACGTAAGAACTGCCATCATCATGCATCCTTTTCCATTTTGTTTTGATTCTTATCAAATGAATAATATAGCAGAATAATATAGGGCCTGACTAACCTGGGATAGCAGTGTTATAGCTGACGTCACAATCCAAACCTCATTGTTTTGCATTCCTCACAAATAAGAACTTCAGCTACAGGTAGTGCTAGCATGTGCCATTTGTTGCTGCAGTTTACAATTACTGTTATGTGGTGTGTGTGTGTGTGGGTGTGTTTGTACCAAGTATGTTTTCCCCATACAGTCATACCAATACAGTAGTATAAGAATATATTAGAATTGTAGATCCCAACTCAATGCTTGTGTTTTCAGTTGCATATTACTTTGGAAACTATAAATGCAAGAGCTGTGCCTTTACGTCATGGGAACTTGGAGGATTGCAGGCATCCTATTGAGGACCGAAGGAGTGCAGAGCAAAGGTCACCTGCAACGCTTCTCCCGGCCTGCAAAAGATTTAGACGGCTGATTTCGGCCGTTTAAGTCTTTTGCACCTGCTCGCAAGGAGGACATGCTGAGGTGCAGCCCAGATACAACATATCCCGGACAGAGCCTCCCCTCCGCCATCTCCGAGGTCCGTCTTGCAAGCCCAGAGATGCAGCCTGCACGGTTTCTTCTGCGTGTCGGCTGCAAGGCAGAGGGAGGGCGCTGCAAATTCAGAGTCCTAGCTCCAACCTCGGAGCACATTTTCGAGGTCAGAGCTGGGACTCCCAATTACCCTATGGCCATTTAGAC
>JAHFWL010000633.1:0-74026 GCA_021292165.1 Shinisaurus crocodilurus
CACACGCACCAACAATTAAGGCAGGGAAGGCAGGAGGAGGAAGCAAGCAAGGGGAGGAGGGCTGAGAGATGAAAGGCAGGTGGACAGAAACAGCAGAGATGAGCCCATTAACTCATCCACTATACAAGATGCACTTTTGCCCAGTAGCCTGCAGGAAGGAAGCAGCAGGACGCTGAGAATGAACTGAAAAAAACACAACAGCTACACAGGGGTTCCATCTGCTTTCCCTGTTCTTCGTGTCATCATAGTTATCTTGTTTATGCATGTGGTGAATATATACAAGCCTTGTGGGGTGAGGGGTGGAGGGAAAGGTTGTTCTGTGTGGACACTGTAGTAGGGAAATGATGATTGTGCTTGGGAACCCAACTGAGAATGAGAACTGGTTTCTGAAGTTCCGTAGAATTGGAATTAATCTGATGCATTTAGTTCCACAGAGCTGGGGTATGTGGCACTGTGTAAAAAGCAAGGAAATATCTCTGATGCAAGCACAATTACATCAGAAGCAGAATGTTGAGAGACATGTTATGTCATACTACCATAATTAGAAAAAGAACAAATTAAGTATTGGTTTACAGTGTACAGAACATAACCGTGAACAAGTGGCCTGCATAAAAGCCTCATTACCTGATCACAGCCAACAATTACTCCAAGAAATGTACCTACGTGCATAGACAACATATTATCAACAGAAGGGGGGAATGTGGTTGGCGCTTATACCTAGGCTCATGTCACATTGATTTTATTTTCATTTCAGTACTATGTCAAGACGGATTGACAGGGGGAAAGCCTTTTCTGTTGTGAATCACACATCTCCTACAAGATAGCATGCTGTTTCCCTGAGGCTTTCAGAGTGATAGCAAGGTGAACAGTTCCACAGCAATGGGGCTCAAAAAGGGAATAAGTGACACCTAGCTATGGTGTGAAAATGGCAATCATGCCAGGATTGGAAGAACACTGCAGCCTGGAAGAAAAACCGGGGGCTAAACAAATACACAGGCACAGACATCACTTGGAATCTGGTGATGCTACTGTATTGCTATAATCCATATAGTTTAATAGCCACCGAATGTAAAGCCTGATGTCTTCTATGGCCAATTTAATAAAATGAAATGACCTTCCCTTGACATTATAGGCTGCCCTTCTGCAAGGTTCAAACTCTGACAGTAGTTGCAGGCCCATAAGCATTTAGCTATGGGGAAAACAGTCCAACGCTCCTGTATGAGTCCAGCATATATGGCAAGTCTATGTTTTTAATTTACATTGCAGAGAATAAGCCGAGGTCTAGAAAAGGACAAAAACAAACACATTTATTTTACAGTTTCACTAATTTCAGTAGAATACTTTTAGGTAGTTCATCTTAGCCAGCTTCATAGCTGGCAAATGCTACATTGATTTACTTTTGTTGCCAAGCGGAAGAATCACTGCAGAGGGACTGTAGGAAAACCGTTGTTCCTTCCCAGCACTATGAAACAACAATATACAAAGAAAGTGGAAATAGCCACTTCGAGCAAAATAGATATTAAAGTACCTGGGAGAAATGTTTTATTCTCCCCTTTTTAACAACAACAACAACAACAACAACCTCCAATGAATTTTGAGATCACAATTGCAGTGGCACAGGGCTACTATGTGTTGAACATTTGCAGCTGCTGCCTCTTGGCCTCAGCATGAGCTGCAAGTGACATTCTGCAGCACCACTGAGGGCCAAACTAGCATGACATTCCATTGCAGATAGTTTCTCCCTAACAGGGATGGGAAGAAGGTTAACCCTTGGGTCGCTGGCAGTTTTCTCACTAAATATCACCATCCGGTTGCTTCCCCCGCCACCCTTGGAGTGACAAAGATTTGGTACCTATACCTCCCACCATGGGTATAAGAGAGTACTGGTGGAGTGGTTCTCAAGAAAAACAAAAGATGGGAAAGGGATAAGCAGCTTCCCTCACCCCTCCTTTTATTGGTCTTTGACTGCAGATTGCAGTCTCCATAGCTTCATTTTATTAAAAAGGAAGAAGGGGGGTAGAGAGGAAATGCCAGGGGGAAACTACAGGCTGACCTGGTTTGCACGATCAAAACAACCCGCCACGGCTTATTTAAGCCACAGTGGGCTGGCGGGATGTGCATATTGAACACCCAGCTGCGGCTTGTCATGTTGTGTGAACCCGGGGGTCGTGGGAACCTAACAGCAGACCATGGGTTATGCGAGGTTTGTTTAGCCTCCAGAAATTCTCCACGCTGTATGTGGGCAGCAAATTAATTGTGTGTGTGTGTGTGTGTGTGTGTGTGTGTGTGTAGTGGGGATTGCTTAATATTCTCCATGTTGGGAGTGAATTCTGCAACAGTTTGAAAAAATAAAATCCTTAGAAATGTATTAATAATAAAACTCTCTTCTGAGAATGTTCATCTCAGTTAATAGTGAATGAGACCATAAAGTTAGTTCATACTGATGGATGAAGGAAGCAATGAGCTACGAGAGGAGAATGGAAGGAACAGTCACCAAAGCCATTGCTTCTTTCAACAATATTAAAATATATTGGGTTGGATCCACAGTTGTGCCTGAAATTCTCCATAATATTTGAAGGTGGAGAAGCAGGAGGGGGGGGGGGAGGGATTTGCCGGATATTCTCTAGGGCTGAAATTCTCCAATAGTTTGGCTGGAACTTTCAGGTCAGGGGCATGCCTAGGATTAGAGAACATACCGTATTTTGTTTTCAGGGAGTATGGACACTGTCCAGTTTACTCTGTTTTCAATAATCTCCCTTGTGCACATATAGTGCTGGGATGGGGGAAGTGAGACTATGCAGATTGTAGATATGCTGTGCAACAGAAACAGAGTGACTGAGAGCGTTTGCACCAGCATCTCTCATTGCGAACGTAAAGGGGGGAAATGACGAGTCGAGACGCTTTAGTTGGTGTTTAACTGGGGCCACGTTTATTTACATACAATGAACTGCAAAGGGATGGAGTGCAGGTTAATCTACTCGGCCTCCGCGGCCGCTCAATCATGCAATTGGGCGGAGCATCCAAAAAATTGAGGGTGGCGATGAATCCGCCGCTGCCCCATTTTTACTTTATAGTGATGGGAGCCTTTGTTGCATCGCCTCCTCTCGGAGTCTCACGACAACAAGCTTGTGCGATAACAAAGGTCTCACAGGCGTTCCTGATCCCCAGCTGTCTGAGCCTACTGACCCATCAACCTGAGGCATCCTGGAACCGCCTGTCACCTAAATGGTGCCAGGTATGCTCACCTCACCCTATCAATCCCCTAACCCGCCACTTACCTGCCAACTAACTAAATGTGACCATTTGACTAGCTATACACTAAATACACATACTCCCAACCCTGCAGCAGTATGGAGTAGGCGAAACGCGCTCACCCTTCTAGCAAGGATGAGCCAAAATTCCTACTTGGCCCCTTAACGGCGACCGGAGGAGCCCATACTGTATACAGGGTGGGAGGGAGGGAGCTGCAGGAAAACAAAGAGGGTGTGGGGCGGGCTGCGATGCCTAATATTGGCTTCTGTAGCCCCGCCCCCCTTGCTGACTGTATACCTGCGTCGACAGGTATGTATGTCTCTCCTCACTTCCCCCCACATCCGCAAAGTTTCTCCCCGCCCACAGCTGCGCGTGATCCGGGGGAAGGTCCTTATATGCTTAACACTTTGGTTTGTCTTGATGCTATTCTTCTTTGCAACACCTCCCATACATATGGGCTTCCTCCTGCCAGGTTCTATAGGTTGCTCTTTGGATCAATTTAAATTAAAACAACAAACCATCAAATACACACACACACAATTTGTGTGCCCTACCATTCTATAGGTATACTCTTTAGGTACCATTCTATGGGACATAAAATTGGGGGAAGTCTTCATAAGCCTCTGTGGGATAGTACCACAGCCAGGTTTATGTGAGAACAGAAACAGACCCTCATCCCCCAAGGGGCAGGGGAGATGATGTCTATTGACAGGATGGATATGAGTGGAATCAGGGTTCAAGTATGACTACGAGCAGCTGCTGCAAGAAGAGCAACAGGACCATGGCTTGAGTAAGGAAGATTTTGTGATATCTGTCAAGACAACATGCAGGACATGCAGGAAGCTTAGTACCTCTACAAGCGACAATGATATCACTATCATAATGGGCATTTTTCTGACCATTGCTGGAACACTGGACTAGATTACCCTTGATCTGGAACAGTCACACAATCTCTTATGCTTCCAGTCAACTCAGGACTGGTCTACAAAGTAGAACCAACTCCCTCTACTGAGTTGATTTGAAGTATACAAGAATGCGTGACTGTTCCAGACCAAAAATAATCTAGTCCAACATTTTGTCTAGCCCCCTCTCAAATGCTGTACAGCAGCCACATGAAAAGGTCTTGCACAAATCAAGTATGGATTCTCCTTAGCCCGATTTAATGTTCTACCCTCCAAACTTTTGGATGGCAGATACAGTAAAATCCCAGTGAAAAATAGACGCTGCCCCTGCAACAACGAGGAGGTGGAGTCTGTTGTGCATGCCATGTTCTATTTAATTGCAGTTTCTATCAATGGGCTGGAGAGACTCTAATACAGTGATGGCGAACCTTTTTGAGCCCGAGTGCCCAAACTGCAACACAAAACCAACTTATTTATTTCAAAGTGCCAACCCTGCAATTAAACCTGAATACCGAGGTTTTAGTTTTAGAAAAACAACTCATACAGTTGTCCGAACTAATTAACATCTTTTGTCTTAAAAGAAAAACACAATAACAGAGCTTTCAATGATACAAACAGTTTTTTGTTGAAAAAAAAATCAACTCAAAAATTATTATAGTACTACATTGTACACATAGCCTGAAGGGAATTTATACAAACTTTTAAAATAATTAGGCACATGTATTTTTGGATAAGGGATTCTCAACTTGTAATATGATTATATGCCAGACTGAAATTGTATGGGGTAAGCTTTACCCTGGGTCCTTTCCCTGCTTCTACAGGTGTCGGATTAGTAAAAGTAAAAGTCAACCTGTACTAGGATGAGCAAGATAAACTAGAAAACTAAACGTGCTTAACACATTTTAAACACTTCATGTCTTGGACTTCAAACACTGCATTAGGTTAAAGTTTGCATTGGGCATGCTTTTGCACGATTAATGTGATTTTTGCTATTGCATGCATGCTGATAATTTGTCAAACCCTGGCTCGTACTCCGTTAGTTTGAGAGCAACACATGCAGCACTCAGGTCAACTGTTAGGGCTTTACATCCAAGCCATGCTCTGAGCATCATTCTTCAAAATCTTTTAAATGTGATAACAATGTAGAAAAGAATTCTGTAACAGGAATTCTAGAATAAAATCATTCTGTTCCACACTGTGAGAAAGAACAAGATCATTAGTGTTTTGCAGAAGGGGACAGTCTTTTCACGATCTGGTGACCAATGGCTCGAGTGCCCACAGAGAGGTCCCTGCGTGCCAGCTGTGGCACCCGTGCCATAGGTTTGCCATCACTGCTCTAATACATCCAATCACCCAAACTTTCCCTGGACGATCTTTAGAGTCTCTTTTGACCATTTTGCTTGATGGCTCAAATAGTTTAATCACTAAGGAAGTTGCAAAATTCTTGAATGTTGCTATTTTGACTAGGCCTTCTATGCTTGCCTGATTCGGTTTTATTGTATGTTTTTATTCTGAGTGTACAACTGAGAGCTGGTATATCTTGTTTGTATTGTGTATATATATATATATATATATATATATTGGTGTGCTCGGTAGACCGTAAATAAACATTATTATTAATTATATATATATATATATATATATATATATATATATCAAGTGTGGGCATAGCCCTCAGTAAGGCTCACTTTCGTGGCATGCTAACATCTTTTTGGCCCATGTCAACACATACCAGTAGTATACCAGAAATCTGACAGCTAACAGGCTTTACTGGGATTGAATTGACAGGAAGCACAGTAGAACAAACCTACCGTAATCAAATGAGATTATTTTGTTATTGTTTCAGCCCAAGTCACTTGATGGAAAATACATTATTACATAGATCTATAGGATCAGGATTTAAGTGTTCCTTCATATTCCAGAGAATATTAAAGATATTTTAATATCAAATATTAAAGATATTTGAGATATCACTTTTTTTCGGTCCTTTTACAATTTATAGCACCCAGTAAAATATAAATTAGCATAATATTAATAGATTACTGCAATGCAATAGAAATGATTAATTAAATAAGTGGTCATACTTAAAATGATGCACTAATTTAATAATTATAATAATATTGCTAGCACAGACTTTATGAATCTGTTTTAAATGGATAAAATATAGGCCATTATCTATATATGTAAAATACATATTTAAATTATTTTTTTATTCTTGCCTCTGAGAGCTGCTGCTGGCTGTGGAATTTATGAAGAACTTATGGGTGATATGAAAAGCAGAGTCTTATGCATAATTAAACAAAGCCTCCTTTATAAGAATGCCTCATATTGTCATCTAAGCAAATAAATATTAAGCCTTGCATGTCTCTGCAGCAAAGGTTGTGCAAAACTACTACTTCCCTTAACTGGTGTGTCTTCCATGTTATTCCAATGTCAACATAACCCCCTATAAATAACACTCCTGTTTTTCCTACCTTCTGCGTACCTGAATATTTGAGTGTCCACTGTCATTCAATCAATAGGACCATACTCTTACATTTTTAATAGCCAAGGCTACACAATCCTGAAAATGCCTACTCCAATGTAATCTTTTGAAAACATTGGATTTGATCCAGACTTAGTTATGCTTAGGGGAGATCCACTGAAATTAATTAATGGGACTTAAGTTAGTCATGAGTGCATTCTTTGAAAAAATTGCAACGACAACAGTCATTTAGCTCACCTTGTAAAAAACCAGTAGCATTGCATCACTATAATGCAATACTTATTCTCATGTAAAAGAAAGTTTAGATAATATATTTATCTTACACATTCATGTAAGACAGAACTGTAATTCAAATGTATGTACACAATGGATTGGATCCAGAGTTGTCCCTCCACTTCCTTCCAGTAGCAGAGGGAACCAGAATCCAGTGGTGATTCTTAGTTGGAGAAGGCGGGTGGGACAGGCCAGCCATTTTTGCTCCTTCCTCCTTCCCCTGCAGCTCCCAGCACCACCTCAGGCCCTATTGCAGAGTCCCTCAACCTTCCAGGGCAGATTATCAGGGGCACAGACAGAGGGCTGGAGGGGAAGAGGGAATTGGCAAATATTGTCCCCCTCCATTCTGCCCCCGGATTCATCTAGTTAGCAGAGTTCTGCTCAATGCAAATCTGGATCTAGCTCAATGAAAAAGAAGTTGATTATGTAATGCAAATGGGCTAAAACTTTTTTTTTTACAACCAAAATAGCAAGAAATGATTCAGTAGATGCATTTGCATAATTGTCATTAAGGATTGATTTTATATTCACTTGATTTACACTGTTGGCCTTAAATAATTCATTATCAATGCAGTGCTAGCATCAAGTATTAAAATGCATTTCTTTTATAGCACAATCCTATGCATGTCTCCTCAGAATTAAGTGCCACTGAGTTCAATGAGACTTATTCCCAGGTGAGTGGGTATAGGATTGCAGCCTAAGGCTGCAGTTCTGTACCCACTTACCTAGGAGTAAGTCCCATGGCATTCAATGAAACTTCTCAATAGACTTGTATAGACATTGCACTGTTAGTCACCAATCCCCCATCTAAACAGCTTTACAGAGTCAGTCTTTTTTAATGTCTCCCCTTTAATACGATGCTTCATAATATGGACCAGAATACTATTATCAACAAGAAGGAAGTTCTGATTTTCACCATTACAGTAAACAACCCATTTCCATTTGCCTGACTCACCATCAATCAAGCTTTGATTTCCAAGGATTATTTAGAATGCTTTAAAGAATTAGAACTTTATACAAAACTCACAGGGCTGTATTATTTATCCTTAGAAATGAGACTCATACAGTGGAACTGGAGTCACATCACCAGCTTCTTCTATAGTTAATCAATCTTTATGTCAAAACTGAGGGGGGGACACATACAACAAAAACATTCATGATGACAAACTCTAGAAGCCAAAAGCAAAGTATAATACTGAGATAACTGAGGAACATAGTAAGTTCCTAGCCATACATATGATCACAAAGATTTGTCCCAATGTCCCAAACTATTATGCCTCAAGTGCAAGAAAATTCAGTTTTGCCCATTTTAGTGGTATCATTTCTTCAAACTTTCACAAGTACGTTTCTCAAGTACTTATTATCCTTGTGGTAGCAGGGAATTCTAAGTACCACTGCCATTTGTGCTCTTTTGTTAAAAATAAAGTACCGTAGGGGTATTTTCACTTGTGGTGATCAGTTTGTGCTTAAACAAATTTTTAATGCATGTGTAAAATTGCCATTATCTAGACCCTAGAAAATACATTTGATTTATCTGTCTTGCATTAATATTCACACAGGACATACTCAGCATAAAAGAGGCTACAGCATGTTTAATTCTCATGTAAAAACAATCCACCATCAGAATTAGATGTAATGGGAAATGTGTGTCCATTGCAGACCCCCCCCTCCTGCTTTTTCCCCATAGCGTCTAGTAATAAAAAACACATGAGGTGATGCACTATACTCCACCCCATTGGGTGCCATTTGCAGAGAGCCATATATCTCCCATAATATCTACTTCCAGACTAAGTTCAGGTCAATTCCAATCTCATACCTAAAGCATCAAACCTCTTTACAAATCAGGGGTAGCACAGTTCACATGCCTCCTTTTCCAAGCAAAGGGGTATTCAGGGTGGCCTTTTCATATTCTGTTTCTCTTGTAGAAGAGATCACTGAAGAAGACTTGCTGTGTTTTTGTATCAAAAACAACAAAGAGACTTGTGGCACCATAAAGACTAACACATTTATTCTGGTATAATTTATTCTGGTATAATTCGTGGACTATAATCCACTTCATCAGATGCACAGAGTACTGTGGAGAGTTTCCAGTTTATACACATTACATATGGTGCATGTGGGGTGAGGAGGGGAGAATTGAAAAAAAATAAGGTCAGGAGGAAATTCAGTGCAGAAAGTCCTGATGGTGACAATCACATTAATAACAGTGGTCATTTACACTGCAGCTGTTGCTGATAACACAAACACCATCAGGCACTAGGAGCAACTATTACTGGAGGACAGAAGCAAACACACAAGACAGTGTGGCTATGCCCTTCGAACTAGTGTCAATGTCTGTGTTCTGTACAGCACCTGGCATACTTTTGGCACTAAATATTCAGTAGAAATAGTAGTTGAAGTAGCAGCAGTAGTGCATCCTCCTTGAATCAAGTTGGCAGCAACACAGCAAAATCAAAAGTGTTTCTCACCATTGCTCTTGGCAAATTCAATCAGGCCAGGCAAATTGGTTTCGTTCCTCCTGCACTTGCAGATGGGTGCGACTCCAAGGTAGCCTCCAGATGCTTTGGGACAAATAGTTTTGCTGCAGCTAATTGCCCATTAATCAGTGTCTATTTCACTAATAAATTAGCAGATTCCACCGTACTCAAGGGAGAAGGACATTTCTATCATTTAGCATGATAGATCAGCATAGATCACAAATGGAGAGGTCCCGTCCATCCTGTCCTCCATCTACCTACACACAAAGCTCACCTACGCCTTACACTACCTATTCCCATTTCATTGCCTCCTTCCTGGAATCTTTCTTGCTCCTCAGAGCTTCCATGCATCTTTGTTTAAAGAAGGAGAGTGACACTATGTTTTAGTTAGTCAACATATCCCAACTGAACAGTCAATGGATCCATTGGTTTGTCCCACCAACTCTGGTTTTTGCCCTGGAGCTCCAGTAGGTTCCACTGTGGTTCAATTTAAGACAATCCAAGAATTTCACACCTAGTGGCACATGCAACAGTATGAATGCCCCTGTCAGTCATGGCACTAACCCAGTTCTGAAAGCCAATCAAATGAAACCGTGTCTGCCCGCTTTCTCCTTCCCTCCAGTCTGCCACACTCTGCTGCTGTAGCCTTATGTACAGATCTGTCCGTCTGCTTGCTCCTGCACCCTTGCAAACCCTGACGCTTTAGTCTGGCACCCAGGTGTTCTTGCTTGCTTGCTCCTGCACCCTTGCAAACCCTGACGCTTTAGTCTGGCACCCAGGTGTTCTTGCTTGCTTGCTCGCTCCTGCAGCCTTGCAAACTCTGCCGCTTTAGCTTATTACCCAACTCTGCTCACCCTCTCTCTCTCTCTCTCTCTCCTCAGCCTATATTTTTTTCCTATTAATTTAGATAGGAGTTAGGTTGCGCCTGCATTCCTTTTTTAATGGCCTTTACAACAGGGACACTTTTCCCTATCTCTCTAAAATTTGGCAGATGTGATCCCTTCAAGGGAGCAGTAGCAGAATGCTTGAAAACATCATGACATGGGTCTCTCACTGAAATCAGTGGGAATGAAAATGAATCAGAATTACATAGATGGGCAAAATTTCATGAAGAAACTATTGCCATTCTAACATATCAACAACAACAAATGAACATTTTAAGAATGAAATTGAATTGAGTATTGAAACAATTTTTTATTGCTCACCTCTTTTAAAAATTCATGGAGGCTATCAATTGCTGCTAGTCCTGATTGGCTATGTGCTACCTCCAGGATCAGAGGCAGTATGCCTATGTATACCAGTTGCTGGGGAACATGGGTGGGAGTGTGCTATTGCACTCATGTCCTGCTTGTGGGATCCTGTGGGCAGCTGCCTGGCTGGCCACTGTGTGAACAGAATGCTGGACTGAATGGACCCTTGGTCTGATCCAACAGGGCTCTTCTCATGTTCTTAAAAACTTGAATGCATCTTTAATCCCTTTCAAACCATAATGCCTGTGCTGTTTTATTGTTTTAATAATAATAATAATAATAATAATAATAATAATAATAATAATAATTCTTTTCTAAGCTGCCTTGGGAATACCAATTGGCATTGAGGTGCAGGGTATAGCATTTTAGAAATAACAATAAATAGATATAGATGGGAGCTGTTTCACATGTTTAAACATTTTGAGATGCTGGTGAACTTTGCCAGAATTGTTTAAACTGGATTTGGGGAGTCTGGCCCAATTTATCTATTTTGGACCAAATTGCAGACCCTCTGAGATCTGGATCTGGTCTAAAAATGGACCTTTAAGGTCTCAAGGCCCTGCAGCAGTGACATGATCCCCATATGCCAGGGCCTGGAGATCTCAGGTACATGCTGTGTTATTCATGCTGCAAGTGGAGCCAACCCTGAATCAAATCCCTCGTGTTGCCTACTTTTTCAGACTTCATTCTTCCAGAGGTCAGTACATGTACATCACCCACCAGCTTGTGCACATGGGCGGCACTTCTGAGAAGAAAAGCAGAGGGATTGTTCTCCTGGTGGTCCTGCCGCCTTCTCTGTCTCTGCTGCCCAACCTACCCACCCCATCCAAGTTTCCACAATCAGTAGTGGACTCTCTCTCGAGCATAGGATGAAAAGGTCAACTTTTAATAGAAAACAGGGATTTAAAATTGCCTCCCACAAATGACCATAGCCCCATAACAAGGAGAATGTGCCTAGGGTGTCTTTAATTCATTTCAGTCTTTTTTATTTTTACTTTGTTTTTAAGAAATCTAACCCTATCCCAGTGTTATTTACTTCTGCAAAAAATACTGTGTGCTAAAGCCAGAACAGACCATACTAAACAACATTCTTTATAATCAGATGACTCATTATGGTCGACTGAATATTCCCGCCATTTACCGTATATACTGTCTTTAAAAATGCATCTTATTTAAAAAGGAATTTTAATCACACTTTCATTGCCAAAGCATACCACAAGGTGGCAAGATTGTAAAAAAATAAAGATTAAAAAAAATAAGATTACAAGCATATTCACGTAATGGCATTCACAGTGCTATTTGAATTTTAAAGTATCACAAATGTGGAATGCTTTACAAAGGAATAGTTTACAATACAGCATGTGCAGCCACTGCCAGCCACACACACAATACACAGAGTAGATGGTATCTAGCTTTCCAAACCCACCCTCCCACCCCACCCTGTAGTATAATACTTTGCATGATTACTGTAAGGATTACAAAAATAATGCATGTTTAGTGCTTTAAGCATGATATAAATGCTAAGTTTTTTTAAGGACTTGCAACTCCACAGAGCAATCATATCTTCAGGTTACACCCACTGGATGATAGACTCACTACTAAATCCCATACTGCTGTAGTAAATATACATGTATGGTGGTATAGCAAATACTGTTGTGCCAGCATTACATTACACCAGTGTAACCACTACACCACTTACACTGCTCATGTAAGGGAGCAAAATGGTTGGACGGAGCTTGGTATGTGGTGGAAATTGTACTGCTTAAACCATCCTTCTCCACTCAGCACGTTCAGTAGTGTCCTTCATACTGGAGATACTGGGTGAGTATACGCTATCATAGCGTATACTCACCCAGTATCTCCAGTATGAGGGACATTATGTAGAAAGTGTGGTCCTGTTTGCTGTGAAATGCAGATAAGTTCCTAGCAGGTACTAGTGAAGGCAATGGGAAAAGCCACCTTTGTGAGTGAACAACAAGCATCCCATTGCTCCCACTTGTTCCACTGGCCAAATAGTCGTCATCATAACCTCTTTGCCTTTGCAGGCTCAGAGTCATGGCAAGGAGCAAGTGAGTAGTAACTGGAGGCAAGGGTAAAAATATAACACTTTACTCATAGAAGAGATGAGTATTGTCCTAATGACTACTATATTGACCACCAATAGAGGAGTGCGGATGAGGAGTGAACCAACAACAATGGAGGAGTGGGGATGGGGCATGAGGACCAGAAGAACATATAGCTGGCAGCCCGTTCTTTCAGTCAGTCACTCATCAAACCAAACTGAGTCCCAGGACCTGTCTAATAATAATAATAATAATAATAATAATAATAATAATAATAATAATAATTCTTACCCGCCTCGCCATTTGGATTGAGGCGGGGAACAACTATAAACATAATATATATAAACTAATTAAAAAACATAATATACATCATCAAAACATCTTAAAAACATCTTTAAAGCATCCTAAAATTCCACCGGATAGGCCCGCCAGAAGAGATCAGTCTTTATGGCTTTCTTGAATTCCAAAAGCTGCGAGGGGAGGTAGCGGGACTGGCATGCAGAATGAACGGACATTTACATTTTTTCGAGGTCGAAGCACTGTCTCTGACCTTGGGTCTGGGAATTTGAAGTATCCTATGCCCCACCAGATGATGTCTACGGGCCATAGGATCACTCTCTAAACGTATTGCTGTTCCTATTTAACAAACAAAATTCTGCTAAACAAAATCAGTAAGGAAATGTCTTGGGTAAATGCAATGTAAGTTCACCTTAGGTATAAATATATTTATCATTTCATATCCTGCATACTAGGACTAACATATTTATTAAAATCAATTTTCAGGGGACCTTTAGCATTCTGGAATTGGTTAACATCACCTCTGTCAAAGCATGCTTTTCTTTAGGCCTCTCTGAAATGACCAAAGATGTCTTTACCTTCTTAAATCAACAGCACTGAGAGATCCAAGGGAATCTTCTAACCTCTAAGATTGTTTACTTGAGTCCCACGACCTGGCTGAAATTTGACTTGAATACGCTGAAGAATTTGAGTAGAACCTAGCCCCATTCAGTGAAACAATCCCATAACAAGTTTACTAGGGGATGGACAAATCTGTGAATTTCATTTCTCTCAGTTTCTCATATTTCCAATCATAAGTTCATACATCCTGAACTTTGAATTTTCCTTTAAAAGTTCACAGACAAATTTGTATGCATTTTAATGTGCATTTATCTTAATTCATGCATTTTTGTATACATTATTATACACATTTTTACAAGCAATTTTTCTAATATGCATTTTACTGTTATTTTCACTAATATATATTTTGTACACACATTTTTTGACTAGAGAACTCCATTGCAACATTTGCAGAAGTGAATATAAAAACATAAGAAGAGCCATGCTGCATAAGACCAAAGGTCCATCTAGTTAAACATTCTGTTCACATGGCCCTTCCCCCAGAACACACGCAGCTGTGGGTGGGGAGAATTTTGCGGGCGTGGGGGAAGGAGTTGAGGCATACCTGTATACGCAGGTATTATGTCAGGTAAAGGGGGTGGAGCTACAGGAGCTAATTTTAGGCCTGGTAGCTCCACCCCACCCCCTCTTTTTCTTCTGGCAGCTCACCTGGACGAAGACCCTCTCCTGGCTCCATCGGCTCTGAAGACCTCGTGGCACGGTCATTCAGGACATGAGAGCAACAGAACCCTCCCACCCATGTTCCCCAGCAACTGGAGTATATAGGCATACTGCCTCTGATACTGGAGGAAGCATGTAGCCATCAAGACTAGTAGCCATAGATTGCCTTATCCGACCTACATGAATTGTCCAAGCCCCTTTTAAAGCCGTCCAAACTGATGGACACCACTGTATCTTGCGGAAGTGAATTCCATAGTTTAACTATGTTTAACTAACAAAAAACATAGTTTAACTAACAAAAACATAAACTATTTTATTTTACACCTTTTTTGTATCCCCTTGTTCATTGTCCTTTTTCTTATGAAACAAAAAAGTATGCCATTCATTTAATTCCTGGTGTTCATACTAAATTTTCTGTTAACCTGACCTTTATATAGCCCATTATGTAAGTTAACCCACTCTATGCACAGAGGAGGAGTGAGAGGGAAGTGAGAGCCTTTCCCTGCCCCTGGCCTGGCCCTCACGGGGACGGGGGGAGGAATTGGCAGGGATGTTGAAGAGTCCTTGGTTTCGAGTCACGAGTCGAGTCATGAGTCTTTGGACCCGAGTCTCGAGTCCGAGTCCTTGGTCCAAAATGGTGACTCACGAGTCACGAGTCACTCCCAAAGCTGACTCCACGAGTCCCTATTAAAATCAATGGGGTTTTCCCCCAACAAAATAAGGCTACTTCAGATGTGTGGCTTAAATAAATTCTAGGCACAAGTGTGCCTTTTTATTTCAAAACTCTGCAACTGATTTTGGCAAGAACAGACCAGGCAGACAAACCCAAAATAACCAGGCGGGCAGAGGAGGCAGGGAACCCCAAAACAGGCAGGCAGAGGCGTTTGTCTTGAACAATTCAAACTGTGGAACTGGTTAAGAAGAGACCAGGCAGGCAGAGGAGGCTGGGAACCCCAAACAGGCAGGCAGAGGCAGCCAAACCCAAAATGTCTGAAAGGTTGCATTTTAGGAAAATGATTTAAAAAAATAAACTTGCTGTACTTCCTAAAACCTATCCATGTTGCATTTGAGGAACATGATTTTGGAACACGAGTCCTTGGTCTCGAGTCCCGAGTTGAGTTTTGAGTCCCATTAAAAATATTGGGACTTGAGTCTGACTCGAGTCAGAGGGGGGACTCAGTCTGATTCACGAGTCGAGTCCTGGAGTCCGAGTCCCCATTCCTGGGAATTGACTTACGCTATGCACCTCCTCGCCCAAAACTGTCCCATCTAGAAATTTGTCTGCCCCATTTAACAAGAAAGGCTGGCTACAGGGCTGTTGGTAGCCATCACTACATCTTGTAGAAGTAAATTCTATAGTTTAGCTATGCGCTGTGTGAAGAAGTACTTTATTTTATCTGTCCTGAAGCTCCCACCAGTCAGCTTCATGGGATGACCCTGGGTTCTAGTACTATGAGAGAGGGAGAAAAATGTCTCCCTATCCACTTTCTCCACACCATGCATAATTATGTACACCTTTATCATGTCTCCCTTACTCGCCTTTTCTCTAAACTAAACAATCCCAGATTCATAGAGATGTTGTGACCTTTCATCATACAGTAGTTGCTCCGGCCCCTTCAGCATTTTAGTTGCCCTTTTCTGCACTGTTTCCAACTCTACAATATCCTTTTTTAGGTGCAGTGACCAGAACTGTACACAGTATTCCAAGTGTGGTTGCACCATAGATTTGTATAAGGGGAGTATGATCCTGGCAGTTTTATGTTCAGTTCCTTTCCTAATTATGCCTATAATGGAGTTTGCCTTTTTCACAGCAGCCACACACTGGGTCGACATTTTCATTGAGTTGTCCATCACAACTCCAAGATCTCTTTCTTTCTTGTTCAGTCACCACTAGCTCAGATCCCATCAGCATATACTTGAAATTGGGATTTTTTTTCTCCCAACGTGCATCACTTTATACTTGCCATTTTGATACCCATTCTTCCAATTTGGAGAGATCCTTTTGGAGCTCCTTACGATCCCTTTTTGTTTTAACCACCGCTAATAATTTGGTGTCATCAGCAAACTTGGCTTCTTCACTGGTCACTCCTAATTCCAGGTCATTTATGTATAAATTGAAAAGCATTGATCCCAATACAGATCCCAGTGGGACCTCACTGTTTACATCCCTCCATTGAGAGAATTTACCATTTATTCTCCTCTCTGCTTTCTGTTCTTTAACCAGTTACTGATCTATAAGAGGGCGTCTCCTCTTATTCAATGACTGCTAAGTTTGTTCAGGTGTCTTTGATGAGGGACTTTGTCAAAAGCTTTTTGGAAGTCCAAGTAAACAATGTCTTCTGAATCACCCTGTCCATGTGTTTATTGACACTCTCAAAAAACTCTAAAGGGTGAGTGAGACAGGACTTACCTTTGTGCAAGCCATGTTGATTCTTTTTCAGTAGGGCTTGTCCTTCTATATGCTTACTAATTTTATCTTTAATAATGCTTTCAACCAATTTACCCAGAACAGATGTTAAGCAAATGGCCTGTAATTTCCTGGATCCCTTTTTAAACATTGATGTTGCATTGGCCATTCTCCAGTCTTCTGGTACAGAGGCTGATCTTGGGGATATGTTCTATATTTTTGTTAGAAGATCAGCATTTTCACATTTGAGTTTTTAAGAACTCCAGGATGGATACCATCTGGGCCTTGTGATTTATTAACTTTCAATTTGTCAATACCTGAAAGTTTGAAACTTCATCTTCTGTCATTACTATTTGCCTTAATTCCTCACACTCCCTTCCTGAAAACATCAGTTCAGGCGCACAGGTATCTGTCCTGTATATTCTGCAGTAAAGAGAGATGAACAGTAAATGCGTATAACAACCAGCCATTATGCACATTCACCAGGCGTTCATGGAGAATGTGCATATAAACTGTTTATGAAGAAGGAACGGTGCACATTCGTCAGCTGTTATGCATAGTCTCCAACAAACTTTGAGGTCTGTGCATATCTCAGCAGTGTTTTGTACATTCTCTGGGCAATATGCATAGTTGCCAAGAAACACTGGAGAATGTGCATACGTCCGCATAATATGATAATTTTGTAATTTGCCTTGTGTCCAAGGAACCTTAGAGGATGTGCAGTAATCAGCAACATAAGAAAGGAATTTTGTATGTTGTTCACTCAGTATACTGATGTGTAGATGGCACCAGTGTGTTGAATTAATCCTTTAGGTTAATCTCACAGTTACTAGTTATGTATGAATATTCTCTAATATCACTTGCAGACAAAGTATATTCAATGAACACTGGACACAAAATGTAATTGAAAACTGTCCAATGTGAAGTATAAAGCAATGGTAAACCTATAACCTGTCAATGTTTTTTAAATTTCTTATAACATGGGATTCCTTTGTCCAATCTGTCTGAAGCACGGCAGGGCAGATATCTTAGAGGAGTACTACAACCTGTAGAAATTTCATACCATTTGGATGAAAAAAAACCCTAAGATAGGGTGAGTCTTAATTGTAATCAATGTAAAAACAAAATGAACAAGAAACAAACAAAATGAATGAAACATTAACCAAAGGTAAAGTAAATGAATGCGCTGATAATGAATGAAACATGAATGGGACTTTCAGAAATCGAATGAAAAACAAAATGTAAAAAAAAAACCATTTACACTCCAAAAAAAATAAAAATGTTGAAGTTTGCACCCCTTCACAACAAATAATTGTGCAACAAATGCACAACAAATAATTAGGTGCCATTTATTTCTATTTCAGGAAGACGTCCATATCCCCTCAATGCTCTGTCGAGAATGTTGCTTCTAAAACTTATGACAAAGGGGAATGTATTAAAGCTTAATAGTAAGCACATGATATAAGACAAAAGTTAATTAACAAAACAGCATGGCTCTCTCTGTTTTGGCAAATAGCAGATAATCAACATTTCTTAATCCTTTGTATTTCTGGGTTAAATTCCAATTCACTGGACGCAAGTAATCAAACCTGAAACTAGTGCCTGAGCATGACTAAAAATTGGTAGAGGCCAAGGAGACATAGCACTTTAGATGGAAGGGATAAGAAGAAGCATGTGACTGCATAACTATGGTTAAGCAATTGAAAGCATTATCTCTGCACATAGCCTGAAATAGCTGCGTGAAGTTAGCTAAACTATATTTATTTAAACATTACTTACCTTACAGAGGAAAATAGAAGCAGGACATTTGAAAGAGTTATGGGCAGCATCCTATGCTGCCTGCATGCCAGCAGAACTCACTGCTAGGACAACGGGGAGCAGCCAGCAGTTTGTAAAGGACCCAGAAATGAGTGGAATGGGGCGGGTCAGCAGAGCTCACAGAAGGAAGCTCCGTCCGCTGTCCCGTCTCAACTTGGAAACTGGTGTTTTGGCTCCCTTCTGGGTTGCCTTTACTCCCCATTGCACTAGAGGTGGGTCCCACTGGTACAATAGAATGAGTGGGAGTGCAGCACTAGTACAGAATATTACCCGATGTTAACAGATATTTTATAAATTTGAGCTTTCATTGTTGTTACCTTAAATATTTTATTTATTTATTTATTTATTTGTGTGGTATTTAACCACATTATTTTAATTTAGTGTACTTTTAATGTTTTACCAACATTAAAACAAAAATATAAACAGCACTACAACAAATAATTAGGTGCCATTTATTTCTATTTCAGGAAGACGTCCATATCCCCTCAATGCTCTGTCGAGAATGTTGCTTCTAAAACTTATGACAAAGGGGAATGTATTAAAGCTTAATAGTAAGCACATGATATAAGACAAAAGTTAATTAACAAAACAGCATGGCTCTCTCTGTTTTGGCAAATAGCAGATAATCAACATTTCTTAATCCTTTGTATTTCTGGGTTAAATTCCAATTCACTGGACGCAAGTAATCAAACCTGAAACTAGAACTATTCACTTCACAACCATTTTGCAGAAGTAGGACAACAAGTATTTACTACCAAGGATTAACAAATAAATCAAAGGCTCTAGCAACAGTTTAGCACTTGATAACAAGCTCTTTCCCTTAACAACTGAATAGGCCCATTATTACTGTGCCAACTTAAATCTGATCTTCCAGTGCAAACTTATCTGCAAGGGAGGGGGGAACCCGAATTACAGAGAGTATTAATAGCAGTCACTAAAAGAACATTGTAAATTTCAATTAATAAGAACACTGGCTTTTCCCTCTGTGACTTCTGAAATAGCATGCAAACTTGAAGGAATAAAAATAGAAATGTACTTTTCTCTCCCAAATTAACTGAAGTCAACCAGCTGAATGCTTAGTTCCTGAAGGCTTTAAAAATAACATATTTGTCCTTCTGTAGTTTACCCTGAACTGAAGCCAGACTGAAAAATGAGAGTTTTGTGCTAAAAAATCAAAAACAAAAAAATCCAACTTATAAGAATGCTTTCTAAAGCACTTAACCTAGCAGGGAGGAGCCATGCTGGCATAGGCTAGTTGCTCTGATTTCATGGCTCTCTGGAGTAAAAAGAAAGCATGGAAATGACAGCATACTCAAGAGGGCTAATTGCAGCATCCAAGTCTATTTCAGGCACTTCTTCACTCAGCACATAGTTAAACTATGCAATTCACCTCCACAAGATGTAGTGAAGGCTACCAATTTGGATGGCTTTAAAAGGGGATTCAACAAATTCATGGAGGATAAAGCTATTAATGGCTACCAGTTAAGAATCAATTTGTGGTGGTGATGATGATGATGATGATGATGATGATGATGATGATGATGATGATGATGATGATGATTCCGCCCAACAGCCGAAGCGATCTTATTCTGTTGTGGTGATAGTGACAAGAAATCTTACTTCTCCGTCACCATTGCATCTGCTCAGTGTTGTCCAGTGGAGCTCTTTTAGGTGGTCAAAGGCCTTTTGGGTGTAGGCTGCAGAACACAACGACTCAAACTTTAAAAGGCCTGCTGCAAGCAATTTGCTATACATTTTGCAGACGCAGTTGCTCATATTCGTGCTGACTCGGATGCCATTGTTTTGGCAGAGTCTGAGATGGATGGGGCTAGTGTACCATCTAGTCATGTTGTGGGTACCTTTCAGCTTGTGCAACCTGAGGATGTGTGGACAAACTGCTTAGAGGACTGAGGACTGCTACTTGCTCTTTAGATCCTTGTCCAACCTGGCTTGCAAAATCAGCCAGAGCTGGGCTGGGTACCCGGACCTCTGAAGTGGTTAATGCCTCCTTGAGGGATGGTGAGGTTCCTGCAGCTTTGAAAGAAGCAGTAGTGAGGTCCTTGTAGTGAGGCCTAGAAACCAAAACTAGATCCTATTATTCCAGATAACTACTGCCCTGTGTCAAATTTGCCATTCTTGGGCAGGTGCTAGAGCATGTGGTGGCATCAGAACTCCAGGCAGTGTTGGATGTTCCTGATTATGTAGACCCATTCCAGTCAGATTTCAGACCTGGTTAAGGAATAGAAACAGCCTCGGTCACCCTGGTTGATCACGTATGTTGGGGAATGGATGGGGGGAGTGTGCAATCCCGTTGGTTCTTCTGGACCTCTCAGCGGCTTTCGATACCATTGACCATGGTATTGTTCTGGATAGTTTATCTAGGTTGGACTTGGGAGGCATGGTTTAAAAGTGGTTCTGGTACTTCCTGGAGGAGTGGTCCCTGGAGGTGGTGCTGGGGGGACTTTAGTTCCACCCCATGGTCATTAGCCTCTGTGGTGCCACAAGGTTCCATCCTTTCACCCAAGCTTTTAACATCTACATGAAACTGCTGGCGGAAGTCATCAGGATACTTGGGCTGAAGTATCATCAGTATGCAGATGATACTCAGCTCTACCTCTTGTTTCTGCCTACACATCCCAGGGAGGCTGTTGAATTTGTGAACCAGTGCCTGGAGGCTGTTTTGGGGTGGATGATGGTAAACAAGCTGAAACTTAATCCAAACAAGGTAGAGGTACTGTGGGTTGGGAAACCAACTACCCTGGATGGATGGTAGTTGATGGGATTGCACTCCCTCTAGAAGACCAAGTATGTAGCCTGGCAGTCCTCCTAGAATCTGCAGTAACTGGGGAAACCCAGGTGGCTGTGGTGTCCAGGACTGCGTTTTACACCTTTTGTGGCCCTATCTGGAGAGGATGGATTTTGCCTCAGTTATCCATGCACAAGTGATGTCTAGGCTGGACTACTGTAATGCTCTGTATGTGGGGCTGCCTTTGAAGACAGTCTGGAAACTTCAGCTGGTGCAGAATGTGGCTGCCTGAGTGTTGGTGGGGGCAATCATATAATCCCTATACTGCACCAGCTGCACTGGTTACTGGTGTGTTTCTAAGCCCAATTTAAAGTTCTGTTTTTGCCCTTTAAAGTCTTAAATGGTTTGGGACCAAATTACTTGAAGGATCACCTTCACCAAAATGCCTTCACTTTAAGATCAAAAAGAGAGGCTCTTCTCATTTGCCCACTGTGAAGGTAGTTAGGTGGATGACTATCCAAGGGATGGCCTTTTCCACAGTGGCCCCACATCTCTGGAATAAGTTGCCATTGTGGGTCCACCAGGCAGGGCCGGCGCTACCGCTAGGCCAACTAGGCTGTTGCCTAGGGCGCGTAGCGGAAGAGGGCGCAGAACGCTGCGCTCCTCTTCGCTGCCGGTGTGCTCCTGCCCTGCCCGCCTGCCTGCCTCTCCGAGAAAGCCAGGTCAGTGCGGGGGATTGCGCCCGGAGTAGTGGTGGGGCCGAGCCTGGGCGCCTCCCTCCCCCCACCTTGCCTCGCCTCCACGCCGCCTCCCCCCCACCTCGCCTCGCCTCGCCTCGCTTCGCCTCTGCGCCGCCTCCCCCCGCGCCGCCTCCCCCCCACGCCGCCTCCCCCACCTCGCCTCACTTCGCCTCTGCGCCGCCTCCCCCCCCCGCGCCGCCTCCCCCCCACACTGCCTCCCCCCCTCGCCTCGCTTCGCCTTTCCTCCGCGCCGCCTCCCCCCCGACACCTACCTTCTCCGCGCTGTTTCCGGAGCCCCGCCCGCGCTCTGTTTTGGCGGGAAGAACCAGGGCAACAGGGCTTAAACAGCCCTGTTGCTCTGGTTTTCCCCGGCCAAAAACAGAGCGCAGGGGTCCCTTTTTGGAGGAGGCGTGGGAAGGTAGGTGGGGGGCGGCAGCGGCAGCGTGCAGGGGGGGTCTGGTGGCGGCGGGGGGTGCGGGAGGTCACAGAGCAGGGCTGCTTTCCGGATCCCCCCCCACGGCACGAGAGGGGGGGTGCTAAATATAATTTAGCCTAGGGCGCCAAACTGCCCTGCACCGGTCCTGCCACCAGGCCCCATCACTGCAGACTTATAGGAAGGTCCTGAAAACATACTACTTTACTCTGGACTTTCCCTGATTATGTTTTATCAGACTGGGTTGTAGCTGCAGTTGTGTGTGGTAGGTTTTGTTTTTATGCTGGTGTTTGTTGCTTTTTGCGGTTTTTACTGTTTTTATTATATCAGGTTTTATTATGTGAGTTTTATTGCTGTGCTGTTTTTTTATTGTTTTTATTACTGTATCAGTTTTTATTATGTGAGTTTTACTGTAGTATGCCACTTGGGAGGGCTCCTCTCCTGAAAGGCGACCAAGAATTATTTTAAATAAATAAATATTGCCTCCAGTATTGGAGACAGTATGCCTACATACACCAGTTGCTGGGGAACTTGAACAGGATGGTGCTATCATGCTTGTGGGCTTCCCACAGGCAGTTGGTTGGCCACTGTGGGAACAGAATGCTGGACTAGATGGACCCTTGCTCTGATCTAGCAGGACTCTTATGTTCTTAGGTACAACTGTCACAACCTCATTCTGTTCTGACACTGTGCTGCTCTTCACCCCAAACAGGATTTGATTAAAAGAAAGCTTGAAAAGAAAAGGGACCTAAACTAAGTAACAACATGACACCACTTCACCAGTGATTAATTTACATGGAATCTATAATCATGACATGCTGAAAGATAGCCTGTTTTCACCAACTGTGCAGAAGAGATGGATATTTTATCTTTATGTAAATTAGCAGATGGACTGAAAATGAATTTGTCACTCCCACCATTTTATTTTAAAAGCAGTCAAAAACAAGGTTAGCTTGAATTTCAAAGTGGCTCTCTTGACTGTTTGAATTTGATCAATGAACAGGTTGCATGAACGCTATGGGCAACATCCAACATGGTGCTGGCAGAGCGCTGACTTCCCCCACTACCACCTCTTTCCCCCAGAGTGACCTAGGGTTGTACGGATTTTGTTAAATCCATTCCATCTGTGTTTCACGGATTGTCAGGCATCTTTCGTATTGTCATCCACTCATTGATAGAATTGGATATTTTTAGGGATGTATGAGAACGTCATTCCACTAATGTGCATTAGTGCTAATTCACATTAGTGCTAATTTGCATTGGTGCTAATTCACGCTAGTGCCAGTACAAGTACAAGTGAACAGGTAGTGCATAGACGCCTGCAAATGGATACTTATTTGGATATTTGGTCTGCTTTTGTTGAAGTTTATGTATAGTTCTTAGAAACCTGTATTTTCATACACACACACACACACACACACACACACCTAGAAGGAGTTTGATGTGTGTGTGGTGGGGCGGGGAGATGACAGATATTATGAAAAATATGTAAGTAAGGATATGGTGATCTATCTCATACAAGTCCCTTCTCTAGTCCTTAGCTCTTAAATACACACACCAGCATGGTGTGCATATTCAGCCATGTGTTTTTCTTAGTGAGGCTCATCCAATTTCCACTGCCTAACTATTAACCATAAAAACAATGCTCAATCTTTATTTCGGACATTGTTTTTAGCTTCAGCCAGAGAGTTGGGGGGGGGGGGATTTTTTCAAAACAGAGGACAATTTCATTAGAAAGTTAACTTGCGAAGCACAGCTGCCACATTCTTTGGTGTATCAGCAGCTCAAGAGTGCTGAAGAGTGCATCAGGCAGGTAAAATTGCAGGAAATAGATCTTATTATGTTGAAGCTTGAATTACCATTCTGAGACTCTGTTGTTAATGGGCTTGAAACTGTATACTGCCTTCTTTCCTCAACCCTTCTGTGTTGCATCAAGCTAATTCTCTACTGAAGTTTGAAACTACATGTATAGCTCCAATAATGTTCATTGCATGGGAGACGAACAACATCAGCAAAGGGCCTGTCCCAGCTGACCCATGTGCGAGCAAAGGCAGCTGCATGTCAAGAAAATTCTTTGTTTCCCCCAAAGTAGGAAGTGTTGGCAATTGGTTCTTTAAGGGACAAGGAGGCAAAGATTTCTGATCTGGATTATGCTTTCAGTTAAAGTGGTGCTCATTTTGTTAGGTTTTGTAGTTCAATTCCCATGGATCAGTTTACCAGCTCATTTACATTTTAATGAACTTCCCTGGAGAGTGGGTATCATCTGTTTTATTTAACTTTTCATAAAAGGCCTATAGAATATACACCTTTCTCACTGTTGTCCCAAGTGCTGCTTTATTTGGCAGATATTCTCAATTATAACAGAAAATACTATCTACAATAATAATTTATTAGCACACATCCTCCATAGAACAAAGAAAATCTCTTTTGAAAAAACCAACTATGTAAAACAATGCAAAAACCTGCCTGGAAAGGAATGGAATTTGAGATGAAAGCCGCAGTTTTGTTTTCCTATTTCTTTTCTCATTTTCCCTAACACATGTAGGCAATTTTCACTGTGCCTTCTCTTCATAGGTTTTTGTTGTAGTTCTTTAAAAAAAAAAAAACCCACAACAACCCAACCCTCTGAGAACACAGTTATATGAACTGCATAAGTATATATAAGTGCTGGTTTCTTGTGCTGATGATTGCCCTAGGTCTAGGAGGTCAATAATAGGCAGCAAGAACTTGAAATGGCCTGAAGGCTTAGGTAGTGCCTAAGTACACACACACTGCATTCATTAAGGGCTGACTGAAAAATGGAACTAAATTGGCTCAATTTTAATTTGTTCCAAAACTAATACAGAGAGGACTTAATGGGTATGAACAGGAGTCCTGAATGTCATTTGGGAACTGAGAGGGACTTATCTTATTTTGTTCGCTGTGGCAGCAGCACTCAGATTGGCAGCTGCTCCAGTCAAGCTTCTAGGGAACTGTGGGTATGGACAGGTGGGGTGAAGGTTGGACCTCATTTGCAGGCACCTTTTTTGTGGTAGCTGCCATTTTTGTCACTGAATCTACAGTCAGTAGGGAACTTCAGTCAATCCTAGCTTCCTTACAAGCATATCTGTATCATCCCAGTGTTTGCAAACACAATAATTGCATTCACACTTCTTATTTTTAGATGTTCATTTAAAACTAGATCTGAGCCAAATGATTTTGGCTCATTTTTTTAAATTAAAAATTTAGGTTTGGGGAGGGTGAGCCACCCCTTGCCTTGCAAATATCAGCAGTCAGAAGACATTTTCAGGGGCTAGGAGGCTTATTGGGAACAGTGGTGGGTGGCAGCAAGATTTTCTTCTTCTTCCCTTGAGGTTAGCCTTTCGGGGGGGGGTCAATGTTCAAGGGGCTCTGTGTGTGTGTGTGTGTGTGTGTGTGTGTGTAAGGTGGCCACTGAGTTGCCACCAATAACAGCTCCATCCCCACTGGCAGGTGGCAGCAAAACTAGGGTCAAAGAAGAAAATGCTACTGCCCAGCACCAGTTTTCCAGGAAGCCTCCCAGCCCCATGAATGTTTCTAGAATTTTCCCTAAGTCCTGGGGGGGGGGGGGAAATCACCAAAATGACACCTCAAATTCATTGCTTTCAAATGGGGCATCAAATTTAGGGAGGGCAGTTTATACTGACACCACTTAAAACACTGTGCCAATAATGTGATGAAGCAAACATGTTGTGGCTCTGCATTTAGTGTTACAAGGCAAAGAGGAGATCGAGATGTTAATGCAGAAGAAAGGTTTTGGCAGATGGGAAGCTACTTCATCCTTCCTCTGCTTGTTTTCTGACCTGCAAATGCTGCCCAAAGCCATTTGTAACTATTCCCCCCCCTCCCCGAAAGAGTGGAAATTAGCCTAGCTGGGGAAAACGGGTGAGGGTATTTGCAGGGGAGAATCAGCAGGTACAGAAGGGCACACATACAGGCACCGTCTGTGAAAATCCCCATTCCCACCCCTGTCGTTGGTTTGGAAACATCATGTTTGCTAGGATGGCACTTATGCATCACCAAGAGAGAGGGAGGGTGGAGAACAACAGAGGGCAGAGAGTTGCACAAAATTTGCATATGCTGGTGTAGATGTGTAGATGCTAATTTAGAAATAATTATGATAATTTAAATAGATTAATACCATAAATTAATAATTAATACAATAAATCCCACCATGGTGGAGAAGACTGTGCCCAGCAGACCTGTTCAGTCTGTTATCCAGGTGCTAAGCGCTGTTGCTGGGCAACTTCAAGGCCCCTACCTCTTACAGTTCTTGGACTGGGCAGCCCTTGAAACAGACGGGTGTTTGCCCACCGTAGTTTGCAAGGATAATGTGTAATTTCACAGCTAAAAACTTGATATATCAAGATGCCCTGCAATCTTGCATTTTGTTGCTTGGAATCTTACTTTGATTTCTATGGCACTCAAATCCTGAAAGAACCGTGGCAGAGATCTGAATCCTAAGACAAAGAGGTTCATAGATTCATAGATCATAGAGTTGGAAGGGGCCTACAAGGCCATCGAGTCCAACCCCCTGCTCAGTGCAGGAAACTAGAGGAGGGGTCTCCCATCCAAGTAATAACCAGGCCTGACCCTGCTTAGCTTTCCACGCTGAGCCAGCGTGAGCCACAGTACCAGTTCCAACAGTAGCTAGCTTGCTTGGTCTGTCTTATCTCTCCCTTCAGTGCTGGCACATGTGTAGTGTGGTATTTCTTCTATAGTATATGAATGAAAATGAATAAGGATGATGTTGAAAATCTGGAAATGCCTGCAGTTAAATATTTACAAACTACACTTCACAGCAGAAGACATTATTATAAGCGTTAACATGAATTTTATACCAATAAACATAATACAAATTTGGCAACATCAGAAATATTTTCTGTTATAAACAAGCCTGGAGATGTTGTGATTTCCAAACATAAAACATAGAAAGCAGAAATACTAAAATGTGTTACGAGTTATTACAAGTAGTGTCTGGGCAAAGATTAAATCAATGATACGCACAAACTCCTAAAACAGCTACCAGAAACATTCTCAGTTTATGATTTATGCACTGCAAGGTGCACTCAGTTAGCGAAAAATATTGTTCTCATTACTATTATCATGATTATCAGCTTGGGAGTTATGGAAATAAAATTATTTCACCTCTTTTTTCAGAGCAAAAAGTATTCCTTAGTCTCCAGCGTTCTTCTAATAGTGTGTGACAATGTCTTTATATTTTTTCCTAGCCCATTTAAGGCACATGCTCAGTTCTTACTCGCCTACACTCTCCAGTAAGCAGTATTTGAGACAACTAATTACGGTCATAAATGCTATTCTCTAGTGATAAAAACCACAAACAAGTAGGCACAACTTTCATAATCACTAATTTTTCTACAGCTAGAGTTGGGTTTGTTGGCGAGAACGTTTTCAACAACACATCTTGATTTATGCCACTTGCTGACCAGAGTTGCAGGGTATATTGTTATTATACTAATAAACCCAAAAGAACAACATAACATTTTATCAGGACTCAGTAAGAGTCATGCCAATTAGATCAAATCCTTTGTACAAGGTTAATTACGCTGAATACAATTACAGCATGTTCTAAAAGCTATTGTGTGCAGTATTACTTTCAGGAATAAAGCGCAGCACAGATCTGTAATGTGCCCCATCCCAAAATTCCTCCAGAACGGACAGAAAGGTTGACCTTTTGTCAAGTTGTCCTAAATTGGTTTGCATTTGGCTGCAAACCCCTTTGGAAAGATAAGTACGGTACATCAAATTTTGCCTGTTCTCCAGCTAAATTTTATCTATTTACCACCCCATAGCTTCTTTTTTGCCACCGCAGCCTTCAGAATTATGTGGGGTGGCAGCATCAGCAGGAGTGTAGCCCACGGGAGACTCCAAGGGGGCAAAAATGGCCCCAGAACATCTCACAGTTGCCCACTCCTGGCATTTTAGAAAAAAAGAAGAATGATGAAATAAAGAAAATTCAGATTGTTTTCCGGGAAAGAAAAAAATGATAGCTGTTGAGATTTGTGAATCCAGAGATACAGTTTTAACATCTCCAGAAGTATAAAGTCTGTGTGCGTACTTGTGTGCACGTATGTGGTTTTGTGTGTACCTATGCGATTCTGTGTGTGTGTCACAATAAATATAATTAAATTTAGTAATTTTATAAGTGAAGCTCAAGGCAACATAAAACAAGTCATCATCACACTGTATTCTCTATAAGTACTTGCAACATCAATATCAAAGTATTATTGGGTGGAAGTGCCTTCAGGTTTAATAAATATTACTATCAGAATCCATTTCACTGCTCAGTGAGCTTGCACTCTTGATTATTTTTTATGATTATTATTTACCATTCTATAGTGATATCATCACAGATATTACAAATCTATGCTAGTTAGAGCTAGAGAAAGGATTCTAGTCTGCAGATGTTGAGATAAACTCCATAGAAAAACATATATCCCAGTGGCAGTATAGAGGGGTGGGCAAGGAAAGGCTTGTTTCCACCAGCAATTGTCTCCAGGCAGTGAAGGAGAAGAGGGGATGCAGTAAATCAGGAAATGCAAACACTATCACACTGTGCTTGTGGAAGGACCTTTAGAAACTAGTGGGTAAGTAAACCAATGCCATTGGTTTGTGCTGGTCTCTGAGGACAACTGTGCAGGCAAACCTGTATCTACTTTCAGTTTCATCACAGAATTGAGATCCAAATACCACACAAAGAGGTACATGACCTCTAGGTGGCACTGTGGTGTAGCAGAATAGCACAATTACACAAAAGGCATTTTCTTTTGCTTTCACAAATAATACCACACTTTGCCTGCTCAAAAAAATTGGTTGAAAGTGCTTTTTAAAAACAGAAGCAAAACTGGAGGGTCACAATGTCATCTAAAGAGAACCCTTAAGCAACCATGAGTAGGGAATGATGAGCGCACAATAAATGTATCATGTAGAAAAGCTCTTACTGACTCTATGGCAGAAACCAAAGGGAGCAGCCTGAGCATGCATTGCCAGTAGTATAACCATTTGTAACATCCTAATTAAAAGTACGTATTTACACATAAAGTTACATGTATGTTATTCACACAAAATCAAACTACAGTTTCACAAGTGATAGGCTTGGATTTTGAAATCAGCAGTGGTACTACATGAGGTGCAATGGATGAGGTATTTGGGACAGACTAGAAGATTCATTATAGGGCCACAGTTGTAGCCCTATGTTAAAAGTGAATTGGATGAATTGCATTTCACCATTATAACTAGAAACTAGGGGGTGGGGCAGCAGGTCCTATGATCTGTACTCTGAAAATGGCTCAGAGGATTGATCTGAAACTTGGCAGTTATGAGAGATTACTTTGAAGCTGGGCCATAGCAATTTTGAGGCTGAAAGGGTAAGGAATGGCTTAATTATAGATATTTACAGTTTGACAGGTGACTTCCAGCAGTTTGACAGGTATTGTCTGTTTTCTTTCTCATAGACTTTACGGGGGTTAAACTTTATCAGCCAATTTCTCCATTTTACAGCATCTTTCAGGAAACTGTTTGTTGTGCCAGGTCAAGGGGAAGGTCTAGTGTGTGCTTTGCCCCAGTAGTACTGTAACTTGGTTGTAGTTTTTCTTAAAAATGTGTCTGCTTTTTCTGGCCCATTTTATTCTATGGGAGTTCACAAGGTCCTTCCCTGGGAATGCCCAGAATGCAGGGGGGAGAGAGCAGAATGCCAGTGACTGTGGATGGTTACCAGTGAGATGGAATAAACTTGGTGGAGGAGGAGCGGGTTATTTTGCCAGGTAAGGTTTTTGGCAGTTGGGAAGCAATGAGGCTTTGGGGGAAAACAGAACTACAGTGCTAGCTCCTATTAAGTTTAATAAACATATAAGTTATTTATACTGTTGATTTATTATACTGCAAGGATGAGGAACCAAATGTTTGCACGATCACCACAGCCCACTTTAAGCCATGGTGGGTTGCGGTGCATGCCAGCTTTAACCCTTCCTCCACACACACACACACACACACACACACACACACTATAAGCCTGATCTGGATTGGCGGGACCGCACCTGCAAATTTTGCAACCCCTGTTGGTGGCAGAATGGTTTGAAGGTTAAACAGTCTTCAAATAACCTTACAACAGACCCTAGGTTATTTGAGGGTTGTTTAACCCTCAAACAACCCCTGCTGCCTGGGTTTGGACAACATGACAAACCATGGCAACCCGCCGCGGGGGGCTGAATATTCAAAATGGCCGCTGACACATGCCACAACCCACTGTGGCTTAAATATGCCAGCCCATTATGCCAGTTTGATCATGGAGCATTTGGAGATAGTGAGGTTTTGCGGGGAAATAGGAGCTGCAGTGTTAATTATACTTTAAGCATGTAAGTTATTTATGCTGTTTTTATTATGATAGGGGTGGGGAACAAATGGTCCTCCTTTTTAAAAGTGTAACTTAAAAAGTTAACACATTCTGAAATCCATCTTTCCCAGAGTTTTCCCTAACACAGCCATTCTCTAGGACTGTTCATGAAACAGTCCTAGAGAGATTATTTATTGAAACTCTAGGACTTCTTCTTTGAGAGACAAAGACTAGTGTACCTTATGAGATATGGTCTCTTAGGAACTACACATCCCAGAGTTCCTTAGTTCATGCTGGCATTTTTCCAGTTGTAAGGAGCCATTTCTTCTGCTAAATTTATATGCCCCAGAAACACACACACCCCGAAACACACACACAGAGCCCCAAAACTTTGCAATAAAATTTGCAGGCGTGGTCCCCCCAATCCAGATTAGGCTCATAGAGGGGGCAGAGGCAGTTAAAGCCCCCTTATCCCACACACTAGGGTCCCAATCCAGATTAGGTCCCTTGCACCTACTATAAAGTAAAATGAATATTAGTAGCTAACAATGTTTAAAGTAACATCTGTTGGCTCTGATTTCCTATTATTATATTTCTTCCTTTCTTTTTCTACTGAGTTTCTCATTTTCAATTCAGTGTTGCCTGATCAGAAAGTTTTAGGCATAATCAAATTCATAATCATGTTCAATTAACAAAAACTTTCAGTTTAACATGTTTTGTTAAGGGCTTTCCATGTTCACTCAAGCTCCAAAATGCTGAGAAATTACAACAGTTAAGGGCCATTTCCTCAACAGATGCATTATTTAGGCGGTATGGTATAGTATCCTGTGGCTAGTTCCAGCTTCACCACTACCTTGGAGCTGGATGGCTGTCAGTGGCAGAGAGAGTGGTGAATCTAAGTCCCAGATTTGTCTGTTTGCTGGAATTGACACGAGCAGTCTATGCCACTGAAGCTGTCGTGCAACTGAAGCTACCATTCAATGTTACAATTACCCAACTGGCAGCCAATACCATCCACATAGAATGAGAGAGTTGGATGGGACCCTGCCCCACTCTCAGAGATAAACCATTGGCTGGGTTCGCTCAATCACTGAAGCCCACAATGGCTTATTTAAGCCTTGATGGGTTGCAGTATGTGCTGGTGGCCATTTTGAATATTCAACCCCCAGTGGTGTGTGTGTGCCATGGTTTGTTGTGTCGTCCGAGCCTGGGCATCAGGGGTCGTTTGAGCTGGCATGGAAAATCACTAAGAACTGTATAACTTTGCTTGTTAGCTAGGAAGTTATAAGAAGTAGGGGGAGGGGAGGTTCTTTTTCAGAACAAGATGGGTATTTGTTAGGTTGTTAGTCTGGGCTGTTAAAATCTGCAGGCTTGCAGGTTATGGAGACAGGATAAATGGTTTTGCATACAGGCTTCGGCCTTCTAAATATGAGAACAGAGACTATCGTACAACTTTGATATCTGTGTATGATTCCCTAGTGACAAAAGGGGAAGCAACAACAGGATAAAAGAGAAGAAAGAGATACTATCTTACATTTTTGAGAGCTACTTGTTGTTAGGTTTTGCATGATGGGCAGAACGATATTGCCACCTGACATCAGGATTATCACCTGACATGGTGGATGTCTCTTGAGGTGAAGTACACAAGGTCTTCAGTCACCAGACATAGTCTCAAGGTTTATGAGTCATAGACCTTGGGACAGATTTGGGGTAAACAAGAAAAAAAACCTCGCAAGTTTTTTTTTTCTTAGAGCAAGGTCTGTTCGCTGTTCACTCAGTATAAAGATTATTGTGAACTTGACAGCAGCTCGTTTCCCACCACTCAGAGATGCGAGCTGTTAAACAGGTTTTACCTGTGTCTTAGTTACTATGTATTATTGACTTGAGAAGATGCAGCCAGCAATTACTATTGAAATGCAAAAAACAGTCTGCCTTGAAGGAAGTTACTATTGAAATGCAAAAAACAGTCTGCCTTGAAGGAAGAAGAGCCAAGTTAGCATATGAGAGAGAGGTTTTACAGGCTTTCCTCAGCCAGAGTTGAAGAAATGAATTATATTTTACCACACAACAAATTCTTAAGTTTATTAAAAATTGCTCTGTAAAAAAGATATGCATCTCACAAGAATGCATCTTACAAGAATTACCACATTATAAATTATTATGTCTATCTGTAACAAAATGTAGCAATGTAGGAATTTCTAGTAGGAATGTAAGTCTATATTTTCAATCTAGCCTTTCAATCTAGTAGCCAGAGACTGCCGTTCTCAAAATTAGCATTACAAATCCTGGTGTTTGTTAGTAGGATTAGCATAAGTGCATAGAGGTTTTGGTTTTAGTTTATGTGCTTAGATGTACCACCAATTAAGAAACAAAAGCTTAAGTTTCTGCAGCTATCTCTCAAGCGAGCTTCAAGCAAAAGATCTTGCTGTTCATGACTCAGTTGGGTCGAGCAGGGAGGGGGGAGAAGGGAAATCAACTAGCTCGAAGTAATTCGTGAGCCAGCTACTGCAAGGCTCGCTCCCGCCACTACCCAGCACATAACAAAATGGACATTATTTTGTTGTGAGCAGAAGCAGTACTGGATTGTTTAAACCAAGCTTTCTGTGTTGGACATAATTAAGCAGAAAGAGGACTATGCAAATGGTCAGGGGTTTGAAAGTCATGTTTTTGGAACTGTATTTCTTGAAAGTTTGAAATCACTTGGAATCAAGAAAGTGTAATATATGTTCTGGAAATGTCAGGAAGTGTACTGAATGTATATATGAATGCTGACTTGAGTATATTGTGGATTTCTCTGTAGCAAAATGTAAACTACTGAATAATTAGGTATGCTTATATGGCAAAGCTAAGAGATGGATTATTTCTTTCATACTGTACTGATGTAATAAAGAAATGGAAAGTTGTACTGATGCAACTATAAAAAGTTAAATGCTTATATAGAATCATAGAATCATAGAAAAGTAGAGTTGGAAGGGGCCTACAAGGCCATCGAGTCCAACCCCCTGCTCAATGCAGGAATCTAGGTCAAAGCATCTCTGACAGATGTCTGTCCAGCTGCACCTTGAATGCCTCCAGAGTGGGAGAGCCCACAACCTCCCTAGGTAGTTGATTCCATTGTCTTATTGCTCTGACAGTCAGGAAATTTTTCCTGATGTTTAGGTGGAATCTAGGTTCCTGTAACTTGAGCCCATTATTCCGTGTCCTGCAAACTGGGATGAACGAGAAGAGATCTTTGCCCTCCTCTGTGTGACATCCCTTCAAATACTGGAAGAGTGCGATCATATCTCCCCTCAGTCTCCTCTTCTGAAGGCTAAACATGCCCAGTTCTTTCAGTCTCTCCTCATAGGGCCTTGTTTCCAGTCCCTTTATCATCCTTGTTGCCCTCCTCTGAACCCTCTCCAGTTTGTCTATGTCCTTCTTAAAGTGAGGTGCCCAGAACTGGACGCAGTACTCAAGATGAGGCCTAACCAGTGCCGAGTAAAGGGGAATTATCACTTCCCGCGATTTGGAAGCTATACTTCTATTAATACAGCCCAAAATTGCATTTGCCTTCTTTGCAGCCACATCGCATTGCTGGCTCATATTCAGTTTGTGATCTACCACAATTCCAAGATCCTTCTCACTTGTAGTATTGTTGAGCCAAGTGTCCCCCATTCTGTAACTCTGCATTTGGTTTCCTCTCCCTAGGTGCAGCACTTGGCATTTATCCCTGTTAAATTTCATTCTGTTGTTTTCGGCCCAGCGCTCCAGCCTATCGAGGTCACTTTGGATTTTGTTTCTGTCTTCCAGAGTATTAGCGGTTCCACCCAACTTTGTGTCATCTGCAAATTTGATAAGCATTCCCTGTACCTCCTCATCCAAGTCATTAATAAAAATGTTGAAGAGCACCGGGCCCAGGACCGAGCCCTGTGGTACCCCGCTCGTTACCTCTCCCCAGTTTGAGAAGGAACCATTGATAAGCACTCTTTGAGTCCGATTCTTTAGCCAATTGTGGATCCACCTGATAGTTGTTCCATCTAGCCCACTCTTAGCTAGCTTACTAATCAGGATATCATGAGGCACTTTGTCGAAAGCTTTGCTGAAGTCCAGGTATATAATGTCCACAGCATTCCCACAGTCCACAAGGGAGGTTACCCGATCAAAAAATGAGATCAGATTAGTCTGACAGGATTTGTTCTTGACAAATCCATGCTGGCTTCTAGTAATTACTGCATTGTTTTCAAGGTGCTTGCAGACTGACTTCTTTATAATCTGCTCAAAAATCTTCCCGGGGATTGATGTCAGACTGACTGGCCTATAGTTCCCAGGTTCCTCCTTCTTGCCCTTTTTGAAGATGGGAACAACATTTGCCCTCCTCCAGTCGTCTGGCACTTCACCTGTCCTCCATGATTTCTCAAAGATAATAGACAGTGGTTCTGAGAGTTCTTCTGCCAGTTCCTTTATTACTCTAGGATGCAGCTCATCAGGCCCTGGAGATTTAAACTCGTTCAGAGTAATCAGGTGCTCCTTGACCATTTGCCTATCAATCTCAAGCTGCAATTCTGCCCCTTCAGTCTGCACTTCAGGTTTGCCAGGGGGGTCATAGACCCTCTTTTGGGAGAAGACCGAGCCGAAGTAGGAATTGAACACTTCTGCCTTTTCTTTGTCTTCTGTTATCAATTTGCCATCCTCATTGCGTAGTTGAACCACCAGTTCTTTCTTCTGTCTTTTACTGTGCATGTATCTGAAGAAAGCTTTTTTGTTGCTTTTAGCATTCCTCGCTAACCTTAGCTCATTCTCAGCTTTAGCCTTCCTGACACTATTCCTGCAGTTCTGTGCTACCTGCCTGTACTCTTCCCTTGTAGCCTGTCCTTCCTTCCACTTCCTATACGTGTCCTTTTTTGTTTTCAGGTCATCTTTGAGTTTATTGTGAAGCCACATTGGCTTCTTCTGTTGCCCTCTGCCTTTTTTCCTTGTGGGAATTGTTTGCAATTGTGCCTTTAAAATTTCCTTTTTTAAAAACTCCCACCCCTCCTGGGCTCCCTTTCTCGTGAGAGTCACATGCCATGGGATCTTACTAATCATTGTTCTGAGTTTGTTAAAATTGGCTTTCCTAAAATCCAGGGTACGTGTTTGGCTACACTCAGCTTTTGCTTCTGTTAGAATCAAGAACTCAAGTATAACATGGTCACTTTCCCCCAGAGTTCCCGAAACTGCCACTTTATCCACTAACTCGTCTCTGTTGGTTAGAATCAGGTCAAGGATAGCCGATCCTCTAGTTCCTTCCTCCACTTTCTGTAGGAGGAAGTTATCAGCAGCACAGCTCAGGAATTTCTTGGAGGGGCCATGTTTGGCTGAATAAGTCTCCCAACAGATATCAGGGAAATTGAAGTCCCCCATTACTACCACATCGTGCCTCCTTGAAACAATGGCAATTTGCTTTTCAAAAGTTCCATCCTCGTCTTCTCCTTGATTGGGTGGTCGGTAGTAGACTCCAACCGCCATGTTCGTTTTATTCTTTGCCCCCTTTATTTTAACCCAGATGCTCTCAATGGGGCTGCCAAGCTCCTCTTCCTGTATCTCTGTGCAGAGATACGTATTTTTAACATACAGTGCAACTCCACCTCCCTTTCTGTTGCTTCTGTTCCTTTTGAACAAGTTATACCCTTCAATTGCTGTATTCCAGTCATGGGAGTCATCCCACCAGGTTTCAGTTATCCCTATCAAGTCGTACTTGCCCTCATGTATCAAGAGTTCAAGTTCGTCTTGTTTATTGCCCATACTCCGGGCATTAGTATAGAGACATTGAAGACTATGTGCTTTATAGTCCGACTTTCCCCCTACATTTTGTGGTAGACTATCAATGGGCACCGCTGGAGCTGTTCTCTCCATTGTGGCATAGAGGCCTTCTTCCATTGGTACCCCCGAGTTTATGTCTCCCTCCCCTGTTGGATTCAGTTTAAAGCCCTCCTGATTAAGTTCCTCATGCTGTGGCCAAACACATTCTTCCCAGTCCTTGTGAGGTGCAACCCATCCTTTGCCAGCAGTCCATCTTCCAGGAAGCGTAGCCCGTGGTCCCAGAATCCAAATCCCTCACGTCGGCTCCACCTTCGTAGCCAGTCATTCACTCGGAGTATTTTTCTTTCCCTTTCTATGCCTCTTCCAAGTACTGGAAGGATGGATGAGAAAACTATCTGGGCCCCGAAGTTCTTGAGTTCCCTTCCCAGCTCTTCAAAGTCTGCCGTGATTTCTTTGTAACTCCGCTTGGCAGTATCATTTGTACCCACGTGGAAGAGAAGAAAGGGGTATGTGTCGGTGGGCTGCATGAGCCTCGGCAGCTGCTCTGTCACATCCTTAATCCGTGCCCAGGGAGACAGCACACCTGGCGAGTCCATGGGTCTTCGCGACATACTTTGGCTTCGATCCCCCGCAGGAGGGAGTCTCCCACTACGAGTACTCTTCTCTTCCTCTTGCTGTAGGCCTTGGTTTGATTGCCTCCACTTGACTGACCCTCAGCCTCTTGCTCGCTGTCACGTTGGGTGCCCGGTAATCCGTCCTCTGCAGGCTGTCCTCTGCTCTCGTCCTCAAGTACATGGAAGCGGTTCCATAGCTCCACTGCTTCCACAGGCGCAGAGTGTCTTGTAGATCTTCTGCTCCTAACAGTCACCCTTTTCCAGGGAGTTCCCCCTGCGTTCTTTTCCCTTGCCTCTGCAGTCTCCGACTCCGCCTCATCCTGCCGTTGCCCTTCTGGCTCCTGTACTGTGCTTTGGTGCTGTAGATCCACCGTTCTGTCTAAGAACTCCTCGCTTTCTCTTATGCTCCTGAGGGTTGACACTTGCTGCTCCAGTCCTCTGACCTTTTCTTCCAACAGCGTGACCAGCTTGCACTTGTTGCACGTGTAGGCCATGTCGATCTCCGGCAGGTAGATCTCCGGCATGACATGTACATGCATGCATATCACATACATGTTTGGTCATTTAGATTCACAAGCATGTGAAAGAAAATGCAAGCAGTGGTTGTGGGGAAAGCATTGGAAAATTGTAATTTTCACATGAAAGGTAAATTTTGTGCACATAAACAAGGGATGCTAGCTTCAACAGGTAAACTGGAAGGCAAGCTGAAAAACCAGCAGGGCCGGCGCTACCGCTAGGCAAACTAGGCGGTTGCCTAGGGCGCGTGGCTGAAGAGGGCGCAGAAACGCTGCGCTCCTCTTCGCTGCTGCCCCCACGCCGCCCACGCCGGGCCTCCCCCCTGCCCGCCGAAGCCGCCGCCACGCCTCCCCCCGCCCGCCGCTGCCGCCACTGCGCCTCCCCCGCCCGCCACCGCCACCGCGCCTCCCCGCCTGCCGCTGCTGCCGCCACGCCTCCCCTCCCCTCCCCCCCACCTACCTTCTCCGCGTCGCTTCCGGAGTCCCGCCCGCGTTGTTTTGGCGGGAGGAACCAGGGCAACAGGGCTTAAACAGCCCTGTTGCCCTGGTTTCCCTGGCAAAAAACAGAGTGCGGGGGTTCCGTTGCATCACTTCCTCTTTGGAGGCGGCGGCAGCCAGGGCGGGGGGAAGGTAGGTAGGTAGGTGGTGGTGGCGGTGTGGGGGGGTTTGCAGAGCAGGGCTGCTTTGCTCCGGAGCCCCCCCCACGGCACGAGAGGGGGGGCGCTAAATATAATTCCGCCTAGGGCGCCAAACTGCTCTGCACCGGTCCTGAAAACAAGTTCATTTCATTAATTTGTTCTTGGTGATCTTGTGGGTACTCTGATGGTTTTTAGAGGAGAGGCACGTTATTTCATGATGTTAATTGATCAATACACGAGGTACAGGTTGTGTACATGTTAGATAGAAAGCTGGAGTATTGAATAAAGTCAAGGTGTTTTGTGCTTGGGTGGGAAACAAGCATATTACCCATGTTACCTATTTCTTTTGAGATATGGGGAAGTTCAATTCAGTGCATATTTAGATGCATTTCTAACAGGATGTGATATTGAACACATGGATTGTGTGGAAGAGTAAACAAACACTCAGAAGAGGTGATACTAATTTGGCTAATGAGGTTTGGGTAGAAGCTCTTAAATGTTTTGATTATGTACATGATAGAAGTTTTAGTTCCGTGTGTTGAACTGTACATCTTATGGAAAGTTGTGTAAGGGAAGAATCTTCTGGAGAAACATTTCAGGATCTTGGATCTGTTATGTAGGTACATACACCTCAAAGTTAGAAGAAATCTGTAAGGGAGGCTTACATGAGCTTTTTCTAGAAATGAGAATATTGTGTTTCACATGAATAACACTTGGATAGTGAGATCATCTGGAAGTGTTGAGTATAATGCTGAATGAAAAAGGTGAGATTTTTCAAAATTAATTCTGTTAATGCAGGGGAAGCATCAAGGTCAGAGTCAGAATAGAAAAGCATTTGCTGAAAGCAGTCAGGTAAATTTGGCAAACTCTGATACACATTTGGTTCAGGGAATGAAGGCTAAACAAATGATTGTTCATCATCGGTGTGTGCAAGTTTATTGGAACAGGAGCCTGATAACTGATGAGGTAAGGGTCAGGTGAGTCAAACAACCTGTGAGATATCAGGATGAATTTGCAGGAAAAGCCATTTGAACTCAAAATTTTAAAGAGGTAAAAAATTGTCTGTTAAGGAAGCTAACCCATAGCTTCAGGCTATGCAAGCTGAGTTGAATTCTTTGGATAAAGAACAAAACATGGAAGCTAGGGAAACAAACAGCAGTCCATGGAACTCATTGTTACCAGATAGATTTTTTAGGTGAAAACTAACCAGATTGGAAAAGGTTATAGGTTGTTTTATAGCAAGATTGGTTGCTTGTGGTTTTTTGCTCAAGTTAAAACGAGCAGGATAATTATGAGTGAGTGCAACAACAATTTGCTTTGGAAACAGTTAGACTGATGTTTAAGAATGTGGAGAGATGTATGAATATTTCACAGTTGGAAATATTGGAACATAAGCATTTTAAATGAGAGGAAGTCTTTGGAAAACTGTCTGAGAACATTTCTGTAGGAAAGCTAGAATCAGCTAGAGGCTGGAATTCTGTTTTGAACTCAAACATTGCTGAACTGAGATTTGCACAGAGAGGCAGATCAATGTTTCTTTGTTAAACAGGAGGAACAGGGACATAGACTGTATATACTTTGTTAGATGGATGATCTATATTTTTTTTCTGGACAGATAAAAGCAATATGATATAATTGATCCAGGGTTTGGAATTTCATTTTGAATTGAAACTGCTTGGTGGCAGATCAACTGTCTATTTGTAAATAAAGGTTGAGGGAGAACCAAGAGGGCAGTATCTTACTGCAACAAACCAGGGAAAATCATGGATGTGATTTTGGAGATTGATTTTGGTGATTTAACAATTTGGAGATTCTTGACTCAGTGAGAGACTCCAAAATAATTGAGGATTTTCAAGCACATGCTGATGGAAAAGCAGTTAGAATGCTACACAGAAGCATTGGGCAGTTGAGCTTCACTGTGAAAGCAACAAGGCCAGATATTGCTGTCAGTGTAATAGGCAGGCTGTTAGACCAACAGGACATGCTTGGAGAGCTCTGAGAAAGGAATTGTGTGTTATCTGGAGCAGGGCCGGTGCTACCATTAGGCCAACTAGGCAGCTGCCTAGGGCGCAGGGCTAAAGAGGGCACCAGAAATGCCTTGAAAAAAAATACAGTGCTCTGAAGTGGGAAGGGGGGGGGCGCTAAATATCTGATCTTGCCTAGGGCACCAAACTGCCTTGCACCGGTCCTGATCTGGAGGGAACATCACACTTCAGACTATGTTACAAGTCAGAGCACAGGTGGCTTACAGATTCACAGAAATGCCAGTTGTGGTTGTGATAGTAAGAACAACAAAAATACACCTGAGGTTTATTATTTTTATAACCATACTTTGTTTGATTGATTTTGTAAGAAATAATCATCATTTAAGGTTAGAGTTCAACTGAAGCTGAACTGAATGCATTGTATTATGTATTGTGCTATTATTATGCTTGAATAGTTATTGCATTTGTTTAAATAGTTTAAATTGTAAAAAATGTTTAAATGATGCTGGGATTGATGTGAAAAACCTATTACAGTTTTTTTCAGGAAACCAAGCCAGGATTGCTATGCTGCAGGCAGATAGCAATACACAAAGTTTTAGGTTTGCAAAAAAACCTGTGTCATGAAGAGGGATACATCAGAAGTGATTTGATGGTGGTTCAAATTTTCTGGCAGGTAAAGTTATCCTTGCAAAGTTTTTTTTATCAAAGTCCATAGATGAAAGAACAGCATCAGTGTCAACAAAACTGTTGCTGTTGTATGAGATAAATAACCACGTTCTGCAACATATGCAAAGAGCAGGGGGATGTTAGGTTTTGCATGATGGGCAGAACGATATTGCCACCTGACATCAGGATTATCACCTGACATGGTGGAGATTTGAACTTTCTGTCTTTTTATTTAATTTACTTTTAGTTACCCAATAGCCAAAGAAAAATGTATAAGTATACATACACTTGAAGTTAATAACAGATACACATGAGACTGTTACCAAGAGAATTTCTTTCCAATACACATAAATCTCCAAGTACCAACTGGGGGACGGGTGAGTAGGCGGTATCACTTGCTTTTTAAAATTATTCTACAGACAAGAGAATAAAAACCTTGATAATATACCCAGTCAATACTTGAAAAATATTTATGTCAGCTATAAGGTTCCATATAGAAAATAAAGTTGTATTTATACAATAATCTGACAGGATGTATTACATACAGCTAGAATGTGTGGAAATCTGACTATGTGTAAGCAGGGATGGGGACTCGGACTCGAGGACACGACTCGTGAGTCGGACTGAGTCCCCCCTCTGACTCGACTCGGACTCGAGTCCCAATATTTTTAATGGGACTCGAGACTCGACTCGGGACTCGAGACCAAGGACTCGTCAACATCCCTGGGCTGTTGACGAGTCTTCTGGCTGTGCCAGAAGGAGCGCGATCACCGGTGAAGAGCGCATGGAAGCGAGGCGCGCCGCTGCTCGGCCACTATGGACAGCTACCAGGAGCACAGCCCCAACGATGTGTTGAGATTTATTTTGATTGATGTGTTGTTGTGGGGGGTTTGGGTTAGGGTCAGACATTTTGGGTTTGGCTGCCTCTGCCTGCCTGTTTGGGGTTCCCAGCCTCCTCTGCCTGCCTGGTCTCTTCTTGACCTGTTCAACAGTTGAATTGTCCAAGACAAAGGCCCCTGCCTGCCTGCTTTGGGGTTCCCTGCCTCCTCTGCCTGCCTGGTTATTTTGGGTTTGTCTGCCTGGTCTGTTCTTGCCAAAATCAGTTGCAGAGTTTTGAAATAAAAAGGCACACTTGTGCCTAGAATTTATTTAAGCCACACATCTGAAGTAGCCTTATTTTGTTGGGAAAACCCCCCATTGATTTTAATAGGGACTCGTGGAGTCAGTTTTGGGAGTGACTTGGGACTCGTGACTCGTGAGTCACCATTTTGGACCAAGGACTCGGACTCGGACTCGAGACTCAGGTCCAAAGACTCGTGACTCGACTCGTGACTCGAGATCAAGGACTCTTCAACATCCCTGTATACGACCTGGTATCCTATACCAGCTCAGCCTAAGAGGGAACGGTAAATACAACCAAAAAATACAAAAATGGCAGGGAAAAGACAGTGTCCCTGGAAGCATCACCAGTGTCCACTAATCAGGAACCCACATGCCATCTGGACATGGAGGGATCCAATGAATTTACTAAATTTTACTAAAAAGAAGAAGACACACAACACAGCTCCTTGTATAGGAGGCCTGCAAAGAGTACACACAGTCTTCCTGGGACAAGAGTTCAAGACCTACTAGGGATGGAAAGCCAAGCAGCCAAGGAGAGTCACAGTCAGACACACACTGACACAGCAGTGGCTCATTGCATATGGCGTGGGTTGGGTAGTAGGAAATGGGAGTTAAGGCCCCAACTGCAGGAAGGGGAAAAATGCCTCCACTCATCTTTCGTATGCCGGGGGGGGGGGGGGATGGACCTGCCATATCAGAGGGAAAAGAGGTGGAGCGCCTTAGACTCAAACCGACATTGCAAATGCACACAGCAATTTCCTACCACTCGGTCACAGCGGCAGGCAGCAATCAGACATATTGTGTGGCATTTGCCTCCCCTCACCACAGCCCCAAGGCCTGGTCATAGGAGAATGGGGGCTGCGGAAGGAGTCCTAGCTGTGCAGAAAAACTTATGGTTTACTTGCTAAAAGTTGCTGGTTTGAATCCAGGGCACAAGCCTACACTAGGAAAGAGGGGAAGCCACCCACTCAGCCAGGCATACCTAAGCTACATTGCAAACTGGAATGAATAGACCATTCTCCCCAATACAATTCTGCTGTTTTAAAATGCCAAATATACATAACTAGGCAAAATTGCTAATATTCATATTATGATTCCAAAATGGGCTTAGCAAAAACAACAACAACAACATGGAAAATGAATATGAATACACTGAATTCTATTTTTATGTATCCATCATATACATTTCCAATGTAGGAAATAACATAGGAGCAAGAAAAACATCAATTTTCAGGTTTGTCCTCTAGCTCAAAGCCAGATAATAGAAAATAGAAAATCTCATTCTTGGCTGGAGAAGTTCCACTCCTATTTGTGAAAAATAATCTGTTGAGCAGTTCAGAAGAGTTAGAAATAGAGTAGCTGTCATGGTGATATACACAGAATTTCAGCAAACAGTGGCTGGTTTCAGCTTCTTCTGCTGTAAATAACAAAACCCCAGTAAATCACAGGGATGTTGAAGAGTCCTTGGTCTCGAGTATCGAGTCGAGTCACGAGTCTTTGGACCCGAGTCTCGAGTCCGAGTCCGAGTCCTTGGTCCAAAATGGTGACTCACGAGTCACGAGTCCTGAGTCACTCCCAAAACTGACTCCACAAGTCCCTATTAAAATCAATGGGGTTTCCCCCAACAAAATAAGGCTACTTCAGATGTGTGGCTTAAATAAATTCTAGGCACAAGTGTGCCTTTTTATTTCAAAACTCTGCCACTGATTTTGGCAAGAACAGACCAGGCAGACAAACCCAAAATAACCAGGCAGGCAGAGGAGGCAGGGAACCCCAAAGCAGGCAGGCAGGGGCCTTTGTCTTGGACAATTCAAACTGTGGAACTGGTTAAGAAGAGACCAGGCAGGCAGAGGAGGCAGGAAACCCCAAACAGGCAGGCAGAGGCAGCCAAACCCAAAATGTCTGACCCTAACCCCCCACAACAACACATCAAAATAAATCTCAACACATCGTTGGGGCTGCGCTCCTGGTAGCTGTCCATAGTGGCCGAGCAGCGGCGCTCCTCGCTTCCATGCACTCTTCACCGGTGATCGCGCTCCTGGCACAGCCAGAAGACTCGTCAACAGCCCAGGGATGTTGACGAGTCCTTGGTCTCGAGTCCCGAGTCGAGTCTCGAGTCCCATTAAAAATATTGGGACTCGAGTCCGAGTCGAGTCAGAGGGGGGACTCAGTCTGACTCACGAGTCGAGTCCTTGAGTCCGAGTCCCCATCCCTGGTAAATCATAGCGCAGTGTGTGCTAGCAGGAGTATGATATTGGACTACAGAAAGATTTTATATACAGTACAACATTAAGATAAATAGCTGCCCCCAGGTTGATGACCGCCTTGCCCGCACAACTATAACAGAGCATAGGATATGATATAACTCAGCACCCAATCACAACACACCAACACCAGTGTATACATCTCACACAGGGAGATCATAATTCAGGTGACAGAACACACGGTGTAGGGCTATATCGTTCTGGCTGCATGAGCTGCACACTTAGAGCTCACAAGGGGGGAAACTCTGGTGATGGGAAACAGGAGCACACAAAGCCTCTCCTCCCACACACACATGGAAACTTAAGCAAACTTAAGCACATTGGAGAAACTTCTCTGCCTAGAGACCCTCAACAGCCTTGCCCAATCTGGTGCTCCACAAGATGTTTTAGCTACAACTTCCAGCACTCCTGAACATTGGCCATGCTGGCTGGAGATGAAGTGAGTTGAAATCTAAAACATCCAGAGGACATCTGACTGGGGAAGGCTGCCTTAGGACTTGAGACACAAACACCAAACTCCACTCCAACAACTGGGAGTGCCAGGACAGAGCACCCCACACAGGTAAGGGAAAGGGGAGCACATGCTGTAATTCAGACGCGCACAACCCACAGCCTGTGGGTCACATACAGCCCCCAGACACCTGCTGTGTAGCCACCACTGCTGAATCCCCCCCCACATACACACAATTGGGGTCTCCGTTTCCATGTTGCTAATGGTAGCACAGAAGTAGTGATGCCTGTCTGGGTCACTGGGTGGGGGTGAAGGTTAAAGCCTCCCACCCGTGTGTGTGTGTGTAGAAAGCATGCCTGAATACCTCAGCCTGATTGTCACCTGAATGGCCTGTGGAAACCTAGGAATTGGCCTGGAACTCTCTCGACTGTCTTTCTGGCACCCTGCCCCCTTCAGGCCACAGCAAAGCAGCACTGTTTCCTCCTAGGTGGCATTGGAGGAGATCGATGCAATTTGAAAAAAAGAAATTAATCAATATAAAATTGCAACAAATAAATATAGCAGATAAAAGCGGTATAACATGAATTTCATCAGGGATTAAAATAATTTAAAAGGCCTGGGAAAATAAAAAGTGTTTCGCCTGGTCCTGGAAGGATAATAACACCTGCCTCACCTCTAGCAACAGGTGACCTTACCCTAAGTGAATTTGTTATTTCCTCAGAAAGTAATCTTGGATGAGAGTTTTCTTTTAATTTAAGATCTTGTTCTGTGTATATGAGTTTTTGAGCATTCACAATATCAAACTGCATCTTGGGAGCTGGAATTGCGTAATGTGTCATCATGATGTCATGTGTCACCATGTTATGTATCCCTTCCTGATTGGTTGTTTTCACACAGCTTGCTTGATAATCAACTCTAACTCGTTTGTTTATTGGAAAGGAAATGGTAGGTGGAGGGTTTTGAGGGTGGACTAGTGCCACTCCATCCTCCATTATCATTGTCACCGCCCCCCTCTCAGGAACATATTTTGTTCTGGAAAGTTTAGTTAATGTTTGAGTAAGCAACAAACTACATCTGCCAAGGCCCTGCACTCCGCTATGCCAGCCAACCTCACCAGCATGTGCCACAGCATGGAGCCCTCCTCCTACTTGGATTCCCTTTCCAGTATCCCTCTCATAGACAGACACCAGTGCCACCCACCAGCACCCACTAAAGTATACTTTTACTTACCAACAGTAAAAAAAAAAAAAAAAAAGTCCTTTTACTGAAGAGTTAAAGTCACATCCCCACATTTCTTTAAGAAATAGGGTTGAACCAACCAACTCAGCACATACATGCTCCAAAGTTTGCAATCAATTCTGAAATTAATAATGAACTCATAAGACAGTAATCCAGGCATGCTACAAAGGTGAGCATTACAAACACACACGTTTCAAAGCCAACAAGCCAACTATTTACGAAAGTTGGCAGCATCACTACTCACCTCAAGCGGTGGGGGCACCCAGAGGAAGGTCTCCAAAGATGATGTGAACATATGGACATCCTGATGTATAGGACTTGGAAAGTAAACATGACCACTTTGAATTGTGCACAGAAATGGACCAGGAGCCAGGGCAGTTGTTTAAGCACTGGTAAGATATGATCCCATTGAGTGCCCAGTCCCAGTTATCAAGCTGGCAATGTATTTTCAACTAGCTGAGGTTTTCTGACAGTCTTGAAAGGCAATCTCACATACAATGCATTACAGTAATCTAATCTGGAAGTCAGCACAGTTTGGTAACTGTTTCCTATCTGTATACCAATTTTATAATAACTAGTGCAGCAACTGAATTGAATGTAGTAATTTAAAATTATAATTAACATAGTTTAATGTCCCTTCTTACTATATATTTGGTATGGGTTGTCCTGTCGTCATGCTTTGATAGCTGTAGTTCTAGATCAAATGATTTTAATTTTCAAGATGATTTTAAAGTTCTAGAACTTAAAATCAAATTAATTTTGGCTGCATAATAAGAAATGATCATTTCCAATACTCTGAGGCTTTGTAATTTTAATGTGACTCACTGCATTTACATTTCTGTGGAGGCATGTGTAGGAGTGCAAGTACTTACATATTATCAAGGAATATGACATGCTTTGAGAAGAAAATGTGTCCATTCTTTTTGTTTCTTGCTGAGAGTACACGGTGAATATTTTCTCTTAGTCTCATACACAAAAATAGCATCGTTCATATAGAATGTTTTCAATAGACGGTATTCAGGTAGCGAAGATACACAACACTTTGTATTAAATTGTAACAGATTATTCTTAGTGTGTTGACATTTGTGTGATAGATAACACTAATTGAGATGTGATAAGAGTCCATTGACCATGGGGGTTTGTTCCCGTAGTTTAGTTTTCCATTCTCAAACATTTCTCTTTTGTAGTCTCTTAGATCCCAGACTGTCATTCTTATTTTCTTCAACTACCTCCTCTAGGAGCTGCTTTACCACCTGCACACTACCACCTAGTGGTAAGCAATGATCCAGCACAATGACTATCAGACTGGCTGGAACCATCATGCACCTGCAGCATATGGACCCTTGGTAGAATTTATTTGATTTTTGCATGATAGCTTTAGCCATTCCAGCTAACTTATGGACTTACTAGGTGGCCTTGAGCAGCTCACCATCTTCCAGTTGTAAATCTAAATAAATAACATGCCACAGTGTCAGTGGCAGCCAGTGAAGTATTTGCTAGTAGGAACTGCTAGTCCTGTGCAGTAGAACAATCGATGGGAAACTGGAATTCCTGCCCTTGCTGGTAGCAGACAGGATGCAGTGGTGGAGCCAGAGGATGTCTTAGTCAGCACCGTACGTACGTGTGCGTGGAAGCTGACAGAGTAGCCAGGCAGCAACCGCACATTTGTCAGCAGGGGTAAGCAGCCAGGCAGCAACCATGCAAAGTTCTATCTAGATCAGTGTTCTCCAACCTTGGGTCCCCAGATGTTTTTGGCCTACAACTCCCAGCATGCCCCAGCCAGCATAGCTTTTTCCTTTTTTCCTGCAAGGAACCCAAGGCGGCTTACATAATTCTCCTCCTCTCCACAGGCCCGCAAGCCCCTGTAAAAAATGGGGAGTGGGTGCGACAACACCATCCTTACACTCTAGGACCCGCCACATAAAACCTTCTCAGGCTCAGCACCAACACTTAAAAACCTGAGGGGAGGGTCAAATGAAACCTTTCCCCTACTAATGAGGGAAAAGATTAATACAGGTTATTAAGGATCTATTTTAAATCTATGATACTGTGGGTACAAAGGTGTGTGTGTGTAGATGTAACAGTAATGCAGGTTAATAACACCAAGCTGACACGTAGGATTTGGGTAGCAAACAAAATAAAAATAAGTTTATTTTAATTCTCAAAATCTTAGTTCCAGAAAATAACTTTAAACCTGCCTACACCAAACACTTTGTAATTAACCTAAGTCCCCTATAACTCTAAATACTTTCACTCTTCAGACAAGCACTGATTTCTCTCAAAACTCCTAACAGACAAGACAGGAATAACCCAACTAACTACCACCTAACCACTCACTCTGACATCACTCAGACACTCCTTATATACTCCTCCCCCACCCTTTCCAAGACATCACAAACCACACCCACTCAGTTCAACATTCTATACTCACTAAACAGACTAATGCAGACATACACCAGGGAACTGAATTGTGGGGTTATGCCACAGCGGGAGACATAAAAATATGGGGGGAACCATTTTCCCCGTGGATTTTTGGAAAATGGGGGGAGGGCTTTTAAAAACGTTTCTGTCATTCTCCCCCTGCTCCTTTTCCCCTGTTTTTTCCCCTGAGCCTTCACATCTCTAGTTCTTCTTCCCAAGCCCTTTCCCTCTTGCTGTTAGAGCAATACACCTCAGTATTATTTGGATGGCGTGGTATATGCTTCGTTCTCTTCCAGTATCTCCTGCTTCCATCTCCACCTCCACAAAATACCTTGATAGTGTTCTCCTGGCATTCAACCATTGATTTGCCCTTGCCTTCATTCTCCTCTGCGGTGACCCACATTGCTCCTGCCTGGCTTCTGTCTCTCCATCCCCATTTCTATTAGTGGTGTCCACGTACCTGGGGGGGGGCGCCTCTCCTATCCGCAGCGGGGCCCCGCCGCTCGATTCTCAGTGGCGCGGAGTAATTCTCCGCGCTGCTTGAGCCGCCCACGCCGCCCACGCCGGGGCCCTGCGCCAGCATGCCGGGACCCCGCGCTGCGGCTTTTCCATAGAAACCAGGGCAACAGGGCTGAAAACAACCCTGTTGCCCTGGTTTCTACGGAAAAGCGACAGCACGGGGCCCCGGCGTGCCGGCGCAGGGTCCCGTCGCATCACTTCTGGCCAGCCAGAAGTGACGTGATGGGACCGTCACGGCCGGCGCGGGCAGCTCAGCGCAGACTGGCGAGTGGGGCCCGGGACCCGGTAAGGCCCGCTTGCTTCAGGCGGGCATGGGGCCGATTTTGGCCCGTTACGCCCACTCGAGGCAAGCGGTTACATCCCTAAAAAGGGCCTTTTCTGCTCTGGCACCCCAGTTGTGGAATGAACTTCTCAGAAAGGCTCGCCTGGCACCTACATTGTGTTCCTTCAGGTGCCAGGTGAAGAACTTATTTTCCCAGGAATTTTAGTCTTTTAATCTCTGTTTTAAATTCTTTACTGTATTTTAAATCTCTGTACTGCCGCTAGGTTTTATTTTGGCTTTTACTCCGATTTTATACTGTAGTTTTAAATTTTTAAAAAAATATACTGTATTTTATGTGGTTTTAATTGTTGTGAACTGCCCAGAAAGCTTCAGCTATTGGGCGGTATAGAAATTTAATAAAATAAATAAATAAACAAAGGTAGCACTCAGTTCCATTCTGGACACATTAGGCAGAAGAATGAACAATTTATATCTACATACGTTAGAGGAAGAGTGGTATATCATGCAATGTAATTAAAATGGAAAACAGAACAGCAGTCTATTGTATTCCCTTCTGTCTGAATAGATAAAATGGAACAGACATTTAAAAGGGCAAAAATCAACTTCATTTTATTTGTTTATTAACTTGCATGTCACAGCTAAAGATGTTAAATTAATTTAATTAATTCTTTTCTGCATGCTCTTTTCTGACTCAGACAGGCCATTATCTTTTCCAGGTCGCTTAACGTTTAAAGAAAAACACAATCTGTATTGAGGAACAAGGATAAATTCTCAGGAGGCTTTTCAAAGGGAAAATATCCTCACTTAGCATCCCTTATTGCAATTAAACGTAGCTCTCTACAAAAATGCATGGTCATTTAGCTAACGCAGCAAACTGGGAACTTCACATGCAGAGGTTTCAGCAAAACTCTGTCCCCCCAGTCCATATGTGCAGCAAACTATAAGGGTGATGCTCTCTTCCTGCACCCAGAGCCACTGGGCTCACCACCACCACCCCAGCATCACTGCCATCTCCCATGTCCTCTTGGGGCTCCCAGCAGCGCCGGTGCTGGCCCTAGAAATGTCAGCCACCCCCTTCTCCTTCTCCTGGGCAGGCTTAACCAGCAACTGTGCTGCAAGAGGCTGGGAGCCAAATGGCTGCATTGCAATGGGCAGCTGCTATGTTTTCTCTCCCACAATGCAATGCCTGGTTTCCAATGGTGGCAATGCTAGAGGGATGCCAGGGAGATGGCAGTGGAACCTAGTGGGTCCTGCCTCAGTGCATGGTCAGTTTCCCGAGTATGTCAGGTCCTGACGCCAGGTGGTTATACTTCTCCACTGAGCTATCCACATAAGAAGTTATACATCCTTCCTACATGAGAATTCGCAGCTAATTCAAACTGTATCAAGTGTGGTAAGATTAAAAGGAGGCGGCACTGGATGAAAAGAAGATAGTGATTATGGTAAAGCACAATAACAGCACAAGAATTATTTAATTGGTAAATGCCTCCCATCAGTGTACACAATAAATTGCTAGGCTGCCAAGGAAGAATAAATTAAAACTGTGAAGAAATATTAAGTAAATTATAATACTAGATAAGTCTCAAAAATGTATTTTTTTATTTATTACATTTGTAACCAACCTAACCCTTTCTCAAAGCAGCACAGGGCATTGTGATGTCTATGTTCATAGCACACTTGAGAAGTAGATTGAGCAGAGAAAGAGTGACATGCCCAAGAACACTTTGGGGCTGAGCAGTGATTTGAACCTGGGTTTCACACATTGGAACATAGCACTCTAGCTGGAGTCAGTCAAGGAAGTCATGCCACAACTCAAAACGCACACACACATATATCTATATATAAAAGAGAAAGCCCTTACTCACTGACTCATCAGTCCTATTTCCTGTTAAGCTAGAAAGCTGAAATTTGGCATGGTTGTTGCTTATGGATCACTAATATAAACTACGTTGTGAAAACTTTCTTCAACCTTCATCCTGCATCTTGGGGGGGGGGCTTTTCTTACCCCAGGCTCACATTCTGTGGTGTAATTTACACATAAGTAGACCTACAATCCTGTCCTGGTAGGACTTTGACTAAAACAGGATAGTAAACAATATCACCAAATTTCAGCCACCTGCCTTTTACAGTTTTCGTTCTATAACCAAACATGCCTGGGACATAAAATGACCCCCCCAAAATCTGCATAGCAATGCTGTGTCTGGACTAGTGCTTCAGTGTCCCCAGGCAGTGGGAAACAATAGGAGCCATGCACAGGTCATTTTAGTATCTTTTTCTTACCAGGAAAAGCGGAAAACACCTTCAAAAAGAAAAGAAATCCATTGAGGTTACAAACCAAGTAACTTGGTGATATTAGTGCAGGAGGGTAAAACTTCAAACCTAGTGGCCCAGGAAGCGCTAGCCACATACGGTAGCTATGCAAACTGCAATTCATTACATCTCAGATGTTACATCATCCACAGGGTAGAAATAATCAGTTTTTTAATTCGTTTGAAGAACAGGTTCTTCGGCTAGTATCTATCTATCTATCCATCTATCTATCTATATCTATTTATCTATCTATAATTGTTTAAAAAGAGGGAGATGGTGGATGAATTTCTTTAAAAATTCTTGTTTCTCTCCAGCTCTTGTGAGACAGAAAACACCATCATTAGAATACTGATAAACAACTTTGTTTCAACACTATTTCACATGTTATGTGGCAGTGAACGTATGTTCACTATCATGTGTACATCAGTACTGAGTCATAGTTAATCCTGATGTGTGTACACATGAGATACATATGGTGGAGGAAACAATCCTACGGCCCCCAGACATTATCTGAGGGGCCATAGAATAGTTCAGATTCCCAGCTCCGAGGTCACTGGGAATCGGAGCTCCGATCCCCTGATCCCTCATAGCCGGAGCGGAAAGAACCATGCTGGCTGCTTTCTGAGGTTGGGAAAGCAACCTCGGCTCAGAGTTGGGAGAAAGGGGGCAAGGAGGAGAGGAGACTGGAGCAGCCAGGATATGAGGTATCCTGAAGCCACTCCAGCCTCCTTTTGAGATGCTGTTGCTAGACAGTCGAAAACGGCCATCTAGCATAAATGCAGAGTGGGAGAGGGGAGGCGAAGATCGCCTCCACTGCTCCTCCCGCTCTGCATTGGATGAGCGTGAGCCTCCGAGTTTGGAGGCTTACACTCATCTCCATAGGATTGCGCCCTAAGATACACATTTGTTGTGTGTTCAGTTTACAGTTTTACAGATGCATATAAAATGGTTTGTATGTTTAAGGGAACAATCCTATGCATGTTTAGACTAAATAATGTCCTACAATTCCCAGCATTCCCCCATTCTCCATGCTGAGCATTGTAGGGCTTTTTCTGTCAAAATATGCACAGGATTGCACCCTAGATTGTTGATTTATATTGACCATGTTTTAATGGCTTTTATTGCTATTATAATCTCTTAACTGTTAATTTGATTTTTACCTTATTTACATTTTATAGATCCCCTTTGTTGAAGTCAGAAAGCTTTAAATTTTTTATTGTTCCTGTTCCTGCTATTTTATAGATAGTTGTTTTTACTGTAAGCTGCTTTGGGTATTACTTTAATAGAGAAGTGCCCTATAAATACTTAATTAAATTAAATTAAATTAAATTAAAAGAAGGACATAGGCATATATGCATGCAACTTTGATAGCACATGTTACTGAAAATGAATGACCAACTTTTCATTGCTGAATATAATTCAGAGAAGATAAATAGAGTGTAGGCCAATAAATCCTCAGCCAGATCTCCCCATTTTCTCCAGCTCAGGGCGTTATCAATTGTAGGGTGGGTTTTATCAATTGTAATTCTCAAGATCTTTCCCATTAAAAGGAAATCTAAATTTAATACATCCAAGACTCTTCTGAAGCTGTTGTTATATCTTCAGCTTTACAGAAGGAACGTATAATCTTCTATGTGTTAGTGTAAGATGCTTATACTAGGAATAGCTTTACAACACTATAAGTCCCCTCATAAAAGACCACATACAACATTATACAATACATAAATATTAACACTAGCCTACATCAGCTAAAATGTTTGTATGGTGGTTGTAGAACGGAGAGAGGTTTATACAGAAATCCTTAATATTCCAGGAAGCTTTGCATTTTTCAAAGGGACTGATAGCCAGTGCATGAAAATAATTAGAATACCATCATATCTCATTTCAATTCTCTCTCTCTCTCTCTCTCTCTCTCTGTGTGTGTATGATAGATAGATATAGATATAGATTGATATAGATGATAGATATAGATAGATATACCGTAGATATAGATATAGCTTAGGTCCACAGCTAAAGAATGTGCTGTTTGTTTGTCTATTGACAAATGTGCTGTTTGTCTATTGATTTTATTAACAAAAAAAAGATGGTGACAAATTACGTATGCTATGAAATAGCAGGGAAATAAAGTAGGGTGGCCAGGTGTCCTCTTTTACAGAGGGACAATCCTCTATTGAAGGCACTCCCTGTTGCAGGGCTGTTCTGTTCATGTTCAGTTTAAAGATAATAAAGTGTAAGAACTGTTTCCCATCAACTATTAGCACTAGCAGGCTGACCAGGTAGGCAAGTGTGTCACCTGGTCACAGTCTTCCACAGCATGGTGAGATGTATTGTATTTCTTTTTAAATTATAATAATTATTTATAAATTTGCACCTAAATTAGCATATAGAAATGTTATGCAAATCACCATCCTCTTTTTTGGTGATGCATTTGTTCTTTTTTGGCAATTCATAAGTGGCCATCCTAACTCAGGCCATCCCACCTCCAGGGTGGAGGGACCCTCAGTGCTATTTAAAGAAGGGCAAAGTGGGCATTCTCACTCCTGCTGCAAATCAGATGGAAATGATCTCTGTGAAGCACCTATATCTCTGCCCAGCTCACTGGGTATACACACTGAAATGACTATTGTTATATTTAATGACTACTGTTACAAAATGCCCTGTGCCCTGGATATGTTTGAGAAAAAGGCACAAATCCTTTGCTTAAAAAAAAGAAGCGGTACATGAGTGACATAGAATAGCCACTTGTGCTCACCAAAACGATAACACAGAGTTGCATAGAACTTGCAATATGCTAATGTATATGTATAGATACGAATTTGGAAATACTACTATAATTTAAATAGGATTACAGTAGAAATAGAAATATGATCATAGTGAGTAAGAGTGTGTCAAGGTGAGGTGACCCGTGGTGCCTACTCAGCGCCTGCTGTCTGGGTGCTAACTGCTGATGGTGGAACTCCAAGGCCCCTGTTCCTCTCCCCTTCTATGGGTTCCTTACCTTTAAACTGGACTTGGGCTAGACAGCTCTTCAAGCCGAAGACTTCCACGTGAAAAGTATGGCACATGGCCTCACTAGACTGACATGATTATAGGGTGGTGTATCGCAATTGTGTCCATCTGTCACTGTCAGTGGAACAGACCACTGCTGGTGGGAGGATTCTCCCTCCCCTGCAGGCCCCATGCACCCCCAAACTCTGCTCCAGAGAGTTTTAGACCCTCCAGAGCAGAATTGGGGGGCTGGGGGAGGTCAGGCAGGAGGCGAGGAAGGGGACACCCCATTGCCTGAGTGGAAGTCTGCTTCTGTGATGTTGGATGGAAACCATAGTTGTTATACCATGATTTATGGGTATAATTACTATTAAAAGTAAATACAATGAAAGATCTAAAAAAATGCAATGCTTTCTCTGTCATTTATTTTTAAATTGTACATGCCACTTTTCAGCCAGGAAAAAAAAAAAAAAACCCCTCAGGTGGGGTACAATGAGTAAGAACATAAAAAAACAGCACGTACAAAAAGAGCACTCAGTAAAAACACCACCAGTAGCCAAAGATAATTCATCATTCAGGGGTACACATTAATCCACATTGAAGGCCTGCCTAAAACAAGGTGGTCTCACCAATCTCCAGGATGCTAAAACGGGAAGAGTCCAGCTGGGCCCTATGAGGACAGAGTGGTCAGTAGTCGTTTCTTTAAAAAAAGAAAAGAGATAAAATAAAATCTACTCCTAGTATGAGCTGTATGTGGTCTAAAACCCACTTAGTAGATGCCCATCCAACAGAAACCCTGGCTCAAAGGCACATTAAGGATTGAATACACGTTCTGTATTGTTGCTGCAAGAGTTCAGCAGCATATAAATAATTGTAGACAATAGAAGGACCATGAAAAATACTGATGTCCCTTCAAGATCCTGTCCGCTTTTTATACGCAAGTATGAAGAACAGGTGATGAAAAAAATGGGGAGCTAAATTAACTAAAAACTGTCAGTGCTCCCAACCTGACTTCATATACACATACAAACTCATAATGAATGGGGAAGAATTCTAGTTAAGAATTATTCTGCATCTCCATATCCTAGCACTCCTAAGCCCTGGAATTTGACTCTTCAACTGAATAGTAAGTCAGGTTTATGTCAGCTTCCCCCACCACCAACACCAAGAGGACAGATTATGAAATCCCGAAGAGCCTGCGGTCAGTTCGTGTAGACAAGACTGAACTTGATGGACAATGGTCTGACCCTGATACCGGCAGCTTCCTATGTTCCTATGCTTCTTTTCCCTCCTCCCTTTATCTTCACAGCAATCCTGTGAATTAGGGTAGGCTGAGAGATAGTGACTGGCCTAATATAATATGTGTCTAAGTCCACCAGAGTGAAGTTAAAAGGATGAGTCTACTGGGCTTATCGGCAGTGAGGTAGAAATATATTATCATTTCCCCCCTGAAATACTGCAAGGGGGGAAAAACTGTGTGACCACCTCATTAAATGCAGAATTTAATCTTTTTATTTATCCTGCTTAGTAAAGACAAACAGTAAATGCCATACTTTACCCACCTGTGTTCTTCTAAATAAGCATAATGTCAATGGCTTATGAAATAATGGAATTTACTTATAAAATTAGCTAAGCTTTTATTTGAATGCCATGAAATATTTACAAATTCTCTATGAGGCAGCGCGAAGTAAGTCCCCTGAAAATCGTGGGAGCTACATGCACATATCAATAATCTAATCTGTCTCTTGCAGCTTTATTTATTAAAGATATTCTAGTTTTAAAATTGCATTCATATTTTGTGCTGTTTTACTGATATTTGATTTATGACAGCAGTAAAACCAAATTACACGGTTAGCTTCTGAATATCTACTGAGTGACCTGCAGGGCTTTTTTCTGGTGGAACTCACCGGAACTGAGTTCCAGCACCTTTTCTTCTATTAATTGCATTACAATTTACATCGCCATCTACTCCCGAGGAAATGTAATCCAAGAGTTCCGGTACCCTTTTCTCCAGAAAAAAAAGCACTGGTGACCTGGATAGTATGATAACATCCATTGTAACTGGCACTGAACTTATGCAGCTGAATGTTACATTACAATTCATATGGCACAAAGAAGGGGAGGGGGAAGAAGGGGAAGCATATAATGCCATTAAGCATGCCTATGCAAACTTCATAATCGGGGAACAAATGCAAGAAAGAGAGGCAGCTGAAAAATTGTATTGATTGATTTCTCGCATCATGGAAAACGTTGGCCTAGAGGCAAGATGTTAGGGAGTAAAGGGATTCATTTGTAGAGTCATGCAACAGAGGTAATAACGGAGATGACACAGTGAACAGTTTGAGGCACCCACAGAGAGATTTTGTTCTGCTGACCTCAAGTGTTTCAACTTATTAAGTTTCACCAGCACCACTGGTTTCAACCCTCAGCCAATTATTCCAAATAGCCTCAGCTTCTAGTTAAGTGAATATTACAGAATAATAAGAGCTATGTCACATTAGACCAAATACTGCATCCTGTAATGCATGAAGTTTAAGAGTGTGGAACAACTCCTTTAGCTTCCAGATATGCCCTCTCGTCCACCCGAAGAGGCCATCCCACACTTGACCTTTGAGATCCATTGCAATTCCCTATATGGGATGGAGGAATAGTATCTAAATTACTCCATTAACATATAAACCATCAAATTTGGACTCTGAGGCACAAGGACAGAGAGCACCTAGGTGTCTACATCACCATCATCCAGGGTTCCTGCAGAGCTTACGAAGATCATGTCTTTACTAGGGTTGTGTGTTTTTAAGACTTCAGTGATTATATCCACAATTGATGCCTGCTGCATGAGGATAGGATCAGTACTAAATCCCCTTGCACACAGATGGCAACTGAGGTAGATGGATGCTGGTGTGGTGATTCCATCACACCAGCATCATTTTATTTCTTTTTCTTTTACGTAGGGTGCTTCCAGACAGACAGCTCCTGGTGCTACAGTCAAAAGGCATTGTGCAGCTATTCCATCTTTCCTTTCTTACATGGCTTTCTTAGGCAAAAAAAAAAAAAGATGGAAGGAGTGGGTGGGAAAACAAGGTGGTTTTACGAAAGGAAGACAGTGATGTCTGACCCGCATAACATTTGTGAATGAGGCAGGGAGATTGCACATCAAAAGTCTCATCTGGAAGCACTCATAGGATAGTACTCTGGCCTTCAGTTCCAAAGAACTCCCAGGGTAACTTATAATAAAACCCCAGTGCACATGTTACTTTAACGATGCAGCTAGTAGATGCATCTTTTTTTCTTTTTACTATTTATTTATTTATTTATTTATTTATTTATTATATTTATCAATCGCCCATCTGGCCAGTCACCCGGCCACCCTGGGCGATGTACAATTAAAATACAATAAAACAGAAATAAAACATAATAATTAAAACATATAAAACATTCTCATTAAAAACCTAACCCACCCCATATTCCCGCCTGAACAGCCATGTTTTTAATGCACGGCAGAAGCTCATCACGGAGGGGGCATGGCGAAGGTCACTAGGGAGGGAGTTCCATATGTGGGGGCCGCCACAGAGAAGGCTCTTCCTAGTCCCCACCAGCCTGGCTGCTCTGGCTGATGGGATAAGGAGAAGGCCGTCCGTGGCAGACCTGTTGAGCGGCCTACTTGATGTTGCTGGAGGCGCTCCTTGAGATAAGCTGGGCCGGAGCCGTGTAGGGTTTTAAAGGTCAAAACCAACACCTTGAATTCGGCTCGGCAAGCAACTGGTAGCCAGTGGCAACTCATTAAGCACTGGCGTGATGTGATCACGCCGGCGGCTGCCCTTAATCAGGCGAGCCGCCCGCGTTCTGTACCAGCTGAAGCTTCCGGACCGTCTTCAAGGGTAACCCCACGTAGAGCGCATTACAGTAGTCTAGGCGAGAGGAGACCAAGGCATGAACCACTGATGGGAGCAGGTGATTAGGAAGGTAGGGCGCTACTATAGAGTAAGTGATCTTTTGAAAGTGCTCTGGAAACTCAGGTGTTTCAAAAAATAGAGCAGCGAGATGTAACAGGGGCTGGATGATACAATCAAATTATGCCAGTGCTTTGTCATTCTCCACCAGTTTCTGGTCTGTTTCCCAGGGCATAATTCAAAGTGCTGGTTTTAATGGCTTGGGGCCCTGGTTACCTGACGATCGTTTCTCTCCTATATGTATCTACCCAGACCACAAGATCATCTTCAGAGGCCCACCTCTGGGGCCCTCCACCAAACGAGGTGAAGTGGGACGTTTCCGGGTGCCCCTGCAAATGAGGTGAGGCAGGGGGCTACTAAGGAGAAGGCCTTTTCAATGATGACACTCCCAAATATGGAATACTTTTCAAGAGAAGCTTGCCAGGGTGCCAACATTGTAGTAATTCTGGCACTAGGTGAGAGACTCTTTTTTTTATTCTCCCAAGTTTTTTATCTTGTTATTGTTCATAGCCTTTTCAGTTCTTAGAACTGCTAGTTGGTTTTACACTGGTTTTACATTGGTGGCCAACCTCAGAGAAGTAGAGTGCTCCATGTGTATAGTATCTGAACTCTTTACTAGTTAATAAAAGTTATTTTGTTAAAGAACCAGTGAGTACAGCTTCTCATATAGAAAACAACACATGGTAACAGGAGTGGGGTTGAAAGAAAAGAAGAAGCAGCAAGTTATAAACTGGTGAAGAGATGGAACATCTAAAAATACCCAAAGAACTAAAACTCTCTTGGAAAATTTAAACAGAGTTTTTAGATATAGATAGATAGATAGATAGAAGCAACAGGCTATGCAGAAAAGGAAGAAGAGCAAAAATAGCAATATTCTTGAACCTAGCAGGAAATGAGGCTGTGGATGTCTTTAACAGCATGCAGCTAAACCAGGAGGAGAGAGAAAAACTATGTGACTGTGTTGCAGAAATTTGCAGAATAATGCATACCAAAATCATTTTGAGAGATATAAGTTCCACAAGAGGTGAATGTTTTGAAGAATTCCTCACAGACTGAAAGCTGATGAGCCAGGACTGTAATTTTGGGCAGCTAGTGAGCCTATGATAAGGGACCAGATTTTAATAGGAAGTTGAGATCCAAAATATAAAAAAGACTTTTAGAAGATGTGGATTTGATCCCTAGAGAAAGTAGTGAGAGTCTGTCAGGCAGCAGAAGAGGAGTTCTTTGTGGGAACAGTGACTGCAGAGGCAGAAGAGGACTGGACTGTTGTATTGGAGACTAATGGACAGGTTATCATTATAAAATGGACACTGGTGGTTCACAGGTCAATGTGCTTTCAGAGTTAATTGTTGATACATTAAAACAAAGAATCGTACTGGATTAAGGTAAAAAGGTAAAATTAAAAAGCTTACAATGGGAAAGTGATTACCACTAAGGGGTTTTGTCAATCAGAAGTAAAGTTAAGGATCAATAGAGCATAGTCTCCAACTGCCCCGAAAAATGGGGCCTGTCACAAAAACAATTAAGCCATCATGACTTCTCACTTTGTTATGCAGAGTCATGAATGCCCCTGACTCCGGGCAAGCTACTTTAAGCTGCTTTTAAAGTGGCCATGGGCAAAATTGCAGCTAAACTAAAACTTTTAATTAGCTAAGCTGCAATTTTGCCCATGGCCCTTTTAAGAGTAGCTCTCCTTAGGCCTGAACAGCCGCCCATGAAGATAGAGACTGTAAGCAGGGAGAGAACAGATGGGAGTGTGTGTGTGTGTGCGCGCGTGCGCGTGCACGCGCACATGCTCTACTGCTGCCTCTGCTGGGTGAAAAGAAAAGGAGGTGGAGGCTGCAGCCGCTGGCCTGGACCAAGGGACAGGTGAATGAGGGAATTTATCACATGATTCCTATCTTTATATTGCCAAAGATTTTATTTCCTAACAGCTGACTCTGTGCCTCTAACAGGTGAGATACAGTGTCAGAAGAAATGCAGGAAACTTCCCTTTCTCTCTGAAGCTCCATGTTTGGGGGTGTGGGGGTGGGTGGGTAAGCTTCACCTGTTGAATTTGTGCCAATCCTGACAATTTTAAAACAAAAAGAAAGAGATTGCCCTGAAAACACTGACCCCCCCCACCTGAAAAACACCAGATATCAACAATTAAGGGTTTAAGTAAGGTTTAAGAAATATTACAAAAGCCACTTATAAAAATTATAAATAATATATAATAATGTAATAATTATAATATATATTATATAATAATATAATTCTGGGAAAGTCATCCTAACACTGGTGCTGCTGCTGCTACCCTCTTCTAGCAAGGAGCAGCTTTTCACAATTATCCCTCAATTACACGATAGTTCTTCACACGATGCATAATCATTGCTGCCACAAGATGTGATGGTCAATGTTGTAGATTGTTTTAAAATATACACACTTTCCTGTGAATAAGTCCCATTGGTTGTCACCCTCTATATTACATTTTGGATTGTAAGCTCTTTGGGGCAGGGGACTATTCTCTTATACTCAGTAAAGCACCATGCACATTGATGGTACAATAATAATAATGACAAACAGCAGCAATCACCATCATCATCTTGGGTCTGGAGATCAAAGTGGCTTCAGGGCCGGTTAGAGCATCCTGGGGTGGGTGGCTAGAGTGTTTTTTCTGTTTTCCTTTCGTCTTCCAGCTAAATTCAGCCCATCCAGATCAGGGCCATGGCATCGGGGAGACTTTAGTCTCCACATTTGTGTCTCTGTGATCTTTTATGGGTTATTAGCTGTTTCAGGTTGGTGATTGACAAGCCAAATTGATTCAATATACATAACAATAAATAAATAGGCATGCCTAGATGTTCAGCCTTAGTTAACAACAAGTTGAATTAAAGTATGCATTTCTGCACAAGAGAAAATTTGTAGTTGGGTCAAATATTAAACATACAAACCATTTTATATGCATCTGTAAAACTTTAAAACTGAACACATTTTGAATGAATCTTACCTAGGGGCACCTCTATATTGCATGTCATGTTTGTGCAAATTTCCCACAAACCACAGAGAAGCTTGGGTTAAAACACAAACTGTAAAGTCTCCCCTTGCACAAAACCCCTGCACCTATTTGGCAGTTTTTTTCATCTCAAAGTGGGTTATTATTGTGAAGGAAGGGGGGCTGGCTGGCTCCGCCAACCCACCCTTACCTACCCAAAGACCCCTAGAGATCTCAAGGTGCCAGACTGCCAGCCTCAGCTCTGCAATCTTGCCTTGAATCTCTGCCAGGGACTTGCCCTTGACTATAACCTGGATTTAGCTGAACCAAGAGAGCAACCACAAACGCCATGTGGGGTAAAAACCAAGAAGGTTTATTCAGGTAGCATATTACAACAAAAGGTGGGAAATGAGGTAAGGACACAAAATAGAGAGACACTTTGGTACACACAGTAAAGCTGCAAAATAACAAAAACTGATTCCTTATATCTCGCAGGCACACACTAGTTACCTGGGGGCCGGTTCTCTTCAGGGTTGGTTTCAGCACAGCCCTGCCACCCGAGGAGACTACCACATCCACCCTAAGGTCTGAGATGGGTGGCCCTCCTCAGGGCTTGCCTTTGCCACACCCCTCATTCAGCTAATTTCACCAGGAGCCACCTGGGGCCGGATCCTGAGGCCAGCCCGAAGGCTTGGACCTCCGTGCAGCTTGCTGCCATGATCCACAACAACAATGACAAAACCCAAAAGCCACACCTTGGCAATATATCTTTTTCCCCCTTCCCTCCTCCTTTCTGTAGCTCCGCTGCCTCTAGCCAATCAGGATGAACTTCACCTGGCCAGGCAGGGGAGGGGTGACTCATGACTCATGACATTTGCATTTTGCATCTCAAAAGCCTGGTAGACATTGGGACGCCAGGCAGGGGCCATCAAGAGGAACTATGCACACACACACCCCCCCAGCCTCTAGCCGTCCCGGTTCACCCATGAGGAGGTGTGTAGTGTGTGTGTGTGTGTGTGTGTGTGTGTGTGCGCGCGCAGGCTTTTTCTCCACAATTATATCTGCAAATTTCATCTAATTCTGACAAAGCCTTTAAAAAGTTATAGCTGTTTGTTGATTTCATTATAATCAATAGGGAAATATCTGAAGTTTTGGGAAATGAATCAAACTGAGGTTCCATTTCAGAAAGCAAACTGAAGCGAGGTTCCACTTTGAATCCACACCAGTGTGATGCCTATCCGGGGCTCTGAGCCAAAGCAGCCCTCAATCCAAACTCTGGTGTGGGGTTGCAAATTGGCGACTGTATTTTCAGCACCTACATTTGCCAAACCCAATCTTAAATATCAGCATATTGGCTTGTTCCAGTATCTCCCTATAAGTTACTCCTCCTTTCAACAGCTTCTTTCTTACCAGTTTCACTGCCTTTCCTGACTAGCACAATAGTCAGTCCCTTCCTATTCAGTGCTCCAGTATCATTCAGATTATGATGAAACTGAAAATCTGCAACCACAAAATGTAAATGAAGGGGAGTAACTAGAGTTAAGATGTGCTTGATGGAAGGGGGATAAAGAAAAAGAAGAAAAAAAGCAAATTGTTCCAATTATTGGAAGTTCAATACCCTTCAAGATATCTGAAATTAGTGCTATGCTATACTAGTAATTGTCAGAAATTAGCCTGTCATAAATTGTTTTAGGATCAATTGGGTCATCCAACATTTACCAGTAAAATGATGGAAATGATGGTGCAAAAGATACTAGATCACAGACAAAAAGAAACAAGGATAGCTGAGTATTACTAGTAAATGTCTGAATTGTCTGACATTTCCTGCTTGGGGGGGGGGGGAATTGGCAAAAATCACCTCTCTGACCCCTCCACCAACAGGAAGTTCTACTCATGGGAATTCAGGATCCAAGCATATGTATTCAACCTTTCCCCCAAAAAAACTGCCATGCATCATAAGTATTAATAAATTCCTACAAATAATGAGAGAGAGAGAGAGAGAGCAATAGATACTAAGGCTAATTTTTACCAATAGCTCCCCTCTCACATCTCTTTCAGCCAAACTGTTTGTTCAAGTAAAAGCAAAAGTTCTTATATTGGCAAACTATTTTCAGAAGCCCAGAAAAGTTATTTCTAAATAAATTTGTTCACCAGTCAAGATAAAGAGGAACATGTTTTGTTTTAAAAATAGATAAACCCGTCTTAAAAGGCATGTGCCTAAAGGAAATGCAAAGGGGATGTTATGAATACAACTTTTTCCTCCTGTTCCCTTCATTGTTCAGCTGTTTGTGTAGATGAAATGAGAAAATGGAGACATAAGCAGTTGGGGGTCATTTCACAGACTTTCTGGCTTTCCATCTGCTCACCTGTCCTTCCTTCCCTTCCCCAGTGTTTCTCTGCAGTATTTGGGCTGTTAAGATTTCTCCACGCTGTGAGAGCTGAGGGAACCATATGGCCCTAACTATCTGGTTTAATATTTTGACAAGCTGCCATTTTTTGGAATAAAATCTGTATTAATTCTGTAATGCTCCAATAACTCTTTCAGTTTGTTTTCAACATGGTGTTAAAATTCTTAATACATACAGTATGTATCATTCAGAAAACAGAACCTTAAGCACCCTTCCTTCCTAAATTCTTACTTTTCATATAAAAAAAACCATCTATATTTGTACTATGGTAGTCAGAGGCGACTTCAGGATTGTTCACACTGGTTTTGACTACTTTCTTAACTTAAGAGAATGGTGCATTATATGACCAGTATAACACATGAGTTTTCAACCGTGTGAACTCCCATGACATGTATGGTTTTTCCCCAAACTGGCCACAAGTAATAGTTGAGTGGATCTTTTGAAATAAACATAAGGTTGCAATCCTATACACACTTACCTAGGAGTAAGCCCCACTGAACTCAATGGGACTTACCACTGAATAGATGTGTAGAATGTGCTGTAAATTCAGCTATTCTGTTTTGAAAGCCCAAAATAAGGACCTAAGAGCAGCCATGCTGGATCAGACCAAAAGCCCAGCATTCTACTCGAGCAGACAAGAACCTCTGGTACACTACTGGGTTAAAAAATAAAAATTAAAACAGTATACCCATCACTGGTGTGTATAAGCATACTGAAAACAAAAGTAATAACATAACAACCTAAGAAGAGCCCTGCCAAAGGCCTCTCTAGTCTAGCATTCTATTCACGCACTGGCCAATCAATTGCCTCTCGGAAACCGCATGACTGCAGTAGCTCTCTCCCACTTGTGTTCCCCAGCAACTGATGCTGGTGTGGTAATATATAGTCATCATTAGCAGCCATTGATAGCCTTATCCTCCATGATAAATACAAATGCATACCTTACACAATACAGTCTGTTATTATCTTGCATATACATAACATGAATTATATCAGTGTTTTGGCAAGAAAAAATCTGTGATTGTCTTTTAATTCTGTACCAGTAATATATAGAAGATGACCACTTTGTTAAGGAAGTTTTTTGTCTACTTTCATACAACTACACAACATGAGTTCAATAGCTCAAACTGTCAAATGTTTCACATATTTTTTTTAGCCATTATTCAACATTTACCTTATTATTGCTGCTTTTCCAGTGTTTTGTAATAGTAATTCATACAGTTGTGATAAGATAAGGCAGAAGTGTTCAATTCCTACTTCGGCTCGGTCTTCTCCCGAGGTCTATGACCCCCCTGGCAAACCTGAAGAGCAGATTGGAGGGGCAGGATTGCAACTTGAGATTGATAGGCAAATGGTCAAGGAGCACCTGATTACTCTGAACGAGTTTAAATCTCCAGGGCCTGACGAGCTGCATCCTAGAGTAATAAAGGAACTGGCGGAAGAACTCTCAGAACCACTGTCTATAATCTTTGAGAAATCATGGAGGACAGGTGAAGTGCCATATGACTGGAGGAGGGCAAATGTTGTTCCCATCTTCAAAAAGGGCAAGAAGGCGGAACCTGGGAACTATAGGCCAGTCAGTCTGACATCAATCCCTGGGAACATTTTGGAGCAGATTATAAAAAAGTCAGTCTGCAAGCACCTTGAAAGCAATGCAGTGATTACTAGAAGCCAGCATGGATTTGTCAAGAACAAATCCTGCCAGACTAATCTGATCTCATTTTTTGATCAGGTAACCTCCCTTGTGGACTGTGGTAATGCTGTGGACATCATATATCTGGACTTCAGCAAAGCTTTTGACAAAGTGCCTCATGATATCCTGATTAGCAAGCTAGCTAAAAGTGGGCTAGAACAACTATCAGGTGGATCCACAATTGGCTACAGAATCGGACTCAAAGGGTGCTTATCAATGGTTCCTTCTCAAACTGGGGAGAGGTAACGAGCGGGGTACCACAGGGCTTGGTCCTGGGCACAGTGCTCTTCAACATTTTTATTAATGACTTGGATGAGGAGGTGCAGGGAATGCTGATCAAATTTGCAGATGACACAAAGTTGGGTGGAACAGCTAAGCTAATACTCTGGAAGACAGAAACAAAATTCAAAGAGATCTTGATAGGCTGGAGCGCTGGGCCGAAAACAACAGAATGAAATTTAATAGGGATAAATGCCAAGTGCTGCACTAGGGAAGGAAACCAAATGCAGAGTTACAGAATGGGGACACTTGGCTCAACAATACCACAAGTGAGAAGGATCTTGGAATTGTTGTAGATCACAAACTGAATATGAGTCACCAATGCGATGTGGCTGCAAAGAAGGCAAATGCTATTTTGGGCTGCATTAATAGAAGTATAGCTTCCAAATCGCGTGAAGTGATAATTCCCCTTTACTCGGCACTGGTTAGGCCTCATCTTGAGTATGCGTCCAGTTCTGGGCACCACACTTTCAGAAGGACGTAGACAAACTGGAGAGGGTTCAGAGGCGGGCAACAAGGATAATAAAGGGACTGGAAACAAGGCCCTATGAGGAGAGACTGAAAGAACTGGGCATGTTTAGCCTTCAGAAGAGGAGACTGAGGGGAGATATGATAGCACTCTTCCAGTACTTAAAGGGTTGTCACACAGAGGAGGGCCAGAATCTCTTCTTGATCATCCCAGTTTGCAGGACACGGAATAATGGGCTCAAGTTACAGGAACCCAGATTCCACCTAAACATCAGGAAAAATTTCCTAACTGTCAGAGCAATAAGACAATGGAACCAACTACCTAGGGAGGTGGTGAGCTCTCCCAGTCTGGAGGCATTCAAGGTGCGGCTGGACAGCCATCTGTTGGGGATGCTTTGACCTGGATTCCTGCATTGAGCAGGGGTTACTCGATGGCCTTGTAGGCCCCTTCCAACTCTACTTTTCTATGATTCTATGATTCTAAGATTCAAGATAGGTTCTCTGTCACTTAATAGAGAATAGCCTTGATGGATTCCAAAAGGAAAATAAAAGGGTTTTGCTGGAAATTCATAACCCAAGATCTCTTCCATAACTCTCTTTCGTTTACATCCTATGCTTTCACCACACATGCAAAGATATAACTCCTGTCTCCACATCCTATCCAGCATTTTTCATTACCCATTCTATAAATTTTATTTATCTTTGCTGGAATTGAGTACCACTGAAACACCAACTTAAAACATACTCCTTGTAGGTTTATGTATCTTGTACCTTTTGGAACTTTCTTCCACATGAATTTTAATGCAGGGTTTGGAATCTGCTGAACTAAAACTTGGTTCCATTTTTCTATAATAATACCATGCAAAGGATGGATTTAGGAGTACCCCCAAGCTACTTAACTGCTCCTTCAGATGTAATGCAACCCATCCAGAGCAGGCAACTTCCCAAATTCCCAGATAAGGGAACCACCTATTCACAGTGCCTCCATATTGTCAGGTTTCAGCCTCAGCTTATTGGCTCTCATCCAGCCCATCACTGCATTCAGACACTGATCCAGGACCTGCACAGCTTCTTCTGACAGAGTTGGATATCTTCAGCATACTGGTGATATCTAACTTTACTTCAAATCTCCTAATGACTGCCCCCAATGGGGGTAACATTTATATAGACGTTGAATGGCATTGGGGACAGAATAAAGCCCCAAGGACTGCACAGCTTACTTGCCATGGGCCTACAGTACGGTCATCCAGTGCTATCCTCTGGACACAACCCTGTAGATAGGAACAGAACCACTGCAGCACTAGGACCCTGAATCCCAATCCACAAGGAGCCAGTCCAGAAGGATACTGTAGTCAATGGTATTAAAAACACTGAGAGATCAAGGAGAATCAACAGGGTTGTCTTGTGCTCCCCCTTTCTGTCTCCTGATAAAGGTACTCTGTCAGGGCAACCAAAGCTGATTCAGTTCCAAAACCAGGCCTGAACTCAGACTCGAAAGGGTCTAGATAATCCATTTTTCCAAGAGTGTCTGAAGCTGTGCAGTCACTACCCTCTTGAGCACCTTCCTTAAGAAGGTGATATTAGATACTGGGTGGAAGTTAATAAGAACCTCTGGGTCCAGTGGAGGTTTCTTGAGAAGTGGAGGGACCACTGTCTCCTTCAAGGGAGTGGGTACTCACCCCTCCCACAATGATGCATTTACCACACACTGGACCCACTCAGCCAGCCCCCTCCAGCTAGTTCAAATTAGCCATGAAGGGCAAGGCTCAAGAAGACCAGTAGCTGGACACACCACTTTAACCATCTTGTTCATATAATTGGACCTCAGATGCTAAAGCTTATACTACAGAACTTGACTATGGAACAGTGGACACCTCATTTAGACTTAGATCAGCTGAGGCATCCAAGTTAGCACAAAGACTGAGCAATTTTATTCCCAAAGTGCCTTGTAAATATGTTGCAACAACAATCCATTTACTGGAAAACAACCTCAAGCCATATATGCACTTCAAGATAACCCCAACAAAATTGCATGGCCCTAGGCAACATGTATAGTTCTGAGCTTTTATGAAAACAATGAGCCCTTGTTAATTGTTATATCATGGAATGGAATGATGTTTTATTGCATTCCTACATTAGTTACATAAATTGGAGTCAGTTCTTCAACACTACCTCTAATTGAAATTGCATTACAGCAAATTAAAAATAAAGGAAATGACTTCAGATAATTGGATTCTCCAAATCCCATAATTCATCATTCAGAAGGTGAATTATAACACCTGATTGAGCTTTGAAAACAACAAATCTATGAAATAAATGAGAAGTTAAAATGTGAATAACTTTATTTCCATCCAGAGTCATCTAGTTTGCTATACACTGTGGTTGCTTTTATACCCTCAGAGAATGGAATGCCCAATGATGTCATTTATCAGAACAATCTCTCTTGTAGCTGGATATCTAAGCATTGCTGGTAACCTGCAGAGAGGTGTGTGGATTTTTTCTTTTCTTTTTTTCTTCTTAATGTTTGGGATTTTTGAAAGGGAAAGTAAATCTTAGTTGTTGTTGTTGTAAAAAAACCTTATTTATAATTAATTATAACTGATTAAAAACTCATTTTTAAAAACTGATTATAAACAACTGTTTTCCAACATTGGGGGCACACCCCTAATTTTTAAAATATCCCACAGTTCTTGGAGATTCTTATTTAGTAATGTTAATGCACCTCACCAATCACCGTCAACCATTTCCTTAACTTTGGGTAAATATACTCTCCTTTTGAAAATCCAAAATAATATTTTAGATTTCTATCCACTGATATAAAATGTGGAGAATTTTGAAAAGAACGCTCTAAATTTTCAAAGAAAAAATACTAAAACCTACAGGTGAACAATAATATGCAAATATTTGTCATCCTGGCATGTATGGAAGATGGTTAGAACTTAAATATGCTATCATAAATCATTAGTCATGCCTAGAAGCCAACAAAGCTGGCTAATTATATACAAAGAGCGGGTTCACATGTCATGCTAAACCACCCCACAAATAACTCTCTGTAAGTTGGTTGTTCTCTGGCTTACCCATGATGGTGCTGACAGACAATCAGCCTCTCCGTGGCTTGTTTTGGCTTGTTTCAAACTTAGTCTCCCACCTGCTCCCTGCACATATCCCAGGAGCCTTTGCAGCAAAATCATCCCCACAATCATTTGCTCCCTCGCTACTTCACCAGCCTTTTTACTATTGGTCCACTGTGTGTTTGAGACATGTTTTGCTTTTGCTAGCCCCCAACAAAAAGTTTCCCAATCCCTACCCCACCCCATGCCAGCTGGAACCAGCTCGTGCCAGGTGGAACATGGTTGAAGTGCAAGAGCCTGGTCGCCAAGAATGAGGGGACACATGAGATGCCCATTGACAGGGATGTACACGTACCTCTTGGGCTGCTCAGCGAGCACCCCCCCGCTCGATACCTCTTGCGGCGACAGCGAGGCCCCCGCGGAGTTTCTGGAGCCCAGAAGTGACGCGACTGGTCCCGGCGCTGTGCCAGGAAGTGACACGATGGGACCCCAGCACTGCGTTTTCACTTAAATACCATAGAAAACCACCTTAAAATAGCCTCGATTTGCTATTTGTGGCCATTTTAAGGTGGTTTTCGGTGGCATTTACGTGAAAAATGCAGCACTGGGGTCCCGTCCCGTCACTTCCTGCCACAGAGCCAGGACCTGTTGCGTCACCTCCGGGTCCCCGGTGCTGGGTTTTTCACATAAATACCATAGAAGACCACCTTTAAACGGCTGCAAATAGCAAATCGTGGCCATTTTAAGGTGGTTTTCTATGGTATTTACGTGAAAAACACAGTGCCAGGGACCCGGAAGTACCTCTCCCCAGCTCCTCTCTGGGGAGATGTGCCGAGCCGGGGAAAAGGTAAGTTTTGCAGGGTGAGCGGGGGGCGAGCGGGGCAAGTTCGCCCCGCTTCCACCCCCCAATCGAGTCACACGTACATCCCTACGCATTGACCATGGTGGGGGGGGGAGCATATCTGCTATTCAAGAAGATAGCAGTATCTTGGCTTCTCCCTGAAACCCTGGCGTAAACATCAGTAAATCTCCACTTAATATCCACAATTGCCTGGAGCACCATCCATGCTGTAAAAACATTTACAGTTGTAGAACAGCCCGAACTCTTCACCCCTTCCTGGTGGAGCCAAAATGCAGACATGTGTGGAATCCAGGCCCTCTGCCACATGAGGAAATCCCAGTTCACAGAACCCCATCATGTTCTTTGCCTTGTCCCCCACCTTTATGGTGTCAGAAAGTACAGCTCATTCAGCACCCACAGTCTCTGAGGATTTTGCACACAGTAGGTTTCCCTACTCCAGGGGTACCCAATGTTGAAAGCAAGTTTGTACAGGGTCAGTACCACCCCTTTGTTGTTGTTGTTGTTGTTGAAATGGATTTCTGCATTGCCGTGTCTGAACACTGGATTACGTGACCAATTTCTGATACGATGATTTCAAAAATTGCCCAGAACTCATCAGGGCTCCAAGATGATCCTATGCTTTAAGCAAGCTACTGCACTTCCCATGATGCAGGTGTCCATTCTCCCAGAAATGAAAGTGAACCATCCCAAACAGCTCCTTCAGTCCCCCGCCCCGCTCGCACCAATGAAATGCCCAGCACAACCACACAACAATGTTGCATTTTGTGGTCTGTGACTATGCTTGAAAGAACACCTGACCTAGCATCTCTGTATTTTTATTCGGTAACAAGCACAATGTGAATAGGACATGAAAAGCTATGTGTACACAGCAATAGGGAGAAGCCTAGGAGGAGGCGGTTAGTGTGAAGAGGGAACTAATGAGCATGTGCACTTTTCCAGGCTGATGCTCCTCTTCCATGCCTTCCTACATGGGAGCACATGGCTGGTGTCAGTGGTGTCACGATTTCTGAAACGTAGTGAGAAGAAGAACAAAACCGCCAACTACTGTCTTATTATGCAGAAAGCCAATTCCCTAGTTCAGAATTGCATTTGAGAAAAAAACAAAACAAAAACCACGTTTTCTTTGCCAAACACCTAATACCTCTTTTGGGTTGAAATTCTTCTCTCTCTTTAAAAACTATTACAGACAAATTGGCAAGATAAAATGAATCATCCCTTCAGTGCCAGACTGAATAATAGCCTAGTAAAAATTTGTTTGGTTCTGCATTCCAGTCTTGGAAACAAACAAGACAAGCATGAATTAAGTTGGTGGCATTATAGTCCATTGCTTGTCTCATCCCATAATGAGAAATATGAAAACATAAGAAAAAACATTGAGAAAGCCACCATTTTTAAAATATCTAGTGAAAATTATTTTGGGTAAAACTAATTGTATTCCTCTATTGACCTGGAGCTGGGAACTACTTGGTTGAGACAGGGGTTGTGGAAGGCCTAGACCTTCAGTTATAGAGAAGGAAAAGAAAGTTCTGTAGAACAGACATCTTCCTTGAGATCCATGAAATGGAGGCCCTATTTTCTATGCTTATCTGTCATGGAGAAGCTATGTGCTTTCCTCAGCACTTTTTGCTTGCTATCTCTAGCTCTCTCTTTCTCTGCTTTCCTATTTTTATTTATTTATTTCCTTCTGAGTTCTCTTTTGTTCCAGCTGGGACTCAGGATATCCCATCTACTGCTTGAATCAACAGTCTCCTACCCTCCTGGCTTTCCTCTGATGACACACTGCTTCTCTCACCTTGTTCCAGTTGAGTTGGAAACCAACAGTTTCTAGTCATAGGATCACCTCTTCTATCTCTGATCACATAACTTTACTTTCCATGATCTCTAAGATAATGTTTTTGTTACCTGAGATGAGCCCTGCCTCTAGTTTCTGCTGAAAATGATGAGATTGGGTGTGTGTTTTTTGTCCTGCTGTCTTGCTGGAAAGTACATCAAGCAATTTCACTAAATAAGTCTGTTCATAACCCTGACAGTCTCATGTGGAATTTTCAATGACTGACTGACCTTACAGTGAACCAGAGAAAAGATTACAACAAGATCATGGCTGGCCCTAAAACCTTGGCCTTCCCCACCCCCTCAGCAATTCTTATCCATCAGCCAGGAAAAGCTGTTTACTGTCTACAAGCTTCAGAGAAAGAGGTCAGTGACTAGCACATATAGTGTTACTATTCCTGACTGGCACTTTGGCACAAATTAATTACACCAGTAAAGGTAAGAGGATGACATTGTAGCAGTCCAAAGATTCAATATGATAAAGGGCAACGGTGGTGGCTTTGTCCAATTATATTCACAGATGTTAAGGGATAATTTGCAAGTTATATGGCAAATGAGTTGCCACTTGTCTACTGTGCATCTTCCAGTAAAAACCATAGGTATCAAGAGGAAACATATGTCATGCCACACAGGAGTACATGGTGGACATGTGCTGGAGAGCTGTGGTTGGCTGTGGCTCCCAGGCATATTCCCAGCATGTGTTTACAGATACACATCTCCCTAGAACATTGTGGGAATTCTCTAGGAAACCTGCACTGAACAAGTGGGAAACTCAGTTGCTGCTGAAGTGTGATCATCCACCCTTCCTCTCTTAATATTAGTGGGCAGTGAGGAACTGGTTAGGTTTGTGGAATATACTCTACAATATTCAGTACAAGTACTATTTATCCATTTATTGAAAGGGGGGTTATTCAATGTACAGAGGTGCTCAGCCTTTCCTCTGTTACTAATGAATTTAACCAGACACAGTTTAATGTAAGTTTGATCCCTGCCTAAATGAATTAGGTTGATAGTCCACAAGCATAGAGATTGCTTCACTGAAGCTGTATTTGCTTTTGTTCTGAGAGAGGTGGGCTCAAGAGATATGCTGAGCATAGCGCAACATGGGAAGATGCTATGCCAACAATTACACAGTTGCTGTTGAAGTGCTTGCCTGGCCAATGTACAGACCCCAGAAGCAACAGAATATCCTGAGCCTGGTTGTACAATGGAGATGGGACAGGTCCTGCTTGCTAAACATGGCAATTGAAAAATTCTTAACCAATCAAAATGTGGTGTAATACAAGTGCCAACAAACCCTAAAGAAGCTATTTCTTTCTTAGTTTACAATTCTAAGAATAGTACAGTAAGGACAGTATAGTTTACTACAGTAAGTAAGTAGAACCTAACCATTAAACATATTTGTTTCCAAAATAAATTATACATCATTGTGCATAAATGTTACTTTGTGATGTGAAGGTTAAATTTTCACAATTGAAGTAAAACTGAAATTTGTAATAAAACCCTGGGCACAACCTAATATGCCTCAGGTGCTGCTTCCCAACTCCCCTGCCTACAAGTGTGTGTAGAGAGAAGGAGAGAAGGAATGGGGAAGGGATCAGATAAGGAATGGAAGGTCTGTACCCACTTTCCATATTCCCATCCAGCCCTTTCCCCACCAGCTCAGTGCAAGCTCTATGCTCCAGAAAATGCCAGCCCAAGACATGTCATTGTCTGGAGCCCAAATGGTGCCCCCCTACTAAGGCCAACACTTTTATAAGTCTTCACTGCACCCTTCAGATACCAATTCCTGAATCCTGATTTCGTCTATGCCTGCCCCCTGCCCCCATGGTACCCCCCTCCCTCCCAAAGCATTTGCTTCACCTTATTGCATGGCAGGGCGCGCCCTCCATTCACTTCC
>JAHFWL010000634.1:0-105611 GCA_021292165.1 Shinisaurus crocodilurus
GGGGCCTACTGCAGCCCAAGAAGAAATTTCTCTAGAGAGAGAAAAGTTTTATTTGTATGGGACCAAGGCCCTAATGAAACCACTGATGAGTTAAATAACCCAACTGTAGTTATTAATACAGAATTGTGTTTTTGCAGATAATGATGATATACATAAGGATAGGATTCTTATGGAATCTAACTATTTGATGGTGGATTAACTCTAGACAAAGCTGTCAAGGTAACAAGGCCTTGTGTATCATCCAAAGAACATTTGCATGTGCTTATAAATTACTGGGCCAATTGTATTTTCTGTGTCCCATTCTCTGGGGCACATACAGTTTAAACAGATACAGCACTAATGGCGCTATCTAATGTGGCTGCCCTTAACTCTCTGAACTCCGAGGATTATGGGCATCCAATTGAGCACAGGAGGGGCTCAAAGGCAAGGATTGCCTCTGCGCTTCCCCTGCCCTGCAAAAGACATAGCTGATTTCAGCCATCTACCGTATATCTTTTTCCCCTGCTTGTGAGGAAGAAGGGCTGAGGCCCCTCTGGGATATGTCATATCTCGGCAGAGCCTCACTCCTCCCCTCCCTGCCCCTAGAACACCCCTCCAGCAGGGATGTTGAAGAGTCCTTGGTCTCGAGTCACGACACTTTGGACCCGAGTCTCGAGTCCGAGTCCTTGGTCCAAAATGGTGACTCACAAGTCACGAGTCACTCCCAAAGCTGACTCCACGAGTCCCTATTAAAATCCATGGGTTTTTTCCCCAACAAAATAAGGCTACTTCAGATGTGTGGCTTAAATAAATTCTAGGCACAAGTGTGCCTTTTTATTTCAAAACTCTGCCACTGATTTTGACAAGAACAGACCAGGCAGACAAACCCAAAATAACCAGGCAGGCAGAGGAGGCAGGGAACCCCAAAGCAGGCAGGCAGAGGCCTTTGTCTTGGACAATTCAAACTGTGGAACTGGTTAAGAAGAGACCAGGCAGGCAGAGGAGGCAGGGAACCCCAAACAGGCAGGCAGAGGCAGCCAAACCCAAAATGTCTGAAAGGTTGCATTTTAGGAAAATGATTTTTAAAAATAAACTTGGATTGTTACTGCGTGTGACTCGAGTCACAGGGGGGACTCAGTCCGACTCACGAGTCGAGTCTTGGAGTCCGAGTCCCCATCCCTGCCCTCCAGTGCCTTCTCCAAAGTTGCACTAGCAGCTTAGGAGCTGCAGCCAGTGTGGAAGGAACTGCACCAGCTGCGAGGTTGGAGGGAATGCTCTCCACCCTCCATGGTTGGGGTCCCAGCTCCGACCTCGGAACACATTTCTCCAACTCCAACCTATCCTATGGCCGCCTAAACAGAGTCTAGGGGCCATAGGACTGTGCCCTTATAAACTGAAATGAAGGTCCCAAGATGTGTACGTTAAAGTGCAACTGCAGACCATAGGAGTTGCATTCATTTCATAACATGAAACAATGTGTTCATATTTGTTTCATTCATTCTTTGCTATCCTATAAAATTATAGCAATAGAAGCAGAGTCCCCCCCTCTGAACTCGAGTCCCAATATTTTTAAATGGGACTCGAGACTCGACTCAGGACCAAGGACTCTTCAACATCCCTGGGCTGTGCCAGAAGGAGTGGAGAGAACTGCGATCAGCGCCGGCGAAGAGCGCATGGAAGCGAGGCGCGCTCTGCTCAGCCACTATGGACGGCTACCAGGAGCACAGCCCCAACAGTGTTTTATTTTGATTGATGTGTTGTTGTTGGGGGGGGTTTGCCCCACGCTGGAGAGTCCCCTCCGTCCCCCTGCAGCTGCAGCTGATGGTGGCTGGGGGCACAGGGGTAGACTGCCTGCCGCTCTTATGCACCTCCACCACACGGGGCAACTGGAGAGAGTTGAGGGGGGGTGACAGAACCGTGGCAGGTTGTAAAGAAGCAAGTTTTAACTAAGGCTGCGCAATCCCTCTCCACCCCCCCCCTGATTTTGGGGGTTCCCTGCCTCCTCTGCCTGCCTGGTCCTCTTCTTAAACCAGTTCCACAGTTTGAATTGTCCAAGACAAAGGCCTCTGACTGCCTGCTTTGGGGTTCCCCTGCCTCCTCTGCCTTGCCTGTTCATTTTGGGTTTGTCTGCCTGGTCTGTTCTTGCCAAAATAAGTTGCAGAGTTTTGAAATAAAAAGGCACACTTGTGCCTAGAATTTATTTAAGCCACACATCTGAAGTAGCCCTATTTGTTGGGAAAAACCCCATTGATTTTAATAGGGACTCGTGGAGTCAGCTTTGGGAGTGACTCATGGACTCGTGACTCGCGTGCAGGCGTCCACCATTTTGGAACAAGGATTCGGACTCTCGGACTCGGAGACTCGGGTCTCAAAGACTTGGGAACTAGACTTGAGACTTCGAGACCAAGGACTCTTCAATTCATATCATCCCTGGATAGATCTTCCCAGAGAGAAACAGATGTGTTAATTTCTGCTGCTGTTTTAAACTTTCTGTTGTGAATTGCGTGAACATGAATTGCTGTGAACATGAATTGCTGTAAACCACCCAGAAAGCTTTTGGCTATTGGGGCGGTATTGGAATGGAATGAATGAATGAATGAATGAATGATGAATGAATAAATAAAACAGGAGTTATTAGTTTGTGTTTTGCTGTTTTTCCTTGTGGCAATTTTGTCATTTGTTGTTGTTTATAAAGTATGTATTTGGAATTTAAATTTGTGGATGATATCGGAATGGGGATCATTTTCAGGTCAAAAAGGTAGGATTTGAAATTAAAATTATATGTGTTTTATACAGAGTCATAACAATTAAACTAATATGTTTAGCAGGAAAACAGTTAAGGCATTAAAAAGAAGCAAAGGGGGGGGGGAATCTATAGTCCAAGAATTGCAGTTTCCACATCAAGAAGTAAAAAAGCTGAATGAGAAAACAGTTGTTTCTTTGAGAGGTTCTGGTTTCAAAGGGGAGCAGCAAGAGATTCTCCCCAAGAGAGCTGACTTCAGGCCAGTGATTCTGTTCTTGGAATATTGGATGTAGAACTCTCCCCCCCCCCTTTGTTCAATCTCCAGCCTACAGCAGCTGGATAACAACTGAGCCAAGTTAATTTCTGCAATGAATGGGTAGTAGCGTTGCCAAGCTCAAAGTTTGGAAATTATTAGTCACTCCCCCACCCCAAGAAAATCATGAAGCTTAAAAAGAACATTTTGGGTGTTCTTTGTGTTTTGACCCTAAACTATGCGGTAGTCATGTTTTCAGGTTTGAATCTCGTAAAAGCTTAATATTTACACATCTCTGCATAATGGTACTTTAATGTAGATTAGATATGTGATTGACAAATCAGGGACACACGCAGCAATATTTGTCAAAGCCTTCTTTCAGTCAACTCCCCCAGCCTGTGGCCCTCCAGATGTTGTTAACTTCAACTCCCATCAGCCCCAGCCAGCATTGTTAATGGTCAGGAATGCTGGGAGTTGCAGTCTAAACATCTGGAGGGTCACACATTGGGGAAGGCTCCCTCGGATTATAGAAAAGAGACTAAGGGCACAATCCTATGCAAGTTTAGACAGAAAAAAAGGCCTACAACTCCCAGCATGCCCTATCCAGCATAACTGGCTGGGGCATGCTGGGAGTTGTAGGCCTTTTTCCTTTCTAAACTTGAATAGGATTGCACCTTTAATATAATTTGTTATTATGAAGAACCATAAAGAAAACCAAGCAAAGAAAATATGCCGCCCCCTCCAGTGTTCTCCAACCCTTGGGCCCCCAGATGTTTTTGGCCTACAACTCCCAGCATGCCCCAGCCAGCTATGCTGGCTGGGGCATCCTGGGAGTTGTAGGCCAAATACATCTGGGGACCCTAAGGTTGGAGAACACTGTTCTAGAGTGAACATCTTGCTTCTACACCGAGGATGGGACACTATCCTCCACCACACCCCAAGGTAGCAGGCTAGCTTAGGAGGTATAGGGAAGGCCACATGGCACACAATTCTCTCCTCCAACACCTTGCTTCTTGTGGAGAAAAAGAGCCTCTGAGGGTTCCTACACACACACTCACACGCCTGCACACACACACGCCTCCTCATGTGTAAACCAAGTAAGGCCGGTTGGGGGCTGGGAGGAGGTGAAATGTGCATAAAGTATCGGGTGGGGCATGGCGCCTGAAAGTCCTGAAAAGTCTACAGTGACCCGGCTTTCAAATGCAAATGTAGTTCAGGCCCAGTAAGTCATGAGTCCCCCTCCCCCTGTCTGGCCAGGTGAAGTGCATCCTGATTGGCTAAGAGGCAGCAGAGCTACAGGAAGGAGGAGGGGAGGGGGAAAGAGATATTTCCCAACGTGTGGGTTTTGTTCTTTGTCTTTGTCATCGCGTGGTTGCTGGCTGTTGGAGCAATGGCGGCAAGCCAAGCAGAGGCCCAAGCCTTCGGGTGGCCTCAGGATTCACCCCAGCTGGTGAAATTAGCTGAATGAGGGCTTTGGCAAGGAAGCCTTGTGGAGGGCTACCCATCTCGGACCTTCGGGTAGGTGTGTAGTCTTCCCGGGCAGCAAGGCTGTGCTGGATCCAACCCTGGAAGAGAACTGACCCCCAGGTAACTAGTTGTGTGACTGGGAGATATAAGGAATCAGTAGGTTTTGTTATTTTGCAGCTCTATTACTTTGTACCAAAGCGTCTCGACTCTCTCTCCATTTTCGTGTGCTTCCCTTATTTCCCTATTTTTGTTGTAAAATGCTACCTGAAATAAACCTTCTTCTGGTTTTTTACCCCACATGGTGTTTGTGGATTGCTCTGTGGTTCCAGCAACTAAATCCAGGTTACAGTCATAAAGGCAAGTCCCTGGACAGAGATTCAAGTAGGATTGCAGACAGCAGAGGCTGGCAGTCTGGTACCTTGAGATCTCTGGGGGTCTTGGGTCCTTTGGGGGTAGGAAAGGGTGGGGGTGTGGCGGGTCAGCCAGCCCCCCCTTCCTCCACACTTCTGCCTCCCAGCATTTGCCACCTGAAGCACCACCTCAGTTTGCCTAATGGTAGGGCCAGCCCTGATTGCTTCCCATGGTGCACAAATTTCATTATTTTGACCCAAACCTCTCTCGGGTCATATCAAGTAGGTTTTGCAAGTTTCTGAAACACAACAAAAACCTACCAAATCTCTGTTTACCAGAGGTAAATGTGGGATGAGCATACATACCATGAGCAGCCATTTCTCTGACAAACCACCTTCAATGTTGAAAAGATCTGTGATCTGGCTCTCACAGTGGATGACTGTCATGCATATATATATATATATATATATATATATATATACAGTGCTTTTTTTCTGGAGAAAAGGGTACCGGAACTCTTGGATTACATTTCCTCCAGAGCAGATGGCGATTAAATTGTAATGCAATTAATAGAAGAAAAGGTGCTGGAACTCAGTTCCGGTGAGTTCCACCAGAAAAAAAGCCCTGTATATATATATATATATATATATATATATAATCAGGCCATGAATTTAGCTCAAGAAGTGATTGTGTGAATTAGCCCTCAATCTGAGTAAAAGAGAAAACAAAAACTGTTTCTCATGTTTGGGTTTTTTGTTTTTGTTTTTTTGGGGGAAAGTATTCATTTTGATTCATGGCATGTTTACAATGTCAACACTATTAGGCCTGGCATGTATGTAAAATGGTAGGAATGGATTGATCAATGCAAAGAAGGGGTGGGGAAATGAAACTTCTTTTCCAAAAAAAGGCATGGCACAGCAGGGTGGTTGGTTGTTGGAAGGGAAAGGAATGCTTGAATGCCTGCCAGAGTTGTCCTTCCTCTTAGATACTCTCCTATTTCCTTGGTGAATTACTGAACAGAATTCCATTCTGGAAGTTATTTTTGTAGCTTTGATTACTCACATGTCTTATGCCATTCAATGCTAACATCATCTATATATCCTTTATGTCATGAAGATGATTGTTAATCTTTTTTGGATGTGTGTGTTTTTTCAGGGCTGTATCTTTGCAACAAGTAGTATATTGTATATTATCCAGACTCCCTCAAAAACTGATTGGTAAACTCCCCTTTCATTGCAGTGGGGTCTTGATTGTGTTATGGATTTCTAAAAACAATATGACTTTGTGCATACTGGTTGGAGAAACATCTGTATTTGCTGGCTCGTTCAATCAGTGGTCTCCACTATTGTTATTAAGCAGATCCACCACTGAAATCTTCTTTCTTATGTACCTTATGTAGTCTCTTCCCCCAGATTGAACCCAGGAATAAAAACCTGCTTGAGAGCCAGTGTTGGGTTTAGATGTGGGAAATTCAGATTCAAGTCTATTTGCTTGATTCTGCAGTTATCAAGGGATGAACATGAATGTATGAAACAGCCCTAAGACTGAAGAAACCCCATCTTTTTGTTTCCGGGGTAATTTAGTATCCATTTATTATTTATTTATTTATTTATTTATTTATTATATTTATGAATCGCCCATCTGGTCAGACATCTGGCCACTCTGAGCGATGTACAATGCAATAAAATACAGGGGGGGGGACACATTTATAATCCACTTATTGGATCCAATTAGGCTCTCAAAGCAACCTTTATCAAATAAATTCAGTACAATAAAAGCAGAATTTTCAAAACCAAGGGCATATAACCCTATGGTCTCTAGATGCTGTCTAGACAGCCATAGGATAGGTCGGAGTCCCAGCTCCAACCTCAGAAATGCATTCCAAGGTTGGAGCTGGGACTCCGACCATGGAGCCGCCCTCACAGCTGGTGCACCAGCTGCGGCTCCGAAGTCACAAGTGTGACTTCATAGCCGGCGCTGGGGAGGGTGTTTGGGGGGGGGCAGAGAGAGGAGGAGTGAGTCTCCGCTGAGGTAAGATACACCCCAGCAGGACCTCAGCCCCTCCTCCTCACGAGCAGGAGCAAAAGTCATAGTACACAGCCAAAATTGGCCGTCAATGTCTTTTGCAGGGCAAGGAAGCACAGAGGAAATCCTTGCCTCCACCCTCCTCCTGCGCTCGATTGGATGGCCGTAGTCCTCCAAGTTCAGATGGTTATGAGCAGCCACATTTGATGGTGCCATAAGACAATCCTTTAAAAAAAAAAAAAAAAAAAAAAAACAGCAGATGAAGGCCAAATGAACAGTACAATAAAACCATTGTCACAGATTTGCCAGAAAAAGTTGGTGTCACAGCCCTTAATGTGCTCAAAATTATGACTGAAGAAAGTGATTATTTCTCACACTCGCACACAACTGTCCTATCTTGGAGCTGCAAGCACATTACATAAAAGTTAATTAGGAATCCAGAGACTTAAATAAATAATAACGTAAGTGGACCAATAGGACATATATAAAATCAGTTCTATAAAATATATAAAATAAAAACTAGGAGTCAGCCAACTGGGGCAACCCTACAGTATGAGTTTCAGAAAAGAAAACCTAGATGTTGCTGCCACTGGGGCTGGCCCTACCATTAGGTAGAGTGAGGCAGCCTCCTCAATTGGTGGATGCTGGGCAGTGGGAAGTGGTGGGGAGATGTTGAGGGACAGAGCGATATGTGCCACATGGCCTGCCTTGCTAGCCTGCTGTTCTGAGGTGTGGTGGTGGACGTTGTCCCATTGCCAGTGTCGAAATAAGATTCAACTGCCAGTCCAGCCAGCTTCTGTATGTGGAATTTGGAGGGGAAGATTTGTCTGCCTCAGGCAGCAAAATGTTTTGGGCCAACCATGATTACATGCACAACTCTTCTAGTAAAGGCAGAGTAGGGTATCAATTGCAGTTCCTAAGACAAAAGGAAGGACACATGGGAGCAAGAAGTCCCTCAGATACACTGACTCCAGACCATTTGTAAGAAGATTTTAATCTGCGTTCAAGATTTTCTGGAATGAAGTTATGTGCAGAGCTTTATTTAAGAGGCAAGCAAAGTCAAGCTTTCTGCAAGATGCAGAAAAAAAGCAACCAGAAGGCAGCTAGAGCAAATCCCCTATGAGGAAAAGTTACAATGTTTGAGGCTTTTGAGCTTAGAAAAAAGGCAAGTAGTAAGAAGGCCATGATAGAGTTGTGTAAAATTATGCATGGTGTGGGGAAAGTGGGTAAGCCTCTCTCATAATAGCAGAACCCAGGGTCATCCCATGAAGCTGAATGGCGGGAGATTCAGGACAGATAAAATGAGCACAGCACATAGTTGAATTAAGGAATTCAGTACCACAAGATGTAGTGATGGCCACCAACTTGGACTATTAAAACAGGATTAGACAAATTCATGGAGGATAAGGCTACCAATGGCTACTGGTCATATATTATGTTGGGTGTTGGAGGCGGCATGCCTCTATATACCAGTTGCTGGGGAACATGTGTGGGAGGGTGCTATTACAATCATATCCTGCTTGTGGGCTTCCCACAGGCAGCTCAGTGGCCACTGTGTGAACAGATTGCTGGACTAGAAAGGCCTTTTATCTGATTTAGCAAGGCTTTTCTTATATTCTTACTCAACCTGTGAACTAACATAAGCATTTTGCGAAGGGATCTAGAATCTCCGGTGGACTGCAGCTAGAAGATCAATAAAGACCACTTAACAGTTTTCTCCAAAGGCTCTCATTTTGGCACATGTTTGGGAAAAAGAGGCTGCATGGTGCAAATTGAATGCCACTTTGAAATCTTTTGAAGGCTGTATATCTTGTGTTTCATGCTCATGCCATGTATCACTTGTTCAAATAAACTCTGAACTTGCCCTAGGTAATATCTATTTGGAGCATGTCAGAGAATGTTGCAAACATGAGAGCCAGGGCACTTTGAGGATCCAGTCCATAACCTTCTTACTGTAGAGCAGTCCCACTGACATGAATATGATTACTCTAGCATGTGAGCTGTGGGCTGCAACACAAGGATTTTCCCTTTAATTCCAGAGATAAAGTCCAGAAATAACCCCTGCACAAAGAAAGCATAATATCTCAATGTGTCTGCAGATCACAGCAGCTTTCTTTCCCAATAAGGCATTTTTACTGCTCCAGTCTTGATGCCTGTCCCTAAGTATTTCATTTCATCTCCAGGGGAAACTTTATTTTGAGAAGAACCGGGCACAACACAACTATTTTTTGTTACAATACGTTGGCCAATGTCTACATATACTTTGCTGCATAAAACATCATTCCATAGGCTACCATTTCATAGATTTCATAGAGTTGGAAGGAGCCTACAAGGCTATCGAGTCCAACCCCCTGCTCAATGCAGGAAACTAGAGGAGGGGTCTCCCATCCAAGTAATAACCAGGCCTGACCCTGCTTAGCTTTCCACGCTCAGACAAGCTGAGCCAGCGTGATTTAAAACGTATGTTTAAAATATCTAGCAAATTAAATCCAAAACCTTTGTTTTCTTTTTTTCTGTCTTTAGGAAATCCCTTCAGAATCAGCTATTATGACTTATACCATGAATACTTAGATCAGTGTTCTCTAACCTTGGGTCCCCAGATGTTTTTGGCCTACAACTCCCAGCATGCCCCAGCCAGAAAACATCTGGGGACCCAAGGTTGGAGAACACTGACTCAGATGAAGCCTCCACTGAAGTCAATAGAATTTAAAGCAAGTCAAGTCATTTGAGACTGGGGTATCAGCAAATATATATATGTGTGTGTGTGTGTGTGTGTGTGTGTGTGTGCGCGCGCGCGCACATACAACCCCCCCCCCCCATTATTTACCTATTATTGAAGACATGAACTATTGGTATTCCAAAAGTATTACCAGGCTAGAATCCTGAGGATTCAGTGTTTTAGCTGTATGCAAAATGCAGTAATCTTGCAATTTACCAGGCCACCATGTTAAAAAGCAGGGCTGTGTGCTTATTTTAGCCATGATGCCAGGAGGACAGACAAAATACTCTACCAAATCTTACTATAAGACTTTCTGTTAATGATCAGAACAGCAATCATGCCTCCAGGATAACATCTGTGCTGAGCCACTTTGTGTAGTAAGACAAGAAGTGCTGTGGTGAGTAGCTTTGTTCAGCAGTTCTTCTGAAATATGAGGTGAAGTGTCACATACTTGGCCACAAACTAATATAAACAAAAGCAGATCCGCCACTCACCCTCCCTCCCTCCCTCCCTCCCTCTCTGGCCCACTGATTTCAACAAAGACTGCATGAACATATTAAGACATGTTCCCATATTAAAACATATTCCCATGTTCTTATTGAGCAGCTAGAAGGAGATCTGAGTATCTTGCACTTTAGAGTTCTCTGGTGTTACCAAAAGCAAACTAGAAAACAAGGCTGCCTTTTTATGGCCTGTGTTATGTCATTCGTTTAAAGTGGAGAGGCCTCTTCACAGGAGATGTTACTCTCCAGGATGAGCGCCAGATCTCAGTGCTGTGAGAAATGCTACAAAGCATTTGAAAAGCTTCTCAGCGTATTCAGTTTTGCCCTTTTGTTAAGACAGGATATTCTTACTGAGTAAATCAGATGACTTCCTTCAGTTAGGCTTTCACTGGCAATCAGTTATTTACAAATTGCTCAACTGCCTTTCCTTTGTTGACTGTAAGGTTGGATGTGATTGTATGTTATGTTCTTACTTTGTCTTGTCTCCAAAGCCCCCTCTCAGTTATACAAAGAGTTTTCTAGCCTGCACCACATTCAGCTGTCATTGCCTGCTCATTATATCCATAATGATGGCAAAGTTGTTGGAGTGTTAGACCCTTCACTTTGTGCTGTCATACAAACTAACCGATGAGTGGTCCAGATGGTAGTTTTCCCCAAAGGCTCATTTCATACTCTTCCTCAACTGTCACTTGGCAGCAGCCACTTCATCAAGCTGCAGCAGAAGGAGGTGGGAAGTAGGGCCATTTCTTCAGCTCTGCTGAAAGGCCCGCCCCGCTCCATTGGACTCCTCCTCTCCCTGAACTGTTTCCATTCCAGCTGTCAGTGTACTATTTAACGTTCAGAATTGGTCCCCGCGCTTGATTTCCCCCCTCTTCTTCCCACATCCCTTTTTCCTTTTGTGTTGTGTCTTTTTTATTTTAAGCCTGTGGGCAGGAATTTCTTGCTTTTATTGGTCATATGTAAGCCACTCTGGGAGATTTTTCAGCTGAAGAGTGGAGAAAAAATGATTTTTAAATAAATGAAAAGTTACTGCAAGAAAGAGACACCAAATAAAATAGGGATTGTGTGTGCCCAACAACAGCGTTCCTTTGGATGTCTACCACCTGTGCTGATCCTCGTGGGCTGCCATTTGCCTTTGCCATGCATATGTATAGATGAAAATTTAGATACAGTTATTATAATTTAAATAGAAATACAGTTCATGTCACCATAGTGCAGATGACGGTGACCAGTGTGCCGGCCTGCTCAGGCTGTTCTCCAAGGGCTAACTCTTGACGGGCAACATTCCTTACAGGCATTTATATTGAAACCAGACTTGGACAGGGCAGCCCTTCAAACAGAGGACATCTATAAAAGAGGACAGATGAGTGAGATGACCACCCTACTGCTATGTAGATATGAACATTCTCGCAGGCGACCAGGACTGATTGTCCAACCAGATTCCAATGTTCAGAATGAGAGCCGTGCAGAGTTCTGGCTTGGCTCAGAAAACCAGCCTCATACAATGTCATTGCCTGAATGTGCTTTCGGCATTGTAAGCTATTGCCACAGTCCTCAAGCCACCTACTTCAGAGCAGTCCTTTTGGTTTCAAATTTCAATAGGATTGCTCATATAACTGGCTTTATGGTAGAGTTGAATTTATGAGTTGAATTTATGGTGGAATAGAAGACAGGCAACTTGTGTCTGAGGGAAGGGTGTTTACAGAACTTAGTTGTTCTGTAAGCATTGATGACATGTTTAAAGCCATTTTTGAGCACTGAAAGCATTTCACACTCAGGGAGGTGGTTTGCTGTGTTTGGTCATGAAGGGGAATTCCCACCCTTACTCTTCGGTGTCAGGAGATGGTGTGGCGGTGGAGCTGGGGGTTGCTGCAGCCTGCAGCCAGCATAGTTACTGAGCGAATAATTATCCCCTACTGCAGGCAGCTGACATCAGCAGGAACTGCTGCCCACTCTGCAGCCCTGAACTTACACAGTGCTGGCTGTGGCAACCCCCACCTCCACCACCAAAAGGTAAGCATAGTCACCCCACTCCTCCATTATGCCCCCTCTGGAGGAATCTTCTTTGGAGGACAATCTAGAGCTCCCTGAGCTGAACATCTCAGAGAAGCAGCTTGCTTCAAGGGACTTGGATGCAGGTCAGGAGGATCCTGGGCCCTTGGGAGACACAGCATCCAAATCACCCCCTCAAGACATCAAGAGTGCCCCTTCCGATTAGAGATGGAAGCTGAGCCACTGCCTAATCCAAGGGAGTACACAGACAGCTACAGGTGTAGGAATGGCTGGCCACCAGGTGAAAAACTGGTCACCTAAGTAACAAGATCCCTCATGAGTAAAGGGTTACTTACTCATAAGTAAGACTCTCTTCAGGAGTAAAACCTTTCCTCAAGTGTCCCTGATGACCTGCAGCTGTGCCTTGGGACGGGCTCTGAATGCTCTGGCCAAAGGTTCTTCCATTCCAGGCACACAGTTGCCCGAGTGAGTGATCTCAGCTCTCGGGGGCCACCAGTCTTGCATTCCCTGGCTCTCTTGCCCTCCACAGAACCCTGGGTGCATGGACCATCTTTGGGCTTTCTTTTCAGTACTGACTGTTGCCGATTTCTAGTTTCCCGGCTGGAAGGAGGCTCACATGGCATCTGCATTGCCGTCTTTTTGGTGCCGGGTGAAGATCTAATTTCCCCAGGCATTTAATTTTCTAATCTTAAAAAGCTTTTAGTGACCCTGATCACAGAATTTCAGTGGAATCTCCCCTACAGCTATGAGTTTGCTGTAGTGCTTTAACCCTCTGCTGCCAGTTTTATCTTGTGTTAGTTCGTACAGTTTTTAATTTAATTTTATTTGTATATCAGACGGGGTGTTGTTGTTTTTTAAAAAATGTTTATCGTAAGCCCCTAGAGAATGGTTTTGTTATTGGGCAGCCTTAAAATGTAATAAGTAAATAAAGATTCTAAAATGTACCCGCTTCCCCAGGCCCTGCCCCTTACGGTCCAGGCATGGATGCCTACAGGGGGAAGTCCATGTGCGTAGATTTCTATGGAACAATGAGGGTTCCCGGCCAGCTCCCAGGGAAGGTCTACACAGATAGAGATCCATGCACATCAGCTTTCCTCATGTGGATGTTTTCACCTAATGAGTGAATGCTGGGGGTGGGACTGGGGGCTAGCAATGTGGCCCCAGTGCCCTGTGATTGCATGAGCCCCCTTTTGCTCTACCTGGTTAGAACATCTAAAAAGGGTTAGGCACTGAAACAAAAAGGCATAGGTCAGCGTAGAGCCTGCCATCTCTATTTCCTTCCCCCTTCTTCCAACATGCATTCATTATACAGTAATACCTTGGATTGCAAGCATAATTCGTTCCGGAACCGTGCTTGTAATCCAAAACACTCTTATATCAAAGCGAGTCTCTGGTGGGCGTGAGCGGGGCCGATTTCGGCCCGCTACGCCCGGTCGAGGCGAGTGGTTACATCCCTACGACTACTTGTATTGCAAGATGTTGCTTGTTTATCAAGTCAAAGTTTATTTTAAAAAATTGCTTGTCTTGCAAAACGCTCTCAGACCAAGTAACCTGTCAAGGGCAATGAGTGTCCATGACCTTGACGTCCCCTGACATTTTAATAGCAATCTCTGTTTTTCCTGTAGAACTGCCCTAGTTGGGTGTACAGATGAGCATCAGATGAAAAGTTTAATGAAGGAGGGAGGGGCTATGTGATAATTAGGAAATTTAACAAAGGGAACTTCGGATGGGGAAAGAGAACGGAGGGGGAAATGCCTTGTTCCCATGTTTTCTCCTTCAATTTGCCAAATCATAGCCACATTAAAGGGTGATGACGGGGTTGCTGCAAACTTTTTTAAATTTATAAGGAGCAGTTGGTGCATGTTTGTGTAGCTGCAGGGTTCCCTGCAGACTCTTACCCATCTTTGTCTTGAATACTCAGTAGCTTACATTCTTCCTGAACAATAACTGAGCCCCGCAAAGTCAGTCACATGCATCAGCTCACTGAATGCAGAACTCAGTGGAATTCCTGGGAATCATTTCCTCCCGGTGACCTTATATTAATCGTAGGCTGTTTAACAGGGTGAAGCAACCTGCTTCCAGTTGCACCATGAGGGGGTTACATACATGGGGGCAGGAGCCGGTGTTTGAATGGTGCAGCAAGGCTTTTTAAAAAGTTGGCCCTGGCAAGGTGTGTGTGTGTGTGTGTGTGTGAATCATTTGAGCTCTGCTTCAGGCAACACGATATCTTGGGCTGGCACTGTCCTTCTGCCCCTCCCACCTACCCACCTGCTTAGAAATGGTACCCATTTGCCCAAGCACCAAATCTCCTGATGCTAGAGAGCGGGGGAACCCTATTCCCCTTTTAGGCTTTCCAGGTCTCACAATTTCCATGCTGCAATTAGGCTTCGAAAACTCCTTCCATTGACTTCAATGTGATTTGGTAATGCAATTTTGGGGGCAGGGCAGGGCAGGGCGGGGCGGGGCGGGGCGGGGGGGGAGGCTTGCAGCAAGGAGAGAAGCTTTCCTCCCCAGCTGCAATCCCCCCAAATCTGATTGGAGGGTTAAACATTTGCATACCCTCCCAACACTGAGAGACTCTGAGAGGCTCTGGAGTCCTTTAAAATAAAGACTTTTTGTCCTTCTTGGAGGAAGGGGTCTCTGCACGCGCTCAGAGGCATTCAGCTTGAAGCACCAACATTTATGATTACACCCCTAATTCCTTCACAGGAGCAAAGATTAAGTCTAAATCTTTGTCGTTAAGTCATTAAGACTTAGCAGCGAGAACAAAATGTCAGGCCATGTCCTGGCATTCTTACTCTACGGAAAGAAAACAAAAACAGGTACACACAGGTACATTTGAACATTTAGATCTCCAGATGTTTTGCACTTCAGCTCCCAGCATTCTTGACCTGGCCAGGTTGGCAGAAGCTTCTGGGAGTTGAAGTACATAAGATCTGGAGATCGACCTTCCGCCCATCCCTGATCTAAGGAGTTCAAGGTGGCACGTGTGATTCTCTCCCTCCTCCTTTGATCCTGACCACAACCCTGTGAAAGCCCGGAATAAAACTTTTTTTCCCACCACCACCACCACCTCTAGGATGGAGTCCTGCGTTTCTGGGCTTGTTCTGGTTAGTTGCTGCAGCCCTCAATGTAAAACCCACATGTGCAATAAGACTGTGGATTATCCTGCCACGGCCACCAGATGCGACAGAGCCCACCTATGTTTCTTTCCTTTTCTTTTTTTAAATTAACTTGGAGGCTTGGGTCTACAGGACTCACTGCCAGTTGTTCAGAAAGTTCTCTATTAGACGCCACTACTAGGGAATGCTGCCTCAACTATAAAAACTGCTGCCACTAGAATAAACCCTCTTGACGTAAAAGGAACCCAGTCGCCTGGTTCCTATGGCGTAGGCATCGGATTGACACCACCACCAGAGACCACCTTTCAAAATGAACAAAAAACCAGATGTTCCTGCACAGAAATTATTTGCAAGAGCAAATAAAAGGTTACTCTTCAAATAATAGGTTGAGATTGCTTGAAGGTTCTTCAATTAAGTGTAGTCGCAACAGCTTTTCCTTCAGACCAAATTTCCCTAACCTCCACCCCAGAAACAGGAACAGGTTTAGGAATTTGTTTCCCTAAACTTCCTTACAAATGGAAACAGATGCTGTACGTCAGTCTTCCTCTGCCTCCAGTTCTTGCTGCTGCTTCTGGCTTCTAGGAAGGCCCGGATGTTTCAGGGACTACTTGCTGAAGTTCCCCCTGGTCACACATGCAAGCGGGACTTAAAATGTATGGTGAGCGACTTGCTTTGCTCATTAGATTACCATGCTTGGAATATTACATTTGAAAGTATACTTTATTCAGACAATCATTACACATTTACCAACTGCGTTTACTTTTTAAAGTGTTTTTAATGATAATTTCATGAGCAAACCAAGTTATACGCAATATAATTTATGTTCCTAAAGCAGCCCCCCCACACACACACCTGGTGCCCTCCGATCGTTTGGACTACAACACCCAGCATTCCTGCACCTTTTACTGATGCACAAAGACGAAGATTACGCAGATGCAGGTGGTTCTCCCATTCCCTGATGCTGGGGAAAAGGTTCACCTGTTCTGTTTCTGTCTCTCATGCAGCTGTTAGACCAGGCCTTACGAATCTAAAAAAGAAACCGATGGCAGCCACGTAGCCACCAGAGTACAAGGCTACAAATATAAAACCTTTATTAGGGCCAAGCAAAGTTCACAAGGTGGTATGCAAGCTTCCCAGTTGCACAGAACTCTTCCTCGGGTCACCATCTTTTCAACTGGTGGCCTTGTGGCTTTGCCTTTAACAGCAGCCTGATCTCCAGCAACACGGAGGTTATGTTTAGATCCGTGGCAGCAATAAGCCCCACTGGCAGATACCTGCAGAACGGCACAGGAACAGGCCAGGCAAATCTAACTCTTTTTCAGGCTAACCCAAACACACACACACACACCGGGGAACAGATACTGAGATATGATCACAAAAGGTATATGCAGAGCCCCTCAGCCAGCATCATCAGCTCAGCCAATCACCTCTCTGTCCTCTCTGTCTTTCCTCTGTGAGGTCATCCATCCTTACTCAACAATGCTGGCAGGTAGACCAGGTCATCGCGGTCACTGCTTGAATGTTCTCATCTCTCCTAACTGACCTGGCTGATCAGAGCTCAAAATGCTTTCTGTAGCATTTCTTCTGTATTATGCTGGCAACAGCTTGTATGAGGTAAGAATCCAGACATAGCTCAATTTTAGAACATATCTAATCTGTATGTAAAGGGGACTGTTGGGGGAAACAACAAATGTTTGGGGTGGATTGACTTGTTGTTGTTGTTGTTATTATTATTTATTTATTTATTATTTACATTTATTTATCGCCCATCTGGCCGGCAAACCGGCCACCCTGGGCAATGTACACAAGATAAAATACAGGATAAAATACATTTAAAACAGTATAAAATTTTAAAAATCTTAGCCCACCCCATATTCCTGCCTGAACAACCATGTTTTTAGTGAGCAGCAGAAGCTCAGTAGAGAGGGGGCATGGCGGAGGTCACTCGGGAGAGAGTTCCACAGTACGGGGGCCGCCACAGAAAAGGCCCTCTTCCTAGTCCCCACCAGTCTAGCTGCTCTGGCTGAAGGGACAAGGAGATGGCCGTCTGTGGCAGATCTTGTTGAGCGGCCTACTTGGTGTTGCTGGAGACGCTCCTTGAGATAGACTGGACCGGAGCCGTATAGGGTTTTAAAGGTCAAAACCAACACCTTGAATTCGGCTCAGCAAGCAACTGGTAGCCAGTGCAGCTACTAAAGTGTAAAGAGTCACCCGCCTGGTTGTGACAAGTTAGCATTGCCTGGAGCCCAACAACCAGGGAAGATAGAAGAAAGATTGGTCTTTAGGCAGCTAAACCATTCTTGCCTGTTGGGTTAAAAAACAAACAAACCACTTCCCAATTATCCCCTGTGAATTTTGAAACTTGAGTTTTCTCCAAACATTCCCAAATCCTAATTTGAGCCCTGAGAGTCAGCGGATTGGGTCCATGCCTTCCATGTTGAATATACAGGGAGACTTCTGTTATCTCGACACAGACTCTATCAGTGAATTGCCCTCAGCCAGACAACTGATTTCCCACTAGCAGAACAACCCCGCTGCCGGTCCCGAGACTCACCCATTCAAGGGGCCAGAGATTCTGACAGCCCTCACATGCTCACTGTCGTCTTCTTTCCCTCTGGCAGGCTCTGCAAAAATGGGCTGAGGCTGCAGAGAAGATGGAGAAGGAGCGGAAGGAGTTTGCAAAATTGACCCAGAAGCTGGAAGCAGATGTGGCTCACCTCCACACAAAAAACAATGCCCTGGAGGACAGCAAGACCGCACTCCAGGAAGTCATCTGCCAACTGGAGTCGGAAAACAAAACATTACAGGACACGGTCAGCAGCCTGCGCTACTATGTCACTCAAGCTGATGAAGGAGCAGCGGGAACATCAACAGCTGATCCAGCAGCTGGAAGAGCATGTTCTTCACCTGCAAAACAAAAACTGTGCCCTGGAGGACTGCAATAACAAATTTCGGGAGGACATCTGCAGACTGCAGGCAGAAAGACAGGAACTGACACGGTTTCCTTCACGCAGCAAGGGTTGGAGCAGGAATGACAGGAGCACCAGATCACCAAACTAGTGGTGGGGCCGAGCTGGAGTCGGCTGAGGCTCGCTCCGGGCTTGCCCCCCCCCGCGAGCGGCGGCGGCCTGATCCCGCTCTTCAGAGCGGCGCAGAGCGTTGTCCACGCCGCTCGCGCCACTCGCACCGCTCGCGCTGCCACCGGAGAGAAAAAAACCCTGTCGCCGCCGGACCCCCCCGCGCCCCGCCGCTGCTGCCAGGACCCACCGCTGTCTACCTGGTCCTGCACTCCTGCACGCCGCCGCCACCTCCGCCGCCGCCGCCACCTCAGCCACCGCCGGAGCTACTGCTCCGGCGCGCTGGACCCCCGCCTGCGCTCTGTTTTGGCGGGAGGAACCAGGGCAACAGGGCTTAAACAGCCCTGTTGCCCTGGTTTCCCCAGCAGGGTCCCGTCTTCCATGCCAGAAGTGACGCAACAGGACCCATCGGACAGGGGGGAAGGCTCTCCGCTCGGTGGAGAGCCCAGGTAAAGCCCGCGCGCGGGGCTGAGCAGCCCGTCGGACGTGAGCAGGCCCAGTTCGGGCCTTGCGCCTGTCTGACAGGCTGCTCGGCTACATCCCTAAAAACTCAGCTTCTGCAGAAAACCAAGATCATGAAATCCAACATGGACGCCAAAGAACCTGAAGCCACAAAACCAACGTGGAATCTCAGCCTTCGGAGGAGACAGTTTCACACCCAAAAATAGAGAACTGTTTCATGCACTTGGAATCTGGTCTGGTGTACTGCACTAGACTAGAGAACTCATTTCCTCTACCATAAGTCTTTTTGTGGCATCTTTTTCTTGTTCTGCTCTTAGCCACCTTTTCTTTTATCTCCAACTCTTTCATGATTCCCCCCCATCCTATTACTTACTTACTTCGCCTTTAATTCGTAACTTATTGTGCCTTTAACCCTTGCCTGGACCCTGCTTGCTCTTTAGACTTCTCTTTCTGCCTCTGCACCTTGCCTGGACACTGCTTGCTCTTTAGACTTCTCTTTCTGCCTCTAGATCTTGCCTGGACTCTGTTCCTCTTGGATTGTGCCTTTAACCCTTGTCTGGACTCTGCTTGCTCTTGGAACTCGCCTTCTGCCTCTGGCCCTTGCTTGGACTCCGTACTTCAACCCCGCCCCAAAATCAACTCTTCCACTTATGCTATTAAAGATGAAAAACTTCCTTGCTTCTTTTCAAATTTACCCAACAAGAGTCTTCCGGGACCTTATTTCTCGCTCATTGATAAAGAAAATTTCTGCTGTGACTGAGATTGATCCCCGTATCTCCCCTGCACAAGGAAAATCATCCTTGGGAAGTGGAAAATTGAGTTTACCTCCCACCTCTTCCAGGCAATCTGCCAGCAGGCAGCCTCCTCCGAATTCATCTTTGGTGCCAAGTGAAGAGGCTTTGGAAGTTGAGGCTTTTAACTCTTTCGGAACTCATCCCAAAACAGTTCAGGATGATCTTGCTGCCAAGTTAGATCACCTCAGGGAACAGCTGTTATCTGTAACCTCCACAGCTGAACCATTATGCTCTCTGATACCAACAAACATTATCCATCAACAAGAGGACAGAGCAACGGTCCTTGAATCCGTGCAAGGTTTACAAATTGAGGGGGCTGGATACCATGTACAATGTTGTACAAGTGACAAACCTATGCTAACAACTGAAAACCCTCACACCTTAAGAAGGACAGCTGCACAAAACGGTGCCATGGAACAGGAACAGGACATGTTGCTACAAGCAGTCGGGTTACTGACTACCCATAGCCCAACTCCAACAGAGGATCATTGCTCAATTCTCCTCACCTCCAACAAATCATATCTAGAGGGATGTAATGATTACGAAATCGATCTAAGAGCAGTACTTGGGGATGCTCCCAATATGGCTTCAGGGGTACTCAGCCTCCCTGGCCCAAGAGCTACAGGAAGCATTTCTAATCACTGAAGGTAGACACACCTGCATCCCACCTGCTGAATGACTTCCTGAGTCACATTTCCCAACTCTAGCCCCCACCATTCTACCATCTATTCCCTCCGACAACAAACAAAGAAGTCCCATCCAGCTCTTGACATGGAATATAGCTGGATGGAAGAACAGAATGCAAGACGGAGACTTCATTGCTTTCCTCTCCAACTTTGATATCTTAGCACTTCAGGAGACATGGCTTACTAACAGCAAGGAAGATATTTATTTACCAGGCTTTAGATCCTGGTCCTTACCCGCACGCAAATTCAAGCAAAAAGGAAGAGCGTCAGGGGGCCTATGTGTACTTGTTAAGGCAGACCTCGGCTGGCAAGGGCAGTGCCTGCCAACCAGAGATGACACATCCCATCTTTTAGCTATTCAACTCAAATACAAATCCGCTGAAATTATAATCTTAAACGTATACATACCCCCATACTCTTCATCCAGTTTTTCTCCTGACATCTGGGTACATTTAGAAAAGTCAGTCATAGAAATCTCCATAAAACATTCAAAAGCCACAGTGATCCTTTTGGGAGACCTTAATGCAAGGGTGGGGGCCTCCTTCCATGATTTTGTATGCTCAGGTACTATTTCAGCACACTATCTATCAAACAAGCCACCCTGGCACTCCAGAGACCTTAAAAAGAACACTGCAGGCTTCAAAATGATCTCCTTGATTTATACATGCAACCTTTACGTATATCCTTGGAGGCAAAGACACCAGCTTTATTTACCCCTTTACTTTCCATGCTGGGAATGCCAGCAGTGTCCCGGACTATATTTGTGTCCCAATAGACCAAATCAATCAATTCTCAGATATTCGAGTACTCATGAGAGAGTACAGTGACCATCAGCAGATAACTGTCAATTTCTACGGTGGCTCTGACTCGAGACAACGCACATCACAAGATAAGTGGCTCCTCGCCAACCTTGAAGTAAGTCAAGCCAGGAGGCTTAAATGGTCCAAGGTGGATACCAAGGCAATTTCTGACTTCATGAACTCTGAAAGGGCTCGATCCTGGGCGTCAATGGTCGCAACACCCTCCCATGACCCAAATGGAGCCCTTGATGGTTATGATAACCTGAGCTTTATGTTAAGAAATTTCCTTGTTTTCAAACATCATGTTGGGAAACGTGGGCTCACAAGATGTAACTGGTTCGATTCTGACTGTCTGCATTCAAGAAAGACTCTAAAAGCAGCCATGCGCCAAGTTCAATCTAACCCTACTCCAAACCACGCTCGGATGTTAAACCTTAGACGCAACTACAAGAAATTAACAGCCTCTAAGAAGGCCCAGTATACAGCCATAATCTGGTCTGACCTAGAAAAGTCAGCCAAAGGTTCCAACTCAGTTATATTTTGTGTGGAGAAAGCCTGAACACACACACACAGTGACACGAACCCTGACCCAGTTTTCCCCTTGGTAACCACAGGTAGTTTTCCCCTGGCAACCCCTGTCTGCATAATCCCCACCGGGGGACAGGAGATGCAGGACTGGCCAGACAGGTAACATGCATATCCTCAATGGGGCACATCAGCCCGAATCCACAAGAAGAAGCATGGACCATCAGGAAGGGCAGGGCAGTCTCAAAGAGCTGCTAAGTATTCTCAGAGGCCCAAAGGCCTCATAAGCCCAAAGGCGCCACCTGTTCCCCGGGCAGGAATAAGCCCACCTGATCACCCAGGGGTGAGGAGGGGGCATGCAGGGTAGAAAAAAAAACCCTGCCTTCTCCACGGAGGTTGTTGGGAACATGGGCGGGTGAACACCTTCCAAAGCCAGCACCAGCTGGGTCAAGCAGTTCTCTTCCCCGAGCACGGCGGCTCGGAGCCAGGCTAGAAGCGGGGAGTCGTAGAGTCTCTGGTCTAAGGTAACTCATTGCTGCAGTACGCTAGCCTGGGAACCAATTCATTCAAGATATCTGAGGTCACGACCAGGTCTTGTTTATGTTATAGTATTCCTAGAAGTCTATTAGTTCCGCTCCATTAACCTGTAGTAAATAAACTTTAATAAAGCATCTATACTTTACCGTGAATGGACTCATGTGCTTTTTAGCTCGCGGTTGAGTTTTAATCGCTAAATATCCCCTTGACGGGCCATATCTCAGTGCCGGTTAACCCGTTAAGTGCCAAACTCACGCAGAAGACCCGGTTGCTGGTCTTCCACATTTTGGAATTCTGTATCAGCCTTACTGAAGGAGCGCAATCTTCTATTTGATACTCCTATCTCAGCCACAGTCTGGGAGGTTTTTTATTCTGCTTTATTCGCCAACCCAAATCAGGACCAACAAGCAAACATGACCACCAGTCCTTCGACTCTTGATCACCTCCCTCTCTGGCCTCCAGTTACAGTGACAGAAATTAAACGGATCATTCAGACACTAAAACACAACAAGGCCCCAGATGAAGATTTTCTACCCCCTGAACTCTTCAAGACGTACATTGACTGGTGGGCCCCACTCTTGGCAGGCCTCCTCATGTATATAAATAATACCGGCTTTATTCCCTCAGGATGGGACCTTTCCATCATAATTCCCATATACAAAAAAAGGAGAAAAGGATGACCCCAAAAACTACAGACCTATAAGCCTTATCGATATAACAGCCAAGATGTATGCAAAGCACCTCTTGAGGAAAATAGAGGACTGGGTATTTGAGGAAAAGCTACTAGTGGAAGAACAAGCCAGGTTCAGGCCAGGGCACTCCACAATAGATAATTGCTTTGTACTACACCATCTTATTTCCAAATACACATCAGATGGCAAGCGCCTGTTTACCTCCTTCATAGACCTCAGTGCGGCATTTGATTCCATAAACAGAGACATCTTGTGGGAGAAGCTGTCTAAGTTAAACATGGAGCCAAGACTCTTATTGCTGACGAAGGTGCTTCACTTAAAGACATGCCTGAAAGTCCACACTGGAGCAAATGGCTCTCTCACTCAGAGCATACCCACCTACAAAGGGGTCAGACAAGGATGTATCCTGGCACCCATGCTATTCAACTTGTATGTAAATGACATCCCAGGATTTCTCCGTTCTACAAATGTGCATATGCCAAAGATCCTAAACAGGCACATTAACACCCTTTTGTACACAGACGATATGGTTCTGATGGCACATACTCAAGTAGGTCTGAGAAGACTGATGGGAAAATTGGTTGACTACTGTGCGGCCAACTTCTTGACATTCAACAAGGCCAGATCCAATGTGATAGTATTTGGGAAGAGACGGACCAAGCACAATTGGCAACTGGATGGGGAGCCAATAAAACAAGTAGACCATTTTTCATACCTAGGGGGTGGTCTTCACAGACAACGGGTCCTGGGTCAATCACTTCAAACAAAGCTCAAATAAGGCCATAGCTGGTTCTAAAATGCTAACCAAATTACTCAGTCATCACCACCCAAGTTCCCTTCTCCCCATCCTAAAGGTTCACAAGGCAAAAATTGTGCCAATATTAACATATAGCGCTGAACTGTGGGGCCTATCCCTACTTCTTGAACAAAATCAAGCGGATCGGACCCCTCCTCCAAACCTCACACCCTCAATGTGTACTTCGCTCTCACCAAGTGCCACCTTGTATTGGTCACTTCAGACTTTAAGCGGTCTTCTTAAGTTGCGTTAGCCGATTATATGTCTTAGGTCTTATATGTAACTGTTCACCCACATTTGTTTGTCTTTATTAAGAGCAGTTTGTTTTATTTGATTACTTGAAGTAGGGTGCCCCTCCGTTAATTCCCTTCTTACTTTCCTGTCCACCAGTCAGACTCTGGACACTTAGAACTTTGAATAAAAAGATGGATTTATTGTTCTAACAAAGTCTCTAAACTGATATTCAACTCAGGCAACTTGGATTTTCAACAGTTAATTCAAACTTGTTCTTTGCTTAGATTCAGGTTAAAGGCAGGCAGATGTTATACAATGCTCTTTGTATCAACTTGGCTTGGTTACTTGAAGTTACAGTATCAGACCAGGGAACTTAACTGTCCCTCTCACTAGTCCAGAGCTTCACCTTCTTCCTCAGACAGAAGGTCCTTCACTCCCTAAGCGGAAACTCCTGTGAACTGTTCTCTACTAACACCTTCACGTTTGCTTTCTCACAACTTAGTACTAGATTTCCTGTCTGAACTCTTCTCTTCAGTACCACCTTTCCCTACCTACTCTATTAACCTTCCACTCCCTCTCTCACTCCAACCCACTCTCTCCCCAACTGACAACCAACTCCCCTTAACTGCCAACTCCCTGGGGTTCTATGCTCTCTGCTTCAACCAATCAGAGCCTCTGGAATGTTCAGGTTGGCCCCTCCCTGGGCTTCTGCCTGTCACTCCGCCACACACGCTTTTTAAGAATCGTTCATTTTGGGGACCAATAGGAACACTCCTGCTGCTGCAGTAAGGGCCGAAACTGGTACCCACTCCATCCATAGCCTAGCAGCAGCCAAAGTCTTTAACTATTGGTGAAAGATTCTTTCAATGGAGCCAGAATGGGCATGATCCAACATCATAGAACAGCCTTAGCCAGAGCAAGATTTGAGCAGCTTGATTCTATGGTTAAACATGGCCACTACCATCAAGTGCCATACCCTGACATAACATGTGTTTGTGGCGCAGGCGAAATAGAAGACATCACGCGCGTCCTACTTAATTGCAAACTTTATGCCTCAGCAAGGACCCAATATTTACTTCCGCTTCTTGATAAAACTAAATTCTGGGATCGTCACAAATGACTGGGTTATTTCCTCGAGGGCTCAAGTTTATATGTAGCTCTAAGAACTGCCAAATTCATAGCTAGGGCCACTCAACTGAGATCACAATACACAGAACAAATTGGGGTTGTATGCAAAGGCGAATTAATCTAAACTTATACTGTATTAGAATTTTCTCATAAGTTTTGCATTTGTCTCTTCCTTTTAATCGCCTAGTTATCTAATCACTTATTGATCCTTTACCTATTTTATCCTACCCCTTACCTCAATTCAATTTTATCAAATTTTATTTTATGTACTGTAGTTTTGATATGGTCAAATGACTAATCAATAAAGAATATCTATCTATCTATCTCTACTGTGGCCAGACAGATCTATCTGTCTCTACTGAACAAAGTTAATACTATAATATACAAGTAAAAATATAAAGCAAGCAGGGCAGCCATATTTATACCTGATGTTAATTCAATGATTCATCTTTAACAAGGTGATGATAACATTGCAAGAAGTAACATTAGGCACACAAAGAGAAGAATGCACAGAAATTTACTACAGCTTCTTCTGATGTCTTTTCTCTGAAGTTTGCAAAACTTCCAGACATGCTTGGAGAATTTCCACTTTTCTAATGACCTACTTTCTGCACTGGGCATGCAGCAGACCAGAGAGACCATGTGACTTGGGCATGCACTGGCAGCCAAGAAAGTGAGATTTTCTGTTCCTTAAACTGCTGGTAAATAAATTCATATTCGTAGATTTAGGCAACAGTCTGAGACACTGGAAGCCAAACTATGAAGCCCACACAACTGACTTAGTTGAGGCCGTGTATAATACTAAAACAAGACCTTCCATTTACAGAGAATTTTATAGTAGTAGCAGTTCTGAATCTTATGCATGTCTGCATAACTTCCATGAGAAATCAGTGACAGATGCATTTGAACTGATATATGCAGTTGTTTCACACCAAGAACTGGCAGTCTAATCCCCTTTTAAAGAAGTTGTGCCAGCCAGGATTTTGCATCTTTATCCAGCAGATCAGGCAGTGACAAAAACTGTCAACAATACCAGCATATCCTGTTTTGGGGACGTTCTCATGGCAGCGATGAGTCCCACTGCATAATATTTCCAGGGATGGATAGATGGGTGATCAAACAGCAGTAGACTCTTACTCTGTTCCTGATCAAAAATTTATGGGCTTAGGCATATCTGATACAGGTTAGGTTTGTGCTTTGAATGGCAGAAGAATGGAAATGGTCAAGCACAAGAATGGGCCACATTTTGGAAGCACAGCATTCTGCAGCACCATGGACAATGGTGCTGTTCAATTTCAGGAGTGGCACTGGCAGGATACTCTCATCAAACTAGATGGGGAAGTTACCTTGTTTAGTTCCTCTGCAAGCTACAAATTTTGCCATGCGAGATATATGGGGCAAATATGAAGAAGAGATCTCAGCAAAAATACCATCCTATCTACATTTTAAGGTACCAAAAACAAAAAGACAGCTACACACGTAGGCATGGCTCCCATTTTACATGTCTACATGTTAAGGTTCCCTCATGAATAATAATACATTGCAAGTATAGCACACTTTTGAGCTTCAAAGTGCATTCACTTACATGACATTATAATCTTTACAGCAATCTTCCTTGTAAGGAAGGCTGAGGGAGAGTGCCGGAGGTTACTTAGTGAGTTAATGACAGAAGAAGGTTAAAACAGCAGGTTGTATCCTACGGCCAAACTACACGATACACAGGAATTCTGTGATCAGATCTCCTAAGTTGAGTGCATGACCTTGTTCGGATGACACGACAACCCACCATGGGTGATCATCCAAACCCTGCACAGTTTCGGCAGGGTGGCTTATTTTTCCTGAGCAAGCCACCCCGAGAACCCATGGCTTGTTTTAGGGTACTTCATACCCATGGTGACTTGTGTCACCCGAGCCTGGCACGGCCATTTCATTGTGGGTTGTTGAAAAGGACTACAGAGTCGCTCAACAAGAGCGACCAGAAAATGTGCTGCTCCTCGTGAGCTATATCGCTTCCTGAACCCTTGCCTAGCAACAGACTGCACTACTGCAGCCTCTGTCCTACCTTGGCATCCTCTTCCCCCCTCCCATCCAATGCGATTTCGCTGCGTCACTTGTCAGTGACCTTTTTTTCCCCTCTCTGTTTCCCTTGTGATCCAGCTGTGTATAATCTACACAGTGACCTTGAAGGAGCCTGCAGTTCTGCCAAGTTGCACCCTGCCTCCACGCACCTACATCAAGGTTTCTGAAAGGCAGCAACACAAATGAAGAACTTGGTGAATGAACCAAGACCTGCTTACTGCTGCCAGTAGGCTATGCAGGATGGAGAGTGTGGTTTTCCAGCTGTGGCACCAACAGGTGCCCTCCTGATAACGCTTTTGCAGATCAGTGTTTGCCCCCTCTTCCCCACCACTTAATTTACATGATAAACCCTGGCTCTGTGGCCATTCCTTCTGCTATGCTAAGGTGTTTCTGTGGAAGCAACACCTCCATCAGTGGCAGCGGCTTCCCCCCCCCCTCCCCCTGCCACTAACTGAGCTGGGCATTCCTTAACCTACTCCAAGCTGCATCCTTTCCACGATTCTGTCTCTGCCTCCTCTTCTCCTTCAACTCCTCCTGTCCCCACAGCTAAAGCATTGCGATACATGACTGCTAGCACTCCTCTCATGTACTTTGGAAAGTGCTGGGAAATTTAATTATGGCAGAAGAAGCTGCTATTGCTGCCACAATGAAAATTGCTCTAAAAGCTCTTACTGATCACCACGATGACCAGCATGAGCTCTTCCAGCAAGTTCTACAGTGACTCTGCCGCACCTCTGTGCTGCAGGTGGAGAGGAAGGGGGAAGAACAGGGCTATGGAGGAACCTTCTGCCAGGATGGCCATAGACAGTTCAGCATTCTGCAGTGGCTGGAGATGTCTGCCTCTTTGGACAAAGGCGGTGATGCCGTGATCACAGCAGCTGTAGCGGAGTAGCTTACAGCAGACTGATGTGATGTCCACTGGTGGGCATTGCCACATACTGAAGCTATTTTGGACATCGATGCTGGCTGGATGTAGACACACTTGGGATTATGCCACATTTCGTGAAACTTTCTGCATGTCCAGAGCCACTTCTGAAACCATAGCAGCAGAAATAGGTCCCATAATACGCTGTTCAGACACAGTAATGAGGAAATCCATATCAGTAAAAAAAAAAAGGTGGGGGGAGAGATTGGGGCTGACTCTGTACAAACTTGCTTTCAACATTGGGTACCTCCCCCCCCCCCCCTCAGCACTACCTTCTGAGTTGGGAAATCTACTGCATGCAAAATCTTCAGAGAAACAGTGCACGTTCTGAACAAGCTCTACCTGTCTGTCATCATAAATGTAGGGGACAAGAGGAAGAACATGAAAGGGTACTGTGAGCTAGGCTTTTCTTGTGCAGCGGGGGCATGGGATTCTTCACATGTTCACATGTTAGCTCAGTGCTTCTCAACCTTGGGTCCCCAGATGTTTTTGGCCTACAACTCCCAGCATGCCCCAGCCAGCTACGCTGGCTGGGGCATGCTGGGAGTTGTAGGCCAAAAACATCTGGGGACCCACGGTTGAGAAACACTGTGTTAGCTCCACTCAGGAGGGGTGAAGAGTTCTACAGCAGTAAATGTTCTTATAGTATGGTGCCACACAAACAAGGTGCAGGGGCACCCAACTGCTCACAAAATACAGCACACACACACAAAAAAAAAGAATCAATCTATGCAATTTTATAATATCAAGTCATAATAACACAAGTGAACATGAATGAAATACTTCTACAAGATATAAGCATGAGATGCCAGTGTGGCGTAGTGGTGAGAGTGTTGGATTGGGACTCAGGAGATCCGGGTTCTAGTCCCCACTCAGCCATGAAACTGACTGGGTGACTTTGGGCCAGTCACTGACTCTCAGCCTAACCTACCTCACAGGGTTGTTGTGAGGATAAAATGGAGAGGAGGAGGAGGATTATGTAAGCCGCCTTGAGTTCCTTGCAGGAAAAAAGGCGGGGTATAAATGTAATAAATAAATAAATAAATAAATAAGCAGACAAACATGCGTTACATAACAGGATGACAATGACTGTTAGTAAGTACAACATTGACAAAAAAGATTCCAAGAGGAGAATGGTTATGAAATAGCTAGCGTAGTCATGAAGAGATAAGTTCTGAAATAGCTAGCATTGTCATATTACAGGGTACCAGTATTATCTCCTGTTTCGTCGCAACTGGCGACTTCTTCAGATACAATATTTTCTTAAAATTCACTACTTGATAGTATTTTTTGTAAAAGTAGGAAGTACATAGCTTATGCCAGTTTCTGAGCAGTTAAGTCAAGCTCAGCAGATCACATTCTTTCTTGCTTATAGCTCCTTCTGCTCAAACATGATGAAAAATAATAAGAGTCTTATTCTCAGGGTGGCTTAGTGTGACATGCAAACTCTCCCTATGTGTGTGTATTTTACTTAGATGCCACCACAGGGGAGCCTGAATTGGGTCAGGGCAGTAGTGGTGATGATGAGGCCATTTTTAATTGAACACACACACACATACACACACACACACACACACATATGACCTGTGGCTTACGCTGGCTCAGCTTGTCTGAGTGTGGAAAGCTAAGCAGGGTCAGGCCTGGTTATTACTTGGATGGGAGACCCCTCCTCTAGTTTCCTGCATTGAGCAGGGGGTTGGACTCGATAGCCTTGTAGGCTCCTTCCAACTCTATGATCTATAAATCACCAAAAAGAGGACAATAGATTATAGCAATTTTGCATAAAATTTACATATGCTAATTTATATTATAGATTCAAATTAGACGTAAGTCTTGTCATTTAAATAAAGATACAGTACGTACATCTCACCATAATGTGGAAGACTGTGTCCAGGCGACCCTGTGCCTGCCTGTTCAGCCTGCAGTCCAGGTGCCAACGGTTGATGGGAAACAGTTCTTGAGGTTCTTTATCTTTACACTGGACAGCCCTTCAAACAGAGGCTTTCACATAGAGGACGGTCCCCCTGGCAGCCCTTCAAATAGAAGACTGTCTTCTGTAAAAGAGGACACCTAGCCACTCTAGCATGTGTGCACATGTGCGTGCGTGCACGCGCGCGCACACACACACACACGAACTGCGATTAGCAGGGCCATCTCTGCCATGCAGCAAGGTAAAATAACTTGCTTCAGGCATCCCCAGATGGGGTGGGGGCAGATAGATAGTGGAGGAATTGGTGTCTGAAAGGTGCAGTAAAACTTTTTAAAGTGTTGGCTCCAGCGAGGGTGCCATTTGGGCTCTGCTTCAGGCAGCAAAATGTCTTGGGCCACGCTGGCTATTACATACGGTGGAGAAAGATGTCAGTACCCATAGTATGCCTGCTTGCTAATAGCAGCTTGTTCAGTATGACATGGTTCACACAACACCACAAGTCAGAGTACGGGTTGAGTATGGGTTGATTGTGGGTTGTTGTTGAATCATGGGTTGTGTCGTGTGAACCCAGCTGTGCTAACAAACCATGGTTTGTTAACCATGAACAACCACAGTTCACAAACCAACAACAGACCAGGAGTACTCTGCGTGGATTGTTTGTGGTTAACAAACCATGGTTTGTTAGCACAGCTGGGTTCACACAACACAACAACCCACAATTCAACGACAGCCCACAATTCAACGACAGCCCACACTCAACCCATACTCTGGCTCGTCCTATTGTGTGAACCCAGCCTCTGTCTGCAAGCTACAAGTTAGCTGCTAAAAGCAGTTGGGAAGGTTGGGGGAGATTCAACTAGGGAAAGGGCATAAGAAAAGGGTTAATTTCCTCCCTCCCCCCCCCCAAAAAAAAACCCTGCTCCCTGGACTTAATTCCTTCTCTCCCACCCCCAAAGCTGTTTTTTTTATCTTAAAAAAGATAAAGAGATCCAATCACAGATCTCCCACAATATCTGCAGTTTGGCCCTTGGCCTGGCCATGATGCTGCACCAGCTCCCCAGAAGCCACACATGAATCAGCCTTCATATGGCAACTACTTTTTATGGCACAGATGCCTGAAGAAGGCTCTGAGGCCTGAGCGCACACAACCACAAACCCCCCAAAATTAGTCCCAGGCTCAGGCCATGAGGTTCAAGAGCCAGAGTCCTTCTGCTGCGGGAAGCAGCCATTACAGTTAGGCTTTTTCAGGTGACCACGACATGTACAAGACCCACCCTAAGTGAGAATTCTTAATAAAGAGAATGAATGCAATCTAGAGAACATTAGGGGTAGAGTACTTTAGTCCCCTAGAGGAATAAGCATTCCAGTCTTCTTAAGTGCTCCTTAAAATCCCATTGATTGTAATACGACTTATGAAGGCTGCGCCTCCTCTGGACTGTGCCCACTTTCCTCGGTATCTATTCTTGGCCAGTAAAACCATTGCTCATGAATCTGTAAGCACTTGAAAAAAGACACATTTAGTAGCACTAAAAGTAGCACTAAATTTATTACCCCAGAGCAATTTGTTTTGTTTTGGTCAGCAACTTTTGGTAGCTGTTTATGTTTCTCTGAGCTTAACTGTGTAGATTTTTTTTTTAAAATGTTCATATTTTTATGCACACTGATAAGAAGCGCTTTTTAGGTGCACCAAACACACCCTTTTGAGCACTTCCCCCACTCCACACAACTGATTTGTTTGATGGCTAAACTCTGTAAAGGAGACGCAAGGAGTTGCTGCAGGATAGCTCCATTTATGTAGATGGCAGGCCTGTCCATGAAATTTGCTTAATGTGTAAATGAGAGGCACACATGCAGCTGTGGCGGCTGCATGCTCTGGAGACATCTATTGCTAAGTAGTTAGATGACACATCATGATTTGATTTCTTATCTGGACTTTGAGGGCTGTGTCCAAGATACTCGAGTCACCTGCTTTTCCATTTATTACCACCTTTAATATTTAAATACATACTCCCCAGATAATATGACAGCCACCTCTGGAACCGATAAGCAATTACAGATCACCTACACTGGCTCTTTATCTGCCCTTGCCTGGCTGGGGAATGCTGCGAGTTGTGGAATGTTTTTCTGCCTGAACAGGCACAGGAATCCACCCTAAATAATATTCCTGTTGGGTGGTTGTATAAATGCACATTGAGATGCACAATTTTGTATGTGAAATTAATGATCATTACTATTTTGTATTTCTGTTCCATGTATGTGGGTTTGTTGAAACTCACGTAGCCAACAGTCCAGAGCCCCTTTTCAGGTGTTACGTGTGCTGGGAATGAACAGGCATGGGGTTGACATTGCAGTGCAGGCGGCCGTGTGTTGTACTTTGCAGAGGACAGTTTCTTTGAAGCCGCCCTCTATAGCAGTGTTCTCCAACCTTGGGTCCCCAGATGTTTTTGGCCTACAATTCCCAGCATGCCCCAGCCAGCATAGCTGGCTGGGGCATGCTGGGAGTTGTAGGCCAAAAACATCTGGGGACCCAAGGTTGGAGAACACTGCTCTATAGGAAGGGCTGTCCAGTGTAAATCAAATCACGTCTGCTTTAAAGATAAAGAACCCCTAAGAAGGGAGAGCAACAGGGGCCTAGAGGTGACCCATCAACAGCACTTGGACAGCAGACTGAGCAGCAGGCAGGCACACAAGTCCCCTGGCCTGGTCGTCACAGTCTTCCTCACTATGGTGAGTCGCCTTGGGTTCCTATTTAAATTGCAGTCATTCTTTATACATTTGCAACTGTATATTTGAACTAGCACATGCAAAGAGTATGCAAATGGAACCCTCCTTTGTCCTTTTTTTTTTTAATGATTATTATTTTTGTTTTTGGGGTGATGCATTTCCCGCTTTTTTTGGTGATGAGTCAGTGACCGCCATATCACAGCGCCAGGCCCCACCCCACAATCTATGCACATTCATTAGAATGCCTCAAGAGGGTCCCTCTGCACATACAATCGTATGCCTGCCCAGGTGTTTTTGTCCAAGCATTCTAATGAACGGGAATAGATCCGGGCAGAACCTACCCCACTCCCGTGTGTGTTCATTCTATGGGGAAAGGTTCGTTCGTTTGAACAGGGCTTGCGTCAAGATGGTAGGCATGGTTGGGCACCTGCCAAGGGCCCACACCCCAGCAGGGGCCCACTCACAAGCACCGGCTGGACTTGCTCCTCCTCTTCACCGTTGCAACCATCTTGTTCGCCTGCCTCTTCCTCTGTCCCAGAAATGGCGGTGGTGAGAAAGAGGAGCAATAGATGTCACTGCCCACTTGTTCCCTCCCTGTCAAGCAAGCCAGTGGTAGCAGCGATGAGAAAGAGGAGGAGGAGTAATAGCAGATGGTGACCATGGCAGTGAGAAGGTAGGCTCACTGAGGGAGGGGGCCCGTGGAGGGTTGCCCATGGGACATCCAGAACCTAGGGGCCAGCACTGCATCTGAAAAAAGGCTGAAGTACACCAGCAAGGAGCTAATCTAAAATGACCCAACATACTGTCACAAGTGTGCATGTTGTCAATATGGTGGGAAATGAATAGGTTTCATAGATTTCATAGATCATAGAGTTGGAAGGGGCCTACAAGGCTATCGAGTCCAACCCCCTGCTCAATGCAGGAAACTAGAGGAGGGGTCTCCCATCCAAGTAATCACCAGGCCTGCTGACCCTGCTTAGCTTTCCACACTCAGACAAGCTGAGCCAGCGTAAGCCACAGGCTTACGTGCTGTATATTGTCTGTATAATAAAATAACAGAGACTGAAGAAACAGTACAATGTAATTTCCCCTGTGAGCACTGTGGAACTGATCTCTGACTTGCCAAAGCTTCACTGTTCCCCCTCCCCTTTATCTTTTAAGAAATTATTTCTGGCAAACATTTATCCTAAATGTGTTTTTTTTTAAAGTTTGGCTTTCTCTGAAGTTAAACACAGTGTGCTTCAGAAATTGTGTAGACCGGTTATACTTCTTTCTTTCTTTTTACATGTGTCTAACTTCTCCAGTTAGCCTTCTCTCTCTCTCCAACACAGACACACACAGCCAGGTACTACCATTACTAGTGAAATAGAACATTCTGTATTTATAGCTCCACTGAAAGCTTCTTAAACTTTACTCATTGTTGCATGACTGGAGACACGCCCCTCCTGTGTAAGAGCTAAAAATAACACCCTGTAAAATTTGCTGAATCCAGATTTGCTGAATGACGTAGAGCAACTCATATCGTTCAGTGAGAGAAATCCTATCAAAGTTTCTTCTGTCATTGTTTATTGAGCAATTAGCTGGTGTGTCAGTATTTCTTTAGCTAGTTGATTGTACTTAGCTAGATTTTGCTAGCCTAACCTGTTTGCTCCAACTTAGCTAGGTTTTGTTTAATCCTTCGGAAGGATTTTTTTTAAAAAAAGTTTTTGAGTCTGCCAAACAGTGCATAATGAATTTTGTCATGGTGTTCTAATACTTGCAAAAGTCAGTCTGGTGACAGAACAAGATGGGGCTCCCCTCGCTATCTGATCCCGGAAACATGACTTCTTAATTTAGTCATTTAACAAACTTTTATATAACTCCATATGACTAACTGTCTATCTAGCTGAGTTTTTCGAAATGTTGTTTTCCTGTTTATCTGATCTTTCCTCTGTTATTCTTTCTTTCTTTCTTTCTTTCATTAAGCCACTGGAACCTTCCTAAGTTTCTGGAAAATTCAGATCATCACAGAAGGAAAACCAGCCTTCAACCAAGAGAGAGAAGAAAGTATTTCCAGAATGATTATGGATGTTGTTTTGTCTACTTGTTTGTGCAAGATCTCAGGTAAAAAGCTCACAGAGTAAGAAACCTAATGCCACAAGTTGTGTCTCTTCCAAGGCTGAGGTTAAAGCACATGTCCCACAAAGCCTACTGACCACAGACAAGATCAAAAGGGCAAATGGTCATCATTCAGCCCTGTAAGGAGGAGAAAAAGTATCTTAGCTCTGATCATGTATCTGCTTTGCAACAATGCCGACTGTTATTCTGCTATTGCCACAGAGATTTGAGAAAACACAAAAAGTCGTCACTGAACTGCAAGCCTGCCTATGTGTTAAAAAAAAAAAAGCCACATTTATCTTAAATAAGGGTTGGATTCTATTTGTGTCACGCTTATAAAACTTCCGGATGTTGTTCAAAATCTGGGTATGTCCAGCCTAGAAACACTTGGGCAGATCCCAGCTTTAGCACTTAAATTATAAGCTGTACATGGTTTCTTTGACACAGTTCCAGCGAACAAGTGGCAGGCTGAATTTGTCTATGTGGGAGACATCCAGTACAGTCACAAGACTCGAAGGACAAATCAGGGTGGATGGTGGGGCCTATATGGCAGTCGTCCAGGAGGGGGGGAATATCACAGAGCATAGGAATCACATATGCATGCATACACAGTTTGCATTATAGGCAGTGCCAGCTCCTACTTTTGAGGGCCCTAGTGCAAGACGCCTTCAATGGACCCTCTGAACGTTGCCCCAGCCGAGGCTGAAAGTTGCCCCCATTGTGCTTCAGGGAACAAACTTTGTCCCCATTTGCACAGCAGGGGCAAATAATAATAATAATAATTTTTTAAAATGCTCCCATTTGCAGGCACAAAAAAATTAATTAAGAAATAGAGGACAAGCATGGGCAGCCCCTCCAAGGTGCCAGCCCAGTGAGCACTTTGAAGGGGCAGCTTGGGCCTGCCCAGGGCCAGGGATTGTGAAAGCTGGCTCTTGGCTGGTTTTGCTATCTCAGGGAGAAAAAAGGGAGGGGGGAAGCCGCAAGAAGCCCAAAGGGGTTCATGATTGTGGTGGGGACAGGGGGCAGCCAGCCCCTGCCACCTGCCCCAAAGTGCTGCTTGGGCACTTTGGGGGTGGCTGGCAATGGCAGTCACCCAAGAGCTGCTTGGCGAGAGTGGCAACAAGGGATCTTTGCAGCTCTCGCCAAGCGACTTGCTGGCTGTTGGGGCTCAACCACAGTGGGTCGTGTCATCCAGATTCAGACCACACAGCAACCCACTGTGGCTGAAAGAAACCCTACAACAGACTATTGTTTCTTACAGTGGTTGCCAACCATGATAAGAATTAATGGTTGGTAACCCTGAGTGGGTTCACATGACATGACAACCAACAACAACAACAACAACAACAACAGTCAATGGCTGGTTCTCATGTCATGTGAACACAGTCACAGAGTCAAGCCATCCCAGCTCAGTGTTTCAGTATTCCTGTTTCCTGAAACACCTTCTGGCAATATTCCAGGAAACAGCTTGTTATGGTCAGGCTAGAGTGGCCCACTCAGTCAGACCATACTGACTCCATCTTACCCAATCCAGAAGGAAGAAACCTCCATTTTACAATCAATTGCCTGGCTCTGCTAAAGGCCACATCACCTGGATGCTGGTGTTGAGATGCAAGTGACCTGCCTGAGGTCATCTGAAGGCCAAGTGCCTCCACTTAGCACAGATAGAATCATAGAATCATAGAATCATAGAAAAGTAGAGTTGGAAGGGGCCTACAAGGCCATCGAGTCCAACCCCCTGCTCAATGCAGGAATCTAGGTCAAAGCATCTCTGACAGATGTCTGTCCAGCTGCACCTTGAATGCCTCCAGAGTGGGAGAGCCCACGACCTCCCTAGGTAGTTGATTCCATTGTCTTATTGCTCTGACAGTCAGGAAATTTTTCCTGATGTTTAGGTGGAATCTAGGTTCCTGTAACTTGAGCCCATTATTCCGTGTCCTGCAAACTGGGATGACCGAGAAGAGATCTTTGCCCTCCTCTGTGTGACATCCCTTCAAATACTGGAAGAGTGCGATCATATCTCCCCTCAGTCTCCTCTTCTGAAGGCTAAACATGCCCAGTTCTTTCAGTCTCTCCTCATAGGGCCTTGTTTCCAGTCCCTTTATCATCCTTGTTGCCCTCCTCTGAACCCTCTCCAGTTTGTCTATGTCCTTCTTAAAGTGAGGTGCCCAGAACTGGACGCAGTACTCAAGATGAGGCCTAACCAGTGCCGAGTAAAGGGGAATTATCACTTCCCGCGATTTGGAAGCTATACTTCTATTAATACAGCCCAAAATTGCATTTGCCTTCTTTGCAGCCACATCGCATTGCTGGCTCATATTCAGTTTGTGATCTACCACAATTCCAAGATCCTTCTCACTTGTAGTATTGTTGAGCCAAGTGTCCCCCATTCTGTAACTCTGCATTTGGTTTCCTCTCCCTAGGTGCAGCACTTGGCATTTATCCCTATTAAATTTCATTCTGTTGTTTTCGGCCCAGCGCTCCAGCCTATCGAGGTCACTTTGAATTTTGTTTCTGTCTTCCAGAGTATTAGCTGTTCCACCCAACTTTGTGTCATCTGCAAATTTGATAAGCATTCCCTGTACCTCCTGATCCAAGTCATTAATAAAAATGTTGAAGAGCACCGGGCCCAGGACCGAGCCCTGTGGTACCCCGCTCGTTACCTCTCCCCAGTTTGAGAAGGAACCATTGATAAGCACTCTTTGAGTCCGATTCTTTAGCCAATTGTGGATCCACCTGATAGTTGTTCCATCTAGCCCACTCTTAGCTAGCTTACTAATCAGGATATCATGAGGCACTTTGTCAAAAGCTTTGCTGAAGTCCAGGTATATAATGTCCACAGCATTCCCACAGTCCACAAGGGAGGTTACCCGATCAAAAAATGAGATCAGATTAGTCTGACAGGATTTGTTCTTGACAAATCCATGCTGGCTTCTAGTAATCACTGCATTGTTTTCAAGGTGCTTGCAGACTGACTTCTTTATAATCTGCTCAAAAATCTTCCCGGGGATTGATGTCAGACTGACTGGCCTATAGTTCCCAGGTTCCTCCTTCTTGCCCTTTTTGAAGATGGGAACAACATTTGCCCTCCTCCAGTCGTCTGGCACTTCACCTGTCCTCCATGATTTCTCAAAGATAATAGACAGTGGTTCTGAGAGTTCTTCTGCCAGTTCCTTTATTACTGGAGAGCTTTAATAGGAGAGCTTCTCAAATCCATTGACTGGTCAATCGCTCAGGTGCTCAAACAAAGCAGAATCTTCCAGAACCCATCTCTGGCCTAGGATGAGCAATGAGTAAAGAATCAGCCAGACTCAAACACATGATTCTTTTGGGCATCTCCACCCAGGAAGGTGTACTTTCCCCTTCTATTATATCTCTCTCCATTGCTCTGCAGTGTCTCAGGCCGCCTGCACTTCCAGTTCCACAAAAGCCTTGTGGGAAGAATCACCTCATGATGTCTTCCCCTGGGCTTTAATTGAAGCACAGGAATCCAAGAGCCTACAGACTGTGAGAAAGATGAGTGTGCAATGAAAGACAAGACACTCACACACGGACTTTGGCCATCTCATAAGTAAGGCAAGCACAAGAACACTGAACCCAACCCATGATAATTTCTCTGAGATTTTCTTTTCCTTTGAGTTTATTTTCAAAAAAACAATTTCTTTTTTAAAATAAATTGATTGAGAGGGATTGGGTGGGAAATGCGGAAGAAATTTCCGGCACAGCACGACTTTAGAGAGACTTCTCCCTTTCCCCTGTAGACTGTGGGCTGGGATGAATGACTATGCAGTGGCAGCACTATGCTTTGGGGGCAAGTCTCAGCAGGTCAGATATGACCAATTGGCTTTATGTTGCTGACCCCTACCCTCATACTGAAGAGTTGGCCCAGTGCAGTTTGTCAGCAACCTCGACAGCGAACGCACAAGCCGCATAGCTGCCAATGGCTTATACCTCTCTCTCATTACAGGGCCCCAGATAATGGTCCAAAGAGAACACATAAAAAGAACTTGAGAAGGAGCTCATTATGGCTTTTTATATCTTAGTCACAGTGAAACTCCAGGGGCTAATCAGAGGCTTTAAAAAATTATGGCCTATGAGGCTTCTTGCTTGTGAAGTAGCTGGAGCCTGAGATTCTCAGCAGAAGCACTGCAAATTGCTTGTCATGAGTTGCTCACTGCTTCTAGAGGCGTGTTTGTCTTCCTGCCTGTTATCCTGGGCAGCTGATAGCAGTACCGTTGACATCTGCACACACTCATCAGCGAAACCAATCAAGCCCACACATAAAATCAGAATGCAAAAACCATTGTGGAAGAAGAAAATAAAAGTGAGCAAATGTAGAAAACAAAACCATCCCAAGTTTTAAAAGCTGAGTGAGCAGGGCAACCTTATGAGTCATCGCCTAAGCCAACAGGGCAGTTGTAGCCAAGACAGCCCGGCATGAAAAGAAAATCAGCTGGGAATTTCCTCCTCATGTTATTATCATGAATCAGGTTACCTGCAGAGGGATAGCCATCCTAGTCTCTTGCAGCCAAAAAACGGGGGGGGGGGGAGAGAGAGAGAGAGAGAGAGAGAGAGAGAGAGAGAGAGAGAGAGTCATGGTACTTTAAACACTGACACATTTATTGAAGCATATGCTTTCATGGAATAGAGCTCATTACATCAGATGCATGAAGTGTGGTCCAGAGGACCAAACAAGACATGACATGCATAAATGCATCTCTTCTCCCCACACACACACACACACACATGCCATAGCTCTAATCCAGCGTGCACGCGCGTGCGTGAGCATGCACACACACACATACACATGTCGGCTTTTAGCAAAAAAGAAAGGAAGAAGACATCAGATATGCATTCTTGCATATCTGCCACATCTTGTTTGGCTCTCACTTGGCAAATCCCTATGCTATGTTAATTGTAAGTTGTAGTGGCAAAGAAACTCACAGTCTCAATTAAATCCAAATTGGACAGAAATTAATTTGCTGATAAATTCTAGTTCAGCTATTTTATATAGCACACCCCACCCTTTGAAATCTTAATGCTGAAATGTGGCGAGTGTAAGATATGTAATCATGTGATCAAGTAGACTGAAATGTTGTCCCACTGGTTTCTGAACGTTGCCATTTGTATGTCAGAGTCATGTCCATTTATTCCCTTTCATAGGGCAAATTGGTTAGTCCCATTATATGTGTCGACAGTAGAGGTGCACTGTCGGCAGATGAGGGCATATATCATGTTGAAGGACGAGTAGGTGAATGACCACTGATAGTACATGATCAGGTCCTGTAACAATGTTGCTGAGTAGAGATGGGGACTGAGTTGGCATCTGGATTTGTGTGTCCACTGGTGGTTAGTAGCTATTTTAGATTATTTAGTGGGCTGTCTGTAAGCAAGGACAGGCCTTCTACCCAAGGCTTGTGATATTTTCCAGGATGAGTCATAGAAACTGTTGATAGGTGGAAATAGTTTGAGCTGGGAGCTGTAGGTGACATTTGGTCATATTCTGTCATTTTCTGCTTCTGAGCCTCGTGTGCATGAGGAAATCCTGGGTACCAGCCTGGCCTTGTCAATCTGTTTCTTCACTTCATTATTTGGTTTGTTTGGTTTTTGTTCATTTGGTTTTGTTTTAAGAGTGTCTGATGTAAAACCTTCAGGTGTACTAAATCCCCGTCAGAGGAACTGAGCCAAATGGAGTTGTACTGTAGGGCTTCACAGAATAACCAAGGGTGCAATCTTATGCATGTTTAGACAGAAAAAAAAGTCCTACAGTTCCCAGCATCCCTCCAGCCAGCATGGCTGGCTGGAGGGATGCTGGGAGTTGTAGGACTTTTTCCTGTCTATACATGCACAGGATTGCGACCTAACGATTGCGACAGCGCGATCCTCCTATGAGGGTGTCCGCAACCCTCCGAACCCAGATGATGGCAGGCATCCCATGCAGGGTGGGAGGAGCACGGAGGATAGGATATCCTCCACGCTCCCCTCGCCCTGAAAAACATCTAGACAGCTAATTTTGGCTGTCTAGATGTTTTCCTGTCCTTGCAAGAAGAGGCTGAGGCACCTCCTGGATTCCTCTGAATCCGGTGGAGCCTCACCCCTCCCCAACCCCAGGTGGGACACCCCCTCCCAAGGGGGAACCAAGCACAGTCTTCCGTGCTCGCTTCCCTGCGGTTTCTTCCAGCGTGGAAAGAACCACACTGGTCATAAGGTGGGTGGGTACCCGCGCTTCAGGGCGCTGAGACCCAAGAAGAGATTTACAAGGTCACACAGCGCCTTCTACAGCAATCCCTGTGTCCCCAGGTCTTTGTTATTTTCATGCTGGGATTTAAGATACAAACAGAGTGACCTTTGTTAAAGATTTACTATTCTCCTTTCTTCTACAATATTTACTCTTGCCTAAGTTTTTTTTTTTTCTTGAGTTGCAGAATGCAGACATTATATAACACATGAGTTAATCGAGAGTATATCCATGAGAAGGTTTTGTGATGAGGCCCTTAGTAAATAGTAAATTTCTTAAAACAGTAAATTTCATGGGGGAGGGAAAGTCTATCCTTAACACAACCACCTCAAAACTCTGCTTAATTTCAACTATGCCCCAATTGGAAAGTTGGCATCTTCTCCCAACACAGCTCTTAAAATTGTAAGATTGTAAAAGAATAAGCAATAAACTAAATTAGAACTGCAAAGAAAAAAAAATCCCAGGGAAACCTTCTGCTAGCACTGGAACTAAATTCTCCTGTTAAAGAAAAAGCTGTAGAACAGAAGAATGTTTAAAATGAAAGAACACAGAAAAACATACAAAATATTATTGCTAAGGCACATTATTCAGAACAAAAGGGTATGTTTTACTATGTGTGGCAATTCTGCAGCATGGTGTTTAAACAATGAGTAATTCCACAGATTGCAGCATGCTTAATCCTCTGACTGAAACATAGACTAACTGCAGTGCCTTCTATCAAATGCAGCTGATAAACGCACAGGACGGGACAGAGTGAGCCATTGGCCTAGCAAAGCAGTCTCACCTCAGAATGAATGCACTGCGGTGAGTGACTGCTGGACCAATGCAATGATACAGTGCATAATGTCCAGATGGCAGAGAACGATCTGAAGGTCCAACTGCTGAAGAGAAGGGAGTTTGGCTCTGAAAAGCAGCTGGTGCTGGGAAACCACCTGGGAAACATACATAAGGCACTCTGAGCTTCTTAGAAGAGCAGCGTATACATATAATAACCAACAGATAAAATTGTGAATTGACTTGGCACGTCAGGCTGGCCCAGCAGCATGAGTCAATGCTACAGCTCTAACGACAGCTGCCGTCATCACCCTCTGCAATGTAGCACTGCTCTGCAAATGGCTGTGACGTGGGTAAGGGGGGGTGCCTAGTGATGATTGGCACAAGAGATTATTCACCTACATGCCAGCCTATAGTAACTTTGGCCACCACAGAACCAACTCTATTGGCCTGACAAATGTTTCTCCTTCTACATATTAAATGGTTTAAGGCAGGGGTGTTGAACCTCTTCCAGCCCGAGGGCTGAATTCACTTTTGAAGAAGCTCTTGGGGGCTGCATTCCCGCAGTGGGCGGGGCCACAGGCAAAGGACGCAGGACTGAAGGGAAAAGGGGGTGGGGCCCAAAATACAGAAAATACCAGAATATTGTAGCCTAACACTCTTACTGACAGCGACTAAGCCAGGAGGGGCATTTCCACCTTTTAGAATGGGGGAGAAACTGCACAAAAGCCGGGAAACCACCAAACAGGCAGTGGTTTGGAGAAAGGGAGTGGGGTCACGGGAGGGGAGCATGACCACGACCACCTGGAGGGCTCCAGGAGAGAGAGATTTGGCCACCAGGCCTGAGGTTACCTACCCTCGTTTAAGACAAATTTTAGTGCTCGGGAGACACGGTTCTATAGACAGCTTTAAAAAAAATACTTGGAGCATGGCCAGGCTGTTTCCTCAATTGGTAAGTAAAAGGGGGCACACACACACACACACACATACCTTCTTTCACTTTCTTCAGTTGCCTTTGACTAACTAACCTTTTATTCAGAGAGGTCGTTCCCCCAAAGTTGGTCACTCTCAAGCTTGGCTGTTGCTGCTGGTGCCTTCTCATTTACTAGCAGAAGGAGTTACATATATATTTGGCCTAAGTACCACAGCCAGCAAAATTCCTTGTGCATGATGCAATGATAATTCCTTGTGCATGATGCAATGAATATAGAAGGTCTGAAAGATGCCTTTCAGTGGAATTGTAAGAACTGATATACAGTTCGGCTTTTCCATCCTGGGCTGTGTGTGTGTGTGTGTGTGTGTGTGTGCATGTGTGTGTGTGCATGTATGTGTGTGTGTGTGTGTGTGTATGTGTGTATGTATATATATATATACACACAAGAAAAGACACTGAAAGATCATCCTTGTCCAGAATCTTAGAGTACGTTCCACCTCAATACTTCAATACTTTACATTATGTCTGCAAGCTGTTCACGATAAAACATTCATACACTAATGGAACATTAAAAATCGACTACCTAGAAGCGTGTTTTTCAGACATTCTGTCCCCAGTTGCCTTCAGGCTCAAACGTCTGGAAGCTTTTTCATGCCAGGATCCCTGCTGTCCTGTCCATAATTGTTTTGGAAAAAACAGAAGTCCACAGCAGTTTTAGATTACCACAGTTATATGAATAGCATCAGATTCAAAGACTAGGAGCAAATTGGGAGGGGAAAACAAGGGTGCCCTTGTTTGTACAAAATGCAATAGATATAGGACAGTGAACAGAGAACCTGCATGACTCTCTCATTCCCAAATTCACACTGGCATAATTTACTTATTGGAATAGATGCCATAGTCTTAAGTAGGGGATGAACTACTATTTCTCTGTGAACCACTAATGGTACAGGTAAGGTTGTGATTCATTGGGTTTAAAAGAATGTTTTTTAAAATTTATTTGAGAGCTCAGAGTCTGCCTCTGCCTTGCACTTACCGTAGGTTCTTGGGAGAATTACTTTTCTTTTAGTCTCACCAGTTTGCCTTCTAGGAGATTAGTGTTTTGTGAGTGGCCATGCTCAGCATGGCAGCCATTTTATGAAAGGGCAAGGCCACCCCCATGGAAGCCACTGTGTGAGACTGCCCATGACAGTCTTTCAAAATTCCAAATATGCCTATAAGCCAGTGTTTCTCAACCTTGGGTCCCCAGATGTTTTTGGCCTACAACTCCCAGCATGCCCCAGCCAGCTATGCTACCGCCTTCTTGCTATGGCACCCAAAGCTATGCTGGCTGGGGCATGCTGGGAGTTGTAGGCCAAAAACATCTGGGGACCCAAGGTTGAGAAACACTGCTATAAGCCCAAAAAGGATGGGGACCCCTGCCATAATACCACCCCCACCAGACCCTCATTTATCCAAACCTTACTAGTTGCTATAACACTGCTTTTCTCACTCACACACAAATCCAAATTCATCAAAAGCTTATCACACACGTATTGGTGTCCATGCAAAATAAGCAGTTTTGCCTAGATTTGATTGATCTTCATGATCACCAATTCAAAGTTTCCTCTGTTCTGGAGGCTGCAGCTGTGGTGGTTTTCTAGTGGGCAGGACTCCATGACCCAGATGAAGAGACTGGAGCTGGGTCTTGTGAGAGAGCCCTCTCCTCACCTCCTAGAAGGCGATGCAGCAGCATGGTGCAGTCTATAGAGAGGGTGTAAGGATGACTCCATTGGGCTGACAGCAGGGATGGGGACTCGGACTCCAGGACTCGACTCGTGAGTCGGACTGAGTCCCCCCTCTGAGTCGAGTCCCAATATTTTTAATGGGACTCGAGACTCGACTCGGGACTCGAGACCAAGGACTCGTCGTGTTCCAAAATCGTGTTCCTCAAATGCAACATGGATAGGTTTTAGGAAGTACAGCAAGTTTATTTTTTTAAAATCATTTTCCTGAAATGCAACCTTTCAGACATTTTGGGTTTGGCTGCCTCTGCCTGCCTTCTTTTGGGGCTCCCTGCCTCCTCTGCCTGCCTGGTTATTTTGGGTTTGTCTGCCTGGTCTGTTCTTGCCAAAATCAGTTGCAGAGTTTTGAAATAAAAAGGCACACTTGTGCCTAGAATTTATTTAAGCCACACATCTGAAGTAGCCTTATTTTGTTGGGGGGAAAACCCATTGATTTTAATAGGGACTCGTGGAGCCAGCTTTGGGAGTGACTCATGACTCGTGAGTCACCATTTTGGACCAAGGACTCGGACGCGGACTCGAGACTCGGGTCCAAAGACTCTTGACTCGACTCGTGACTCGAAACCAAGGACTCTTCAACATCTCTGGCTTGCAGACCATGTCTTTCATTCCAAGCCCAGCAGAGATTTGGCTGCTCACTGGTTCTGGGTGAGATACAATGGAGCCAATGCAGGGGTGAACACCAGCTGCAGGCAGGCGGCACGAGGGCCGTAGTTCTTGAAGGGGCTGCAGGAAGAGTGGGGAGATGGTTCTGCCTGACCTCCTGGCTCCACAGGCCTTCATACACACCACAGGTTGGATCCAGATCCTTTGTCCCACCAGTGGAAGGATACCGCTTGTGGTACGGGATGTCCACAGCCTTTTCTCCCCACTGCAATCCCCCACCCCTGCACACTCCAAAACTCCTTTGGAGGGTCCCCCAACCCTCCAAAGCAGATTTGGAGGGCCTGTGAGGGTGCACCCAGAGCCGATTCGGAGAGTGCTGCAGTGGAGAGGACACAGAAGTCCCCTTCTGCAATCAATGTCCTACCACTGGTGCAATGAAGGATCTGGATCCAACCCTCTATGTCTGGAAGAATTCACAGAGGCCATCCAAACTGCCTCTTCTCTCCAGCTCTAGGGAGATCCTGAAGCTCTCTCTCTCTCCCTTGAGGAAAAGCAAACTCAAGGGAGTCAGCAGCACTTTCACCATCTTTTATTATTTATTTATTACATTTCTCTACCGCCTTCTTGCTATGGCACCCAAAGCGGTTTACAATGTTTAAATACTCAAACAAGCAAGCGTTACCCCCACCCCCCCCCAAAACCAAACATACACCAGTTCTCTCAGGCCAACTGAAGGCTTCTTCTGGAGTTTCTGGTACAATCTCCCTGGCCTGGGCTTTTCTTCTGCCTTCCCTCTGTAGCCCCAGGGAAGGTGGGGGAGGGGCCGCCCCAACAGTCCTCTCTGGCCGGTGATGGTCATTTCAGGAGCTGGTGGCAGTTGCTCCCCAGCCTGGGCTTCTCTTCCAGTGGGAATATACATAGCAGGAATTTAGCACAAGGACATGACAGAAGTGCTGAACTGTCTTTTATATAGACCTTTCTTTCTTTCTTTCTTTCTTTCTTTCTAGGAGACAAAATCTTAGGCTTCTATGAATTTTCCTGCCTGAGATTTAATAGTGCTGCATTCTGCATTCTACTTACATTCTGTTCACAGAGTTCAAGTTCTGGGCCTGGCTGGATCAATGTCAGATTCAAGCGGATATGACAGGATATTATTGCCACATTCTTCTCCAAGGCAGACTCCGAAATGAATAATTGAGCTCTTCGCGTCACAGTCTCAGATGGTGAGACTGTGCCATCATTAAGTGAGCATTCTGGTTTTAATTGAACATTATTGATCCAATCAGATAAGGAACATATCTGAAATGGTAATGGTTTTTTAAAAATCTTACTATACATTGTCATTCAGGCCAAAATAGAAAGTACTTTAATATGGAAACTTACAGCATATATTATAGTACCCTGTAATAATGGTATCCTGATTTAGTACAGTAACAGTATATTACTGCAAGATGAGAACTTTGGTTTTCAGTTAAAAACAAAAAACAAACAAACAAAATGTTTTATGGCCAACTGAGATTCTCTGCCACCTTTCCCAGGGCTACCTAAAGCCACATGTGGTCCCAGAGAGAGCAGAAGAGGAGACGCTCAGTCCAAGATACTCATGCCATACCCTTCCGGAAAGACCAGCAACAGCCTGAGAGAATGCTGCATCATTGTGTATTGGGGCAGATGGATTTTAAATGGTAAACAACCCTGAGTGACTTTATATAAATGAAGTAAGAAAGGGAGGGAGTGATCCTATGGTTGGCCCCTAGACATTGTCAGAGGGGGCCATAGGATTTTTCAGATTCCCAGTTGGGAATTGGAGCTCTGACGCACACACACCCTTCCCCTGGCCACTTGCAGCTGACATGAAAAGCACCATGCAGGCTGCTCTCCAAGATCAGAAAAGTGACTTGGGAGAGGGGAAGAAGGGGCTGGGGAGAGAAAGAGACTGGAGCGGCCAGGGTAGGAGGTATCCTGAAGTGCTCCAGCCTCCTTACCTCCCCTCTGAAACGCCATCGCTAGACAACCGAAAATGGCTGACTAGAGAAAATGCAGAGTGGGAGGAGTGGGGAGGTGAAGATTGCCTCCGCCACCGCCACTCCTCCCACTCTGCATTGGATGAGTGGGAGCCTCTGAGTTTGGGGGCTTACAGTTACACTCATCTCCATAGGATTGCACCTTAAGTGAATATTTTGTAGGCTTAATTTCTGGGGTTGTATAATACGCATATTGCACAAAGTGGCAAACCACAAGCTGTGCATAAGAGCTCCACAATCAGTTTTGCCATCAAACACCCACCCGCTACCAATTCACACGATACATTTCACCTTGTATAGACCTCAAAACGGTTCCCATCCCTGCCAAAATGTAGAATGAATCAGCCCTCAATCTTTTCGCTGAATGAATGATGGAGGTTAATGCAGAGCACAACTGCCATAGCCATCAGAGATACTTAACATTATGAATATTTGGGAGATGTGTTTCACATAACTTGTAGTAAATATACAAATATTGTTTCTTGCAAGAGGAAACATAGCAGCAGCAGCAGCAGCAGCAGTGTTCTATATGCTTTTGGCTCTCACTGATTTGATGCTACTTTTCCTTGTATACACTACAGCTGAGCTTTTACTTGTTTATGTATTCTAAATGTTTCACTGGAATAACTATGGTTTGTGTTTCTGCTCATACGCTGATGCTGTTAAATGGTAGCTCCGCTAATATTAATATTAACCGTACGAGGTTATCTCTTGCCCAAATCTCCTCCTTTTTCTCTTTGTTTGCGTGAGGTCTGCGTTATGTGTGTATTCTAGGTTGCAATCCAGTGAGGCTGCCCATAACCCTCCGAACTCGGAGGATGAAGGGCAGGGCATCCTGTGCAGGGCAGAAGGAGCACAGAGGCAAAGGCCCGTTTCAGCTGTCTAAGCGCGGCGCCTCGGAGCGTGCGGGAAGGAGGGTGAGGCGCCACCAGGATGCATAATCTCCTCCCCTCAATGCTCCCCGGAATGCCCACTAAACCCCTCCTCTAAGCTCACTCTTGCAACCTCGGAGATGCAGCTGGCGTCTTTCCGGACCAGCCGTGGGGGGGGGGAGGGCGATCAAAACTCTGATCCTCATCTGGGCCTTGTATCTCAGGATCCAAGGAATCCTATGCCTGTCTGGATGCTGACTAACAGGCATAGGATTGCTCTGTTAATATCTACAAGGTTTACACAACTTTTGTAATTGTTTAGAATTCAGCAGGAATTGAAAAACATCCAAATTAATAGCTGAAAAAAACTGATGAAATGGGACAGTAGGTTGGTGGTCCCAGGTTCAATCCCTGGCTTCTCCCAGTAGGACTACATAAGGATGTTACCTGAAACCCCAGAGAGCCATTGCTGCCAATCAGCCTCAACAATACAGGGCTAGACAGACCAATGGTCTGACTCGTTATATGGCAGCTTCCCATGTTCCTAAAGGGACATATTTGCCAAGACAGGTATTATACTGTGAAAGTATTCAGAGCACCATCTGGTTGTGGGTTGTGAGATCAAGTTGAGTTCTGGCAGCCTGGGGATTACTAGGGTGAGGCTGACCCCATGCCCTCTCAATCTCTGCCCCTCTTGGTTTGGGAAATCTAGCAGGGTTGGGTGGGTCCAGGAAGTGGTAAAGTCCCCGTTATGGGAGGGTGTTATGCCTGTCACCTTGAAAGAGGCAGTAGTGTGTTTGTGGAGAGAAAGCCAGGCCAAGTCCACACACACACACACACACCGCTACCGCCTCTGCCTAGGGCAGAGGCAATCCAGTTCCAAGCAGTCATTTACATCAGCCAAATACATTTTCATTCACCTCAATGGGATACATCTACATACCCCCCAGTGGCTTCCCCTGGCAGTCTCACAAAGAGCTGTGAATCACCTTCAAGCACCGGGGGGGGGTGCCAGGATGCCCCAGCAGTCTCAAAGAGCTGCCAAGTACTCTCAAGCACCCAGGGGCACCAAGATCCTGGCAGGAGGAACCGGTTCTTCCTGTCAACAGGAAGGGAGGGGGGAGCAAAGGAGGAGGCCCTGTCAACAGGAAGGGAGGGGGAGCAAAGGAGGAGGTAAAAGAGGGGCACCAAGCCTCGGTAAGGTTGTTGAATGCTGGGTGAAGGACTGCACGGACCATCCACGACCTCGGTCAGGACAATGGGAAGCAACCCCGGGTAATGCGCCCGGTAATGGCTGGAAATCGGCAAGGCTTCCAGTGACTCGCTTTCGAAGAATTAAGGTACTCTGAGGTCAGCCTTGTCTCTGTCTATCTGCTACGCTCTGCAAGAATGTGGATTGGAGTTTGTACGCTCCATTAACTTTTCTAGACTCCCCTGTGTTTATGGCGGAGTCCTTATCTGTTTGTTTTGACATGCTTCATTAAACATACTATCAACAAACCTTGTTTCTTGTCAATTTCACTCTCTCATTCAGCGTCTATTGTAGCGGTTGCATTCTAAGTGCCCTGGAACCGCTTAAAGGGAGTTTTCTCAGCTCCGGTTAACCTGTTAACTCCCGAACTCACGCAAAGGACTGGCGGCGGTCCTTCACAGACAGTGTTCCCTCCTGAAAAGGCCCACCCTGGACCTGGAGGTTTTAGATAATTACTGTCCAGTTGAAAATATCCCATTCCCGGGCAAGGTGATCAAGAGAGTGGTGTTTGACCAGATGCAGATATTCTTGGATTATCTAGATGCATTTCAGATTGGCTTCAGGCTTGCACATGGCACTGAAACAGCCTTGGCCGCCCTGGTTAATGACTTTCTTCAGGAGAGAGAGAAAGGAGAGTTCCACCTTGTTGATTCTCCTCGACCCCTCGGTGGCTCAGTGGATTGGGGGTAGGAGGCACTGTTACTGTGGTTCTGCTCCTACTTACAGGGCCACTACCAGAGAGTAGCACTGGGAGATTTCTGCTCTGTTCCACAGCAGTTATGCTGTGGGGTCCAACAAGGTTCCATCTTGTCCTCCATGCTATTTAAGATCTATATGAAACCACTTGGGGGTGTCATCCAGGAATTTGGAGCATGGTGTCACCAATACGTAGATGACACCCAGCTCTATCTCTTCATCCCATCTGAATCACAACAGACTGTGCCTGTGTGGGACCAGTGCCTGGAGGCAGTGGTGGGCTGGATGAGGGCCAATAAGCTCAAGTTAAATCCTGGTAAGATGGACGTTCTGTGTGGAGGCAATTCCCGGGTCAGGTAATTAGGCCTATTCTGGATAGAGTAACACTCCCCCTGTTGGAGAAGCTACATAGTCTGGGAGTACTGCTCAATTCAAAATTGTCACTGGAGGAGGCCCAGGTGGCCTCAGTGGCAAGGAGAGCTTATGGACAGCTATGGCTGCACATAGCTACACATGAAAATATGGATGTTGGCCCTTCCTGAATTAAAACAATAGATTCTGGAAAAAACAAAATCTCTACACTGATGTCTGGTCAAAAAAAAATCTGGAATAATACGGACAGGATCACATTAACAAATATAATACCAACGATTGAAGGAAAACAAAAATATTTTTCATTTCCAGTGGAAAAAATATGTGTTCTATTAACTTTTGAAATAACAAGCCTGTGCATTTGGAAAGAGTAAATGTATGCTCCTCTAAGAGATTAAAGAGCAACAGCAGATGTTTGGTTAATACAATATATTTTTTTTCTGATTTGAAATAGGTGTCTGCGGAGCATGGGTGGGATTTCAAATACTGGTGAGTCATCATTTAAAAGATGAGCACACAGCAGGGAGTAGTAGGACACTACTGCTACACTGGTGAAACTACTGCCATATCCTATACTAGCCTTCCTCAATCTGATGCCCTCCAGATGTATTCGACTACACCTCCCATCAGGTAGCATGGCCAATGGTCAGAGATTATGGTAGCTGTAGTCCAAAGCATCTGGAGGGCACCAGGTTGCCTACCCCTGACCTGTACATTCTCAACCCAGGGAGGAGGGGGAAACACAGCATTCAGAGATCACAAAAAACAACTGCCACATCCATGGCGACCATGGAAACCTTGCCAATGCCCACCAATCAGGGGCTGTGATGGCAATGACACCCTCATGCCACCCACCCATGGAAGGAGCCAATGAACTCACAAGGACGAGGAGACACGTCCAGGACACCTCCCTGCGCTGCAACACATACAAAAACACCACAGTGGCCCCAGTACAGGAGCTACTGTGACACAGACAATAACAGCTCTGCTTCTGCAACTCCCCAGCCAGGATTTGAGTTCTCTTATGCCACATACTGCTCACCAGCACCATTTTGGAGCACAACACACATTGGGAAGGAAAGAGAGAACACACCACACACCACTAACATAGCTCTCTTGGCAGGAGGCCTACACAAAAAAGTAGGGATGGGAGAAGATGCAATGTTCGGGTTCATTGAGGTTCTCTGAATTCTTTCTCAAAGCTGATTTTGCCTCATTTGCACTCCCGAATGCAAATATCATCTCCTCCTCCTCCTTTTTGATCAGGAAAAAAAAATACATTTTTGGAAGTGTGCATTTGCACCAGTGCGCACATTTGAACGCAAACACAAAGTTTGGGGAATTGGAAACATTTCCTGAGAATTGCATTCCTGCTTGAATTCACGTTTGGGGTTGCAAATGGGACACGTTTGCATGATTTGCGAACAGGAACAAAATTCTCGTATATCCCTACACAAAGGACACACAGCCCTCCTTGAGGGCTGCATCCTGAGGCCAGCTGAAGCTAGATCATACTAGGGCAGTGTTCCCCAACCTTGGGTCCCCAGATGTTTTTGGCCTACAACTCCCAGCATGCCCCAGCCAGCATAGCTGGGGCATGCTGGGAGTTGTAGGCCAAAAACATCTGGGAACCCAAGGTTGGAGAACACTGTACTAGGGTGAGAGAAAGGGATCCCAATGTACCACCCCCTAGCAACAAGGACACAACACATGTGGCAATATTTATTTATCAGCATCCAAGATGGACAAGATCCTGAAAGGGAAAGTCCCCTATGCCAGGTGGACAACCAGTCATGCCTTGGACAGTTGCTCAACTGGGGTAGTGTCTCCTGTGACTCCAGCTCCATACCAGGAACACTCACCTGCTGCAAGAGTGCAGGAGTCTGCCTGGTGCAAGTAGGTTGGCAACCCACAGAGGAACAACAAGGAGCACTCTGGTCACTATGGCTGCTGCTCATGGGGTGGGCTGGCTCCCTTGTGGAACAGGGTGTGAGAGAAGGCCCTGAACCTGCAGGAGTGCAGCCTGAGAGAGAGAGAGAGAGAGAGAGAGAGAGAGAGAGAGAGAGAGAGAGAGTCCTGAGCAATCAGCAGCAGCTGGAGCACATAGTCCCTGAAACTGAATGCACTGAAGGTATTTGTGATGAGGCGAGAGAGAAGAGGCAGTGGTGCCACCTGGGTGCTTGTGCCTCCCAGGACCGGTGCAGGGCTGTTTGGCGCCCTAGGCCAAATTATATTTAGCGCCCCCCCTCTCGTGCCGTGGGGGGGGCTCCGGAGCAAAGCAGCCCTGCTCTGCAACCCCCCGCGCCTCCGCCGCCACCACCACCTACCTCCCCCCCCCCCGCTGCTGGCTGCTGCTGCTGCCGCCGCCTCCAACGTTTTTTTTCCCTTCTTTTGGAAAATTCAACGTTTAAAATTAATAAAAAATAAATAAAAAGTGAACAAAGAGTGGCACTCCAGAGTAAACAAGCAGTGCGAAAGCCCTAGCCCCCCCCCCCCCGTGGGAGAGAGGCGCCCCCTTCTTTGTACCCCGCTGGTCTCTAGCCAGACCCACGCCTCCCCTTTTGGGCTGCCTCCTCCTCCTCCTCCTCCTCCCCCCCTCGAGCCGCTCCGGAGGTGAGTTTCACTTTCCATTCCGCCTGGCGAGCCTCCGCCCGAGCAGAGTGCTTTTTTTTTTTTGCCGGGGAACAACGCCGGCGGGGCTCCGGAAACGATGCGAAGGTAGGTAGGTAGGTAGGTGGCGGGCGGGTGCGCGCGGGGGGGAGGTGCAGCGGCAGCGGCGGGCGGGGAGGTGCGGCGGAGGCGGCGGGCGGGGCAGGAGCGCGCCAGCGGCGAGGAAGGAGCGCACCGTTTCTGCGCCCCTCTTCCGCCACGCGCCCTAGGCAGCCGCCTGGGTCTGCCTAGCGGTAGCGCCGGCCCTGGTGCCTCCTTCCCCATGAGGGGAGAGGGAGAATGCAGTGACTGTGATCAATCAAACTTCCTACCTTTTCCCTTGGGGGTTGCAGTGGAACTGCCTGTGTGCGCGCGCGCGCGTGCACACACACACAGGGCCAGCTTGTTCTGCAGCATGCATCTGGGCTGTGATCCTGCAAAGCAAAGGTGTTCACAAACTGTTTGGCCAGCCATGGCAATGGCTGCAATGGAGTGTCCGGCCTTTGCCAACAGAGACCATACCTGCACATGGAGGTGACTGTGACCCCTTTGTGGGGGACACCGCTTCCTGTTTATTTGGGGAAGGGGGGGGTTGCAGCAAAACAGTCCAGGCAAAACATTGTAATAATCACATATGGCAAAGTGGGGAAAAGACATGAGGGAAACGTTTACAGCAATTAGACAGCAAGTATACAGCAGTTCCCCCTTCCCTTGGTTATTTGTGCAGGTGATTTATTCTTGTATCCCCAGTTGGAATTGATTGGAGGTTAAGTTTTGTGTCTGGAGTCCTAAGGCAAGGTACCTGTTGGGGTTCTTGGGAGAGAAATGTTAGCAAGATGAGTAAGGTTTCCATGTGTGTTCAGGCTGTTTGTACAAAATGCTCCCTTTCTGTGCAAAGTTTCTGTTTATGTACAAAGTGCTCTTTTTTTGTGCAAAGTGAACTTTCTCTGTTTCCCTTCACCAGAGATCTCCCTTGTAAGCTTAACGTTAGGCAGATGGCACTCAGCAGCACACACCATGGCTTAAACAAGCCACCAGTGATCATGCAAACCGGGCCAGCGACTTGCCTACTAGATTTATGGATGATTGTAGACTTGACCCTACAGATCTTCAAATCCAACATCTGATATACTACACCACGATAGATTTGAATTTCTATCCCGTCTCTATCCTAAGGGCTCAGCAGTGGTTAGAAACTCTTTTAAAAACAGAAGAAATATATACGGTATTAAAAATACACCCTCTAGATTTACATAGTTACTTTGCATATCACCAAACCAACAGAGAATTTAACCTATATGTGAAAGTACCAAGGAAATAAAGTTCTGCTGCAACCTTTTAAAAAAATCACAGAAATTAAACAGAAAAGGGAAATAGAGAGCAGGAAAGGGTAAAACACAGGAGATTTATTTCTGTTTTCTACACCCAAAAGAGGTTGCATTAAAAACATTTGCCATGAAAAAAAAGTCAATGCTTGTAAAAACAACATAATGTTACTTAATGAAAACATAATGGGTTAAAACCACTGTAACAGGAGTGGATTTTTACTTACACAACTGGAATTCCTTTCCCTTCATCTTCCTTGCAGCATCCCACATTGCCCCATATATGCTCTGAAGGATCCCCAAACCCTCCGGAGCAGATTTGGAGGGGGGGTGCAGGAGAGAAGGGTAATTTGATCCACTTGCAGCGTCCATTCCACTGGTGGAAGGACACCATTAGATACAACCCATTTCTTCTGTATTATGTGTAGTCTGTAAGTATCATTTGCCAGCCTTCCCCAATGCCCTCCAGATGTTTTGGACTACATTCCCATCAGCCTCAGCTAGCATAGCTAGTAATTGTTGTATAGCCATCAGGACTAGTAGCCATTCCTAGCCTTATCCTCCATGAATTTTTCCAATCCCCTTTTAAAGCCATCCAAATTGTTGGCCATCACTACATCTTGTGGTCGTGAGGTCCATAGTTTAACTATGTGCTGTGTGAAGAACACAGCACATAGTGGGCGATCTTGCGGGCTTTCTCCTGAGAACGTTGACAGTAATAAGCTCACACTGGTCTTGACATTCCACAGACTGACTAGGCCCCAAACCCTTCCAAACTATTTATTTATTTATTTATTTAATACATTTTAATACCACCCAATAGCCGAAGCTCTCTGGGCAGTTTACAACAGTTAAAACCATAAAATACAATATAAAATAAATATAAAATTTAAAACCACAGATTAAAAACAAACAGCAGAACTAGCAGCAGCAGTTACACTAACAGAGTTAAAAACAACTACAAGATTAAAATTGCTGACCAATTTGTGGTTATGAACTAGAAGACCCCACTGCATTACTGACACTGAATCCCACATCTCTCTTTTCCCCCCGTCCTGAATCTCCCACCAATCAGCTTCAAGAGATGATCTGAGGTTCTCGTATTATGAGAGATGGTTCATGGCTCAGCAGCTGTGTCATATTGCACCACAATATTTGTCTTGTTGCAAAATAATATATTTTAGATTTATTCAGTACCATTTAGATACCATGGATATTTTATTATTGAATTAAATATACAGCTTAACAATAATTGTCTCAAGAGTATTTGTCCCTGAATGCCCTTTGAGCCCCCCTGGTGCTGAACAGGTGTACCAGTACCAACCACAAGAAGACAAGCACTGTCAAGCTAGGCAGTTGTGGTTTCCAAGCCAAAACTGGAAATGCATTTTTCAACAGTCATTTTAGCTGACTAGTTGAGACCAGAAACAGCATGTGTGTTGGTTTCTGAAAATTCTGAATTCCTAAAACTGTTCATAGGCAAATCTCTAGCCTAAAGAGGAAATAAGCAGAGATCTAGACACTTGGTCATATTCTGCTTCACTTTCTCATGTAATGTACCACCAGTTAAAATGGGCATTTCTTTGGGCTGATTCTTACTTTATGTTTGTTCTCAGGTACACATGAAAAATGCACACACGTCCCGTTAAGTGAGAAGGACACATTTTCAGAATTGAGAAAGTGTCTGTTTAAAAACAACAACAAAAAAAGCACCTTCAAAACCACCAGACCCTTTCCCAGCCTTTCACACTGTCATTTAGAAATGAATATACACACACTTGTGTTCAAGGAAGAACAGATGGCATGCTAGAGATTTGCCTCCAGTTGAGAAAAAGAGCACGGTGGGCTGTAAAGCTGACATGAACAAAGCATTTTGAAATTTCAGAATGTATTCATTTTTCATTATAAATATTAAAGAGCTACGTCAATATGCTTGAAAATATAAAAGTGAAATTTGAATCATTTTAATCTGAAACATTTTAACTGGAGAGGTTAAACACCTTTCCCTGATTTGGTAACTCAGAATAAAAGATTTGTATTTGTATTCTATTCATTACCTGTCCTACAATCACTGATAATTGTTCACACAATGTAAATCGAATACTGATGCAGGGGAGGGGATACATAGAATTTGCCTTTTCTTAATAGGTTCTGCCTGATTAGTATTGAAGTTGTTCATTTTCCACACCATTATCAAAGTAACCTTATCTGATTTATTAGTGCTAAAACATTTTGCTCTTAAGATCATATTTCCAGCTAGTTGTTGTTTCCATTTTCTCTTTAACGTTTTCAAGAAATACAACTTCATGGTTTTGTGGAACAATACCACAAAATGTGGTATTAAATGTTCAGTACATTTAACTATATACTTGAATTTTTAAGACATTTTCATCAAATATTCATACAACCAGCTTTGTCAGTACCATAGCTCCACTTTGAAACGAATGAGAAGTTATATCAGATGCATGCATCTTACACTTGAAAGTATAAAGAAGATCTGTAATTTGAGAAATCAAACTGCTGGGAAGTGTGGTATTTTAATATTCAGTAGTATGATACAAAAAAAGTGGCAACTGCTTGTGTGTTTACATCAGTAAACCTACCCAGATAGAAGAAACAGATTTTAGAAAGCATTTGCAGGAACAGAATTTCACATGGGTATGTTCTGTGTTCAAGGAAGAACAGAACGTTTTTAGTAGGATCAAGAAACCACTTTTACAATGGGTCAGAACTTGTCTGTGACAAGTGTTCCATTGTCTGTTCAGTTTGGCAGCCTCTTTCGAGCAACCCTAGATAATCCAAGTCTGCCTGGACGATCGCCTATCTCTGTCCCTTTTCCTCTGTTGCCATGGAGGACCTAGCTATGTTCTGTCTTGCTGTCCCGGCCCTAACACTGCCTTTGGAATTCACTTGTGATAATACTTCTCAGTCCCTCCTCCAAAAATCAGTGTTGCCTCCTGCCAAAGAGTTTGCTCCTCTTACAGCTTCCACACGTGTTGCAGGGATCACCCCAGCATCCCCTTCTTTGATTTCATAGATTTCATAGATCATAGAGTTGGAAGGAGCCTACAAGGCCATCGAGTCCAACCCCCTGCTCAATGCAGGAAACTAGAGGAGGGGGTCTCCCATCCAAGCAATAACCAGGCCTGACCCTGCTTAGCTTTCCACGCTCAGACAAGCTTAACCCTTGAATCCCAAAGAATGAAATTTGGAACACATATTCAAGATGCAATTCTATTGTTTAAGTTTGTATAGCAGCTTGACCGTTGTGCTAATCTTTAAAGGGGGAGCATGTATGTGCTGTAATATGATACATGTCTTAAAGATTGAGATACTGGAATAAAAATATATTGTTCACTTTCTGGACACCACTGTGCATTTCAGGTTTGAAATCTCAACTAAAATACTGCACCCATTTCCCAAGAAGTCAAGAATAATGTAAAACACACCACAATGTGTTTGAAGACTGAGAGCCTTTCTACATGAGGAATTTATTGTACACTTGCGATTCCTCACTCACAGTAGTTTGCGGGTGCTTTACACGACATCCTCCTCCTCCACGGCCTCTCCCGTTCTTTGCAACCATTTCTGCGGCTTTTTAAAGATCAAGTAAAGTCCAGTATTATCTGTGAATGGCAGCATGAAACCCTTGTGCATTTGCGCAGTTCCACTATACCACAGTGCCACCTAGTGGTTGTATAATGGAACATATAGAAAGGCAGAGAAAGCAAAAGTCCAAGGGGTAAAAACATGCATAAAGGAGCCAATCTTAATCCCACAAAGAATCCAGAAGCAGAAGCCTTGGTAAAGTGGCGGGTTAAAAGCCTCATGTAGATAAGCCCTGAGAGATCACGGTGTATTTCTTGTATTAATTATATTTGTATCCCATCCTTCCTCCAAGTTCAGAATGGCATACAAACTTCCCCCCACCCCCAATTTTATCCTGTGTGATTGGTTAATCTGAGAGAGAACGATGGGCAGGTCACCCAGTGAGTTTAATGGCTAAGTGGGATCTGAACCTGGGAAAACCCCTCCCCCCAATCCTAGTCCAGCACTAACTACAACACCACTAGTTCTCCTGTTTATGACATAATTCTGTTTGAACTTCAAACACCAGCTCAAACCCTGCTGCTTTATGAGAGCAAATGAGAAAATAAACAATACATTGCAATGCAGTTTCTGAAGCAAGGCTTCTTGAATACTGTGCTTCATTATACCAGGTTCCAAGACACACATCTCCGTGTTATTTTTTTACTATTCAGTTGATTAACCAGCATACTTCCTGTTTCACACAATATTTCTATAGGGGGAAAGAATAATTGGTTTAAGAAAATCAAAGAAATATAACAGTCACAGACACAATATTGAAGCACACCAGTTCTGTGTAGTTTGAAAGGACTTAATGAAGACTAAATATTGTAATGTGCTGTGTAGTTCAGAAATGGCAGGGCAAGAGGATGAAATATAACACACAGATTATTAGGCCATAAGAACTGTGTTCCCCAGCCTTGTTGCTTACTCAGTTTTGTAAATATCCACCAGGACAGACAAACGCATTCCTCTCTCTCTCTCTCTCTCTCTCTCTGTCAGGAAAGAGGAAGTGAAACTTGAATGACACAACTGTCGATATTATAAGGTCTAATTGCACAACCCTCAGCATGTTCACTATATTTAATGGGGCTTACTCCCAGGAAAGTTAGCATAGGATTGCAGCCTAAAAGAAGTAGACGTAAGACAGTAAGGTGGCCCTAATGAGTGTGGGTTGTTTAAAGGCGGTGTGCCAGTCCACATGGCTGATGAGATTGGCATGCAATCAACATGAGCAGTGCAGTTGCATGGTTGACACTCCACGATAAGCACAAGGATTTCCCAGAAGTACACTTCTCTGTGTGTTCCTGATTATACATTGCAGTATCAACCCTGGAAATTGCCCTCTGAGCATGGGTGGGGGCCCTGACCTGTTCCAGAGTTGTTGCCCTCTTTCTCATCCAGCACCTCAACCCCAAGTTAAGGCCAATAAAGCTAGTGTTGATTTTTAAAAATTGTTTCTTAAATCTTGAATGCAACCACCAGTGTCTTTTAATGTGGTCATTTGGAGGATCATAAGAAGATGCCTTATATTAGGTCAGGCTATTTGTTTACTTAGGGCACAATCTTATGCAAGTTTACTTTAGACAGAAAAAAGGCCTACAACTCCCAGCATGCCCTGGGAGTTGTAAGCCTTTTTTCTGTTTAAACTTGCATAGGATTGTGCCTTTAGCCTGCTGTTGTCTCCTCCAACGGGTGGCGGCTTGCCATGATCTCAGGCAGGAGTCTTCCACAGCACCTGCTGCCTGATCCTTTTAACTGGAATTGCTGCGGATTGAACTGGGACATTCTGCAGATTCTGCAAAGCATGTGCTTTCTACCAATGAACTATGGTCACTCTCCAGTCAGACATATTTATTTATTTATTTATTTATTATATTTATATACCCCACCTTTTTTCCTGCAAGGAACCCAAGGCAGCTTACATAATCCTCCTCCTCCTATCCATTTTATCCTCACAACAACTCTGTGAGGTAGGTTAGGCTGAGAGTCAGTGACTGGCCCAAAGTCACCCAGTGAGTTTCATGGCTGAGCGGGGACTCGAACCCGGATCTCCCGAGTCCCAGTCCAACACTCTCACCACTACACCACACTGGCTCATAGGAACACACCTGAAGCCCCTGAAGGCTTACATTAACTAAGAGTAATCAAATTTGTATTGTGAGCACATGGGCTACTATATTATTTTCTCTATAACAAAATGAACACTTGATTAATTATTGCTGAAATGAATGAAGCAGGACTCTGCCTGCATTCATTGCAATGAGAGAAAAAAATAAAAATATCTGCTTTGAATCTGAAATTACATTTGATTCAACAACACATTTCTGCACCCATTAGATTCTAGTAGTAGAGAAGGGTAGCTCCTGTCAAACTGTTAAGCCCTGCCCCTTTATGATTTATGGCCCTATAGTCCCACCCTCTCCTTCTGGATGTTCCCCTCTAACAAGGAGCAAGGCAAAAGGGCCATCAATTATCTTGAAAGGGGTGGGGCTTAGCAGTTTGACGGGAGCTACCGTTATCTACTACTAATTCCATATACTGTATGCTGGAATTTTGGCTCTGCCCCTTTTGGCCACACCCACCACTGGGATGTGGCCCCCAAGACCTCATGGAAAATTGAATTAGGTCCTGGGGCTGAAAGAGGGTTCACACTGCTGACTTAAAGGATAAAGTAGTATTTAATGTGAGAGAACTGTATGAGGCTCTAGTTCAGCGGTCCCCAACCCCCGGTCCGCGGACCGGTCCCGGTCCGTGGCCTGTCCCGGTCCGTGGCCTGTTAGGAACTGGGCCGCACGCTGTGAGCTCTGGCAAGCACGCGCACACACACCCTGCTGCTCATCCCTCTGCTTGCCTCCCGGCCAGCATTTCCATTCTGTCACTTCCTGGTTCTCCAGCGCTCCGTGCTGCTCTTTTTACATAAATACAATGGCAAAGTACCTTAAAACGGCCAAAAGGTATTTTATCATGGTATTTAGGTGAATGGCTTTGTAAGCATCACCTGGAGGCGTTTGAGTATTGGTGATTAACTCACAATCTACATACTCAGGAAATTGATGAAGCTGTCTTGAACAATATTAGAAAATAAGCGGTGAGTTGTGGGTTTTTCTTATCAGTCGGGAATATGTTTATAAAACATTAGAAAATAATGAGTTAGAACTTTTCCGTTGTTATAACGGTTGGGCGGTTAGAATCATAGAATCATAGAAAAGTAGAGTTGGAAGGTGCCTACAAGGCCATCGAGTCCAACCCCCTGCTCAGTGCAGGAATCCAGGTCAAAGCATCCCTGACAGATTGCACCTTGAATGCCTCCAGACTGGGAGAGCCCACCACCTCCCTAGGTAGTTGATTCCATTGTCTTATTGCTCTAACAGTCAGGAAATTTTCTGCTTTGTTTCAGAAAATTTTAAGACTACTAAATTGGGTTTCAGATACATACTCTTTGAAGGGAAACTGCTTTCCTTTTTGAAGGGACTTTTGATGCTGATTAGTTACCTTCTGGCAAAAATGTCTTTGGTGTAGAGATAAGCAATATAAATGGCTTTGAATGAATTGTAACTATGTATAATTATTTCTGGGGATCTGTTAAATTTAGTAATCCAGCAAATAGGATAACAGCGTTCTAATGTTCATTACAAAGGGGATAGGATCACTTGCTTACCTATATGCAATTTTAAAGTTTATAGAGAAATGATTTTTAAGTTGTAAGGTGTATGATTATTATTAATTAGGTTACAATTGTATAATAATTTTAACATTTTATGAAATTTACATGTTGATGGCTTTGAATGAATTGTAACTATGTATAATTTTTGGTGATCTGTAATCCAGTAAATAGGATAAAAGCGTTTTAAGATCACTTGCTTACCTGTATGCAATTTTAAAGTTTTAGTGGAATGATTTTTAAGTTGTAAGGTGTATGATTTTTATAAATTAGGTTACAATTACATAGCTATTTTAACATTTTATGAAATTTACATGTTGGCAATGTACTGTTGGGTAGGACAGCTCTGATTAGATTTAGCATGATTTTTAGTGCAGGGCTCCCACTGATTATGCATTATGGTGAGTTGCATAATTATTTCATTATATATTACAATGAATGAATGAATGAATGAATATATTTATTACGGTCAACGACCAGCTCCCAATAATAAAACAGTATCAAATATACAAACATATAACGTACAAAGCACCATTATAACAATAATACATTCCAAGGTGTATAAAATTTATATCAGATTTAAAAAAACAAAAACAAACAAACAAACAAACAAAACCATAACCAGGGTAAAGGATCACTATCTTAACAAGGAAGTGCGGCAAGCTATGGCAGCTGTATCATCCTGAGACCATCCCCCCCCCCCTCTCCCCGGTCCATGGAAAAATTCTCTTCCACAAAACCGGTCCCTGGTGTCAAAAAGGTTTGGGACCGCTGCTCTAGCTAGCCAGGGATGACAATACTAGGCTAGATGGACCAATGGCTTAACTCAGTATAAGCAGGGCCAGCTCTGCCATGAAGCAGAATGAGGCAACCGCCTCAGGGGGCAGATACTGGTGAGGGAAGGTGGCAAGCTATTGGAGGACTGCGCTGTATGGACTGCCTCCTGCCCCCTAAGCTAGCTGGCTGCCCTCAGGAGGGAGGGAGCGGTGCAATCACCAATGTCAAAATAAGATTCGGCTACCAGCTTCTGCAGGTGGAATGGAGGGGGGGGGGTCTTCTCCTTTGCCTCAGGCAGCAAAATGTCTTAGGCCAGCCTGAGCATAAGGCAGAGAGAGTATGTGTGTGCATTCTATGTAAGACATGATCGTATTGGCAAGTAATTGGGAAACGCATAAGAAAACCTGATGACAGCGAGCAGGCTCTGGATCAGCATTTGATTATTTTTTTTAAACTTCCAGGACGGGTGGTTAGGAAAGTTGAGATCATCTTTTCCCACGGGCTGGCCTCGCCTGACTGCCAAACTTTAACCCAGCAAAAAATACTCTTCCAATTCGAATTCACTCTAACCTCTCTGAACACGGAGGCAGCGGCGGGGTGGGTGGGTTATGATTCAAAGTTAGGTCCCCAGCGGTGGTATAAAGCAAACCAAGGCGAAGTTCACCGCGGAGTTTCCAGCGGGAAAGCACCTCCCTCCCCCGCGCGCACCTCCCTCCCTCCGCAAATCCACTCCAGCCTGGAAGCCGCTTTAAGGAAGGGAGATTGGCTTTTTAAATTGGCGCACACACACACACCGCGAAGGCGAGCCTCAAGGACAAACAGCTGGTTCAGGTAAGGCGCGCGGAGCTGCGCGCGCCACTCCCCCGAGCAGGAAAGGCGAGGGCCCCCGAAGGGGCTGGGCGAGGCTTGTGCAAACTAGTTCCTTTCTGGTCGCTTTCGCCTGGGAGAGTCCCGTGCTGTGAGGGCAGGGAAGAGAGGGTAGGGAATTAGGCACAGAAGGAGGAAGAAAAAGTGAAAGCAGCAGGCACGGAAGGCTCAAAAAGTGACTGGAGTTCGGGTGCCTGTTGGAAGCAGATTGTGAACCAGGGGATTCCCGCCTCGCGCTCTCTCTCTCGTCTGAAGTACTTAACGCGGCACGCACCCCCGCAAGCCCCGGCACCCGTCTCGCCCCTCTCCTCCAGCGCTCAGCTGAAGTCGCCTCAGCAGCAGGTGAGCGCGTCCGGCCGGAGCTGAGGCGGCGCGGGAGGAGAAGAGAGGGGCGGTGCAAGCGTGCAAAGGCAGGGCGGGCCCGGCGGAGGCGGAGGCGGCCCCACTCGACGGGCTGCTCACTTTTCGAAGCGGCGCCCTCGGCCTCGGAGCGCCGAGCGGTCCTCGCGCTCAGGACCCCTGCGAACAAACGGGTAAGTGACTCGCTGGAGCGCGGGGCCCGAGAACCTGCTGGGCGGCTTTCTCTGCAGGGGCCGGCGGGGAGACGAAGGCGCTGCCCGCTTGGCAGGGGAGTTCCCGCTTCGCCTGGCCGGTGGTGAATGAGGAAGCGGAGCTAGCACTGTTCCCCGTCCTTCGAGCGAGACGCACTTTCTCTATTCTCTTTCTTTCTCTCTCTCTCTCTCTCCCCCCCTCGTTCTCCCACCCCCCACCTTCCGGCTCTGAGGGGCCGCGTGAACAGGCTGAGCATCTCTGCCTCTTCCAGCCGGAGGTGGAGGAACCCCGCTCTGCGCTTGGACCCCGAAGTAGCTCGAGACGAGTTCCACCCTCGAAAGGGCGAGCTCCGCTCCCGCCTCTCGCTTTGGGTTGGGGGGTGACAGACTTTGGTGAAAGGAGCTCCTCCGAGCTTCCCTGCGCGTCCTTCCTGCTTCTCCCTTTGCAGTCGCGGGGAGTCCGAAACGGGCAAGGCGCATTCAGAGTTTACCGGGTCACGCCGACGGCCGGGGTTGCACAACTGCGGGCTCGAGCAGAGCTGCTGTGTGTGTAACATCTGCTGGAGGGCTGGCTTTACCCGGACTTCCTCGTTTTAAAGAGCCTCCATGTTTTCTTTAGGTATTCTGCCAAATTCATGAGCATCGGATTGTTGCCTCAGTAAGGAGTGAGGGACGGATTCGTTGGTGGATGTTTTTCTTTGCTGCTCATTGCATAAACTTGTATTGGCAAAATTTATGTTGTCTAGTCACTTCTCAAAGTTTTTTTTCATAAATGAATTCTTAAATAAACACTCTGCGGGGGGGGGCGGATATTGAAAAACATTTGGGATGTGAAACTCCAGGCTCATCAGAAAGTACTTTTAAAAGCTGCCGGTGGGTGTTGTCCGGAAAAATCGGCAACCTGGCCTCTGCGGTTTAGTATTTGTAGGACGCCTGGTTACCATGGAAGAATGGACTCTGTAGCAGTGTGCAGAAAACGCAGTGGCAGTGCAGCTCAACTGACAGATGTTAAAAGTTTAAGGGCGGCAGCAGGTAGCACCCTTATCTGGTAAACACATAAAGTTGCTGCACCAGCAGATAATTGCCAGCTGTGTCACCACCATATTCATTGGGTTTGTGAAATATATTTTGTGATCTCTGTTTTGAAGCCTCAGTTGTGATATATTAGCACAGTACCTCCCACCCCAGTTTCCCTTTCTACAGCTAGAAACGGCGTGTGGACTGGTTTAGTGATAAGGATTAGGAAATGGTCCCTTTCCCACTAGACCAGCTTGGTTAGTGTTCACACCAGTTTGTTTTAGTTTGGGGTGGAGGGGTGTTTGCCTTCCTGTGAATTGTATGGTTGGATTTACTTGTATTAGTCATCTCAAGTTATTTGCCATTTGTTAATATGTTTCTGTTGTGCACTTGTTTCTGCTTGTGGTGGACTCAATCTTCAGTGGTGAGTGAGTAGGCCTCCCTTTGAGCAAAGAGTTGGAGTTGGTGTCCATTTGGTCTCTACTCTCTTCCTACCAACTCCATTATCCTATGAACACAAACCACAATAGAAGTGCTGATTTATAATCACCACAGTGCTGTATCAGTGTTGCTTGGAAATTTCTCTGCTGTTGCAGCCAGATATAGCAATGGTGGTCAAACTTTTTGACAACAGTACCAGAGGCAGTATGCCAATGTACATCAGTTGCTGGGGAACATGGGCAGGAGGGTGCTGTTGCACTCATGTCCTGCTTGTGGGATCCCGTGGGCAGCTGGATGGCCACTGTGTGAACAGAACGCTGGCCTAGATGGACCCTTGGTCTGCTCCAGCAGGGCTCTTCTTATGTTATGTTGCTTTTAAGTGCCAAGTGAGCTTCAAAATGTGCAATGACACCACTCCAGTGCATACTGTAATAATACGTAGCCAGACACAAAGCCCTTCCTGCTTTTGTACAAGCCTGCCACAAATCTCCACTTGTGGTACCCATGCTGCTGGTTGACCACCTATAAAATGAACTAACATACACTACTGAGTTCTTCTAGATATGAGATTTTTGTACTGGAAAGAACCTGTGCATTGAGCAATGTGCAGCTTTTTCCTGTCACGGTAGCAGTTATTTTTCTAAATGAAATGGCTCAATGATACAAATGACTGTTAGTCTAGGCTCGGGCCATAAAATAATTAGTTCCAGGAAGTGTAACAAGCTGTGACTGGAGTGTACAGGGAGGAGTTAATAATTTAGCCCATAAAGATCTGAGAATACTGTTGATTATGCCATTTGGTTATCCTTAAATCAGATTTAATGCAGATTGTGAGTATTCTGTACCATCTGGTTAATGGCACGGTGAAGTATGTTATTAAAAAAAAAAGCAGTTTATTTACTCTTGGGCTGCAATCCTTTGCTTGCTTTCCTGAGAGTAACCTCCATTGTGTCAGTGGAACTTAGATCTGAGTAACCAAGTAGAGGATTTGGGTATTCACTGTGCAAGCTCAATATGCATACATTTATTTATTTATTTATTTTATTATATTTATACCCCACCTTTTTTCCTGAAAGGAACCCAAGGCAGCTTACATAATCTTCCTCCTCCTCTCCATTTTATCCTCACAGCAACCCTGTGAGGTAGGTTAGGCTGAGAGTCAGTGACTGGCCCAAAGTCACCCAGTGAGTTTCATGGCCGAGCGGGGACTAGAACCTGGATCTCCTGAGTCCCAGTCCAGCACTCTCACCACTACGCCACACTGAGTGAAGAAAACACATGAGAGCTGTGTGGTGTAGTGGTTAGAGTGTCGGACTAGATTGGGCAAGCCCAGGTTCAAACCCCCACCCAGTCATGAAGTGCACTAACTGACATTGGACCTGTCACCATGTCTTAGCCTAACCTACCTCACTGGGTCGTTGTGAAGATAAAATGGGCAGGGAGTATGCTTTGAGCACCTAGTAGGAAAGGCAGGATATAAATGTACATTGTAAGGTGATTCCGTGATTTTGCAGCAAGTTTAATAATGTAGCATAGTGAGAAATCAGGGTATTACTTAGTGTGTAGAATACTAACCTTTTTTATTCTGCAGTAGTCAAATTGCCTTCAATGATGCTAATGTAAATCATTGGGGGGATTGCAGTCTTGAGGTTACTCATTAAACACTAATTTCTTTAATTTGGTCTAGTCCCATTATCTGGCAGCCTGGGCTTATAAATTGGCTTTAGCATTGGTGATGGCAGCTGATGTACTTGGCAAGTAGTTTCATATTACCATGTTACTACAGTTCCATATTATTAAGGAGCAGCCGTACATTCCTGGATCCAGGACATGTAAATGGTTGGGGATAGTATAAGAAACTAACACCCAATATTATAGGCAACGTTTATTTAGAGAAAACATTTATATATCACCCCTCATTAGAATACTTGCACAGTGTACAGCAATTTGTGTCTCAGTACAATAAAAACGATACATTAAAAAAAACAAGTTTACAGCAAGTTAATCCGGATGTGAATCCGTATTTAAATCCAGTAGAAACAGACTAATCTTCTAGTGTGTACATTTGCTTAACTTCATGCATTGACCCCAGTTCTCACATCACAGAGGCAAATCATGGGTTATTTAACCCAAGATTTGTAGGGATGCGCACTACACGTGAGCTGCTTCTGCTGTCTGTAAAAAATCTCCGATCGATCCGATTTAGCTCCTAAACAACTCAGCAGTCCCGGTATGCACATCATGCTCACAACCTCCAATCCGACTGATCGTAGATAGTTTACCCAAAGTGGAAGTAGCTCACATGTGGCATGCATCCCAACAAATAGTGGGTTAATTAATTCATGATTTGCCACTGCAATGTGTGAACTGGCCCAATTGTAGCCCTAAGGAAGTTGACACTTGTAGATAGTCATGTGTCATCAGCCAACAACACTTAAAAAATCTTTTATTATAAATATGAGGATTTTCAGGATTTAATATTATATAAAATAAAATGCATATGCAACTGAGGAGTCTTTTTTTTTTTTTATAATGATAAATGCTTTCAGTGCTGTTGTATGAGTCAGTGTACATTTAGCCAGGTGAACATGCCATTTGATAGGCCAAATTCCTTTTCATAGTCTTGATTCTTAAAGTAACCTGGGATCATACTGCTGATTTCTAATGTGCAAATTCATGTTACATTTCTCTAAAATTATACATTTGGTTTAGAAATGCCTTTCAAATTTAGGGTGGTTTTGCACAACCTTCTGTTCTATTTGCCTACACTGCTGCTTTTTCACTTTCAGCCACCCAGCCTACTGCCCTGCCAGGGCAGAGTATGACTCTGCCTATGCTACTGCAGACACTCTGAGGGCTGCTATGCTATTGAGGCCAGAAGAAGGAGGCAAAGCTCAACTACAGTACTGTTAAATTATTATTATTATTATTATTATTATTATTATTATTTTAAAAAGGGTTACAGGTACTTTAATGTATTGGTAAAAACATGTTATTTGACAGTGACATGATATTGTTGAGTTGAGGTGGAATATTGTGGAGAAAGCCCAAACACAAGTCTGCACTCACACACACACCATTTTCCCCTAAGGGAGGGGGCGAGGGAGGAGGGATGAGATCACCGGAGAAGCAGCCAGACAGGTCATCATCCCCAACAAAGGAGGGTCTCGGTGGAGATCCACAAAAATCCAGGAAGGACCATCAAGGACCATCAAACTAGCAGGGCAGTCTCAAAGAGCTGCAAAGTACCAGTACGTCACCTTCTTCCCGGGCAGGAATAAGCCCACCTGAAATGAAGGGGCAGGCATAAGCCCCCACCTGACCTGGAGGGCGGGGAGAGCGGGAACTCGGGGGTAGAAAACCCCTCTCCCTTCCGGTAAAGGGTTGTTGGGAACCAGGGTACATCGGGGCCAGCTTCGTCCTTCAAGCGGCAGCCCGACTAAGCCAGTCTCATCCCCGGATCGGCCGACCCGGAGCCAGGCTGAAACTGACTAGGCTAGAGTCTTTGGTCTAAGGAAATCGACTAGATTCAGTCCGCTAGCCTGGGAGCCTGCTGATTGGGTAAGGCGGGGGTCAACTAAGGTTGTGTTGACAGTATAGTATTCCTGAAGAGCTGTTAGTTCCGTTCTGTGTTATTGTATAAACAAATAAAAGCCTTATTTGGGCATTTAAAGAGCTGCGGTTTCCTTTTGTGTGTAAAAGCCTCGCGGGTGGTCGCTAGAGCTCGGACGGGCTGTAGTTCAGTGCCGATTAACCCGTTAAGCGCCGAACTCACGCAAAGGATCCTGTTGGTGATCCTTCACAAATATGTGTCCAATCTGAAAGGATAAGTACATTGTATCAGTTGAGATTTGAACTGCAAATTGGGGTGGAAGTTCTGAACTATGATCTCGCATTGGCACCAGTTTTTTGGGGGCAGCTTTGGAATTCTGTCACTTAAGAGGAAGCTTCTATGCCAGCTGCCAAATAGTTCATGGGATGGGAAGATTAGAAGATTTGCAGATGGTATCTTCCATTAAGATGATTCTGTAAAGAATGATTCTATAAAGTGAATTGAATCTTGCAAAGACAGCTGCGAATCTACATCTCTTACAGTCAATCCTATACATGTCTACTCAGAAGTAAATCCCATTGAGGTCAGTGGGGCTTACTCTCAGGCAAGTGGATATAGGATGACAGTCTCAAGCACCTTTGGGTTTTTACATGCAGCTGCATACACTGAGGGACAAACACAATCCTTGTGGAGCAATGAAGTGCTCTGTCAATATGCCAATCAGGTTCACATACAGTCCTTTTCATGTGATTGTTACTGGCAGGCCACTGTAAAAGTATCACCAGTTTTCACTAACAGAATTTGAGAGCAGGTTAGCATAAATAGAAACTTGGTTTTAGGTATTTTAGTTCGGATTACTGTGCAATTTGTTTCCCACAATACTCAGTAATATATTTTGGAATAGTTTATGCAAGGGCACTTTTCTGGTGCATATTTAGCCTGTTTCATGTGGTGTTTATACTGTGATTAATAGTGTTAGAAATGAACTGTGATGGCATTGTAAAACTATAAGGCTTCTTTTCTGCATTGCTGCATTTACTATCACCACTCAAAGTGTTTCTAAGGGCACAGTCCTATGCATGTTTAGATAGAAAAAAGTCCTGCAACTCCTAGCATCCCGCCAGCCAGCTATGGTGAGAATTATATGATTTTTTTCTGTCTAAACATGCATAGAATTGTGCCCTAAAATATTTAATTTACACTGCACCCCAGGTCTGTACAATCTACCTTATGAGTATGCCATTTTAAACAGGTAGGAAGCTGCTGAACAATAAAACTTCAAGTCAAGCCTATGAGATAGCGTTAGGTGCCCATTAACAGTAAACAAAATGAAAAAGACAAGGAAGCACATGTCAGTTCTAATTTGTTCACTACATTTTTCTGCATGAGATCGAAGTAATTTCTAAGTCCCAGTGCAGCCAAAATGTTGCCTAATTTCCTAACCATGGTTAAGAGATTTGGGAAAGCACCACTGGTATATGCACTTCTCCCTCTCTTCTCTCGTGCCTGAATTCCCCCCCCCCATTCATTTCCAGAGCTAATCAGGTTTAGCATTATGTCTACACCAGAATTTTTTGCTAACTTTGGATATGGTTGACTTGCAGTCTTGCAGCTATTGATAGAAGTGTGCTTGCTCAGTGTGGTTTGATCTAACAATGGTTAGTAACAATCGTTAATGAAAGGGGGAAATTTTAGATGCAAAGGGGGGGGAGCCTGTAGCGTACTCCCAATATCCAAACTATGGTTATGACATCAGGCAGCATTATGTCTGTGCCAGTCACAGCTGAAGAAATTTTACTGCCTGAGGTGAAAACCCAAATAGTTCTTGCTTCCCTTTTGTGAGCTCATATTCTTTTGTCAAACTTGTGGTCTCTATTGTAGTGGTAAAAATGTACTCTTGAAAATCATTTGGGGACCCTGAACCCCTGACAATGGTCATTTCTATCAAGGCAGGTCATACTGAAGTGATTCTTCACAGTACTAATAGCCTGATCCCTTCAGAGGTAGGCATACTTAAGGGCACAATCCACTCTAGATGATTGTCAGCCTCCAAACTCAGAGGCTGATGATCATCCAGTTCAGAGTGGGAGGAGTGGTGGAGGTGATCTTCCCACTCTGCATTTTCTCTAGATCAGGGGTTGGCAACCCGCGGCTCCGGAGCCGCATGCGGCTCTTTCAAGCCTTTGCCGCGGCTCCGGACAAGGCTGCCCTGCTCCGCCGCCGCCTCGGGGGCAGCCCGATTTCGCTCTTCTGAGCGGCGCGGAGCGTTCTCCGCGCCGCTCTAGCTGCCGCCGCCGCCGCCAATGCCGGAGCCGCTGAAGCCGCCGCCGCATCCACCGCGTCACATCCGCCGCCGCCGCCGCGTCACGTCCGCCGCCGCCGCGTCACATCCAGCTGCTTCGGCGCGCTGGACCCCCCCCCCCGCGCTATGATTTTGGCGGGGGAACTTTGGCGTGGCGGGGGAACTTTGGCGCGGCAGCAGCACCACCACCCCCAGCAGCAGGGACGCGAGCGGGTGAGCTGCAGAAGAGAGGAGGGCTCCTGCACGCGCCAAAGGGGGTTATAAGGACTTTTTCTTAAAATTCAAGGTAAGTGCCTCTTGCTTTAATATTGCATTTCTTTTGCTTGTGCCCCCAAGCAGTAGCATCCCATCATCAGCACCATCCAGCAGTAGCACCCTCATCATCCACCAGCAACACCCTCCCCCCCAGCAGTAGCACCCCCATCATCCACCAGCAAATCCTGCTGATGGATGATGAGGGGTGCTATTACCACATGGAGGGTGTTTCTGGTGGATGATGAGGGTGCTACTGCTGGATGGTGCTGATGATGGGATGCTACTGCTGGGGGGGGTTGTTGCTGGTGGCATCCCATCATCCACCAGCAACACCCTCCCCCCCAGCAGTAGCACCTCCATCATCCACCAGCAAATCCTGCTGATGGATGATGAGGGGTGCTATTACCACATGGAGGGTGTTTCTGGTGGATGATGAGGGTGCTACTGCTGGATGGTGCTGATGATGGGATGCTACTGCTGGGGGGGGGTGTTGCTGGTGGCATCCCATCATCCACCAGCAACACCCTCCCCCCCAGCAGTAGCACCCCCATCATCCACCAGCAAATCCTGCTGATGGATGATGAGGGGTGCTATTACCACATGGAGGGTGTTTCTGGTGGATGATGAGGGTGCTACTGCTGGGGGGGAGGGTGTTGCTGGTGGCATCCCATCATCCACCAGCAACACCCTCCCCCCCAGCAGTAGCATCCCATCATCAGCACCATCCAGCAGTAGCACCCTCATCAATAGCTAATATTTTAATTAGCTATTAATTTGCAAAAATATATTTTACATTGTTAAGTGAAAGTCCTTTTTTTCTTCAGATTGACAGCTGACTGCACGATCCTGTATATATAGCAGTAACAAACAATATATGCAGTGTTATATTTGTTTTAAATGTCACAATGGTTTTGCGGCTCCCAGTTTTTTTTCTTTTCTTCGGAAACGGGTCCAAGTGGCTCTTTTTGTCTTAAAGGTTGCAGACCCCTGCTCTAGATGGATGTTTTCGGCCATCTAGCTGGGGTGCTTTGGAGGGGGAGGGAAGGAGGCTGCAGAGGACACAGGATACCTCATACTCTGGCCTCTGCAGTCTTCTCCCCTCCCCACCCACTGGAATGCCCCCTTTCCCCCCTCTCTGAGGTTGCTTTCCCGACCTTGGAGAGGCAGCCAGTGTGGTTCTTCCTATGCCGGCAGCGGGACAGTGGATCGGAGCATGGATTCCCAGCTCCAAGGTCGGAGACCTTCGATATGAGAATCTGAAGTATATGCCCTCCCCCAGACAATGTCTAAGGGCCATAGGATCACTCCCTATGTAAGTTGAAAATGTTCAACAGCATTTGGAGATGGTTAAAAAACTTCAGCTGCTGCAGAGTACAGGTGTTGGTAAGAGCCAGGTGGTCAGAACAGTTGGCACCAGTCCTGTACCACTCTGCTTACTACTGTACGTACCACTGCTTACAAGTTCATTTCCAGACCCAATTGACTTTTGAAGCACTTCCTGAACAGTTTGGGACCAGGTTATCCGCAGGACTGCCTACACCATACAAGTCTGCCTGGGCATTTAGATCTGCTTCACAGGCCCTACCTGTAGGCCTGCATGTAATTTGGTTGATTTGGTTGGGGCACATGAGAGAGAGAGGTTCTTTTCTATGTTGGCCCCCAGATTATGGAACTCCCTACCTGCTGAGGTACGCATGGCTCCAGCACTGCAAAACTTTCAGCAGGCTTTTAAAACTTGTTCTGGATTGCCTTCTCTTAAATGAGATATCCTAATGCTACTGGTTTAAAATGATTGAGATGTTCTTTAAAAAAAAATAATACTATTTATTTATTGGAATATATGCTCCTGTTTTATTGTTTGAATTAACTGCCCTGTTTTTTTAAAAATAGGCTCTGTCTTAAGGTCTAGATTTTTTATTTTTAATGTATTTTATTATGATTATGGAAGCCACTGTGTAAAGGCTCTGCCCTAAAACATGGGCTATAAATAAGTATAACAATAAATAAAAATAAAATAAAGCATGCCTAACTGCATGGGATTGGGCTGTAAAAGTGACCAAGGGCTTAATCCAAGTCTTACTAACAAGCTGTGACAGACCAATTCCTCACTACTAGCACCACCCACACACCATGCATGTACAAAAAGATTAGCTCCCCTGCATTAGACAAACCATTCAAATCCAAATTGTTCTGTACATTCCAATACACTGAAACAGCTGCATTTTCCGATAGATCTCTGGACAATGCATTTTACAGTTCACTTTCCCACCAACACGTTAAACAGCTGGATGTTCCCAAACATGAAAAAAGAAGGAATTTCAGGATAGGGGCGAAGGCATGCCGTTACAGCAATCCGGAGACCACACAAATCAAATCTCTCTCTCTCTCTCTCTCTCTCTCTCTCTCTCATTAGTTTGTAATCCAAGCTAGATAAGAAATTCTCCTCCTAACTGTGGTAAAGAAAGGAGGTGTCTCTCCATTTCCTCCTCCCCACTCCCTGTTAACTGGAGTGGTGCTTTGGCAATGTTACAATGCCAGGTAGTAAGCTCCATTCAATTTAGAATTGACAGTGTAATCCTATGCATTGCCAAAAGTAAGTCCCATAAGTTTAAAAGGTATATAGAATTGCAGTGTTACTTCTGAGTAAACTCAGTTAGGATCTGGCTGGGCTCTTGACATGCACTGCACTGGAGGTAGGCTACAAAACCTAAAATAATGATACCTTTCATTTGAGTGCTTGGATGCTTAATCTAATATGACACATCTTGAAAGAGGCATTGCACTTCTCCTATGCTGCAATTGCCATGTGTGATATTACATAGGGAGTTCACTTGGGGTGTGCATTTCTTTTAAAATGGGCTCAACATCTTCTATCTCTAAGTTGCCAACTGAGGCAGATTGCTTCACCTTGATTGCCTCATAGGGTTGCTCTGAGTTCTAAAAGCAAATGTTTTTTGTTATTTATTTACTTATGGTATTTATATTGTCCACCCAATAACATAGTTTTCTAGATGGCTCACAAAGATAAAATGCAATATTAAAAAATTTAAGAACAGTGCAGCATAAACAATCCAGAAGAGAGAAACATAAAATCAAATTCATGGTAGAATTAAAAATACACAATATGCTAGTAGTGATATAGTTTAAGATCACAGATCTAAAAAGCCTGAGAGAATAAATTGGTCACCTGGTGCTGAAAAGACAATAAAGAAAAGTGCAAGGTGAACCTTCCAGGAAGGGAGGAGAATTCCACAGCTGGAATAGCATCTCCAGGGAAGGCCATCTCTGAGAAGGCCTTCTCCATAGTAGTTACCCACATCACTTCACTTAGCACATGCACTCAAAGCAGGGCCTCTGAAGCGGAGTTACAGGATAAAGAGAGATTTTGGGTAACCTGCTCTCCAGCTGTTAAGGGCTTTAAAGTTTAAGACCACCACTTTAAAGTGGTTCTGGAAATGGATTGGGAGCCAGTGCGGCTGACAAAGCACAGGCGTAATATGGTCAATCAGCCCAGTCCCAGTTTATAATCCTGTGGCCCTATTTTGAACCAACTTATCTTTCCAGGCCATTTTTAAAGGCAGTCCCACATTAAATACATTGTAGTAGTCTAGTATTTTGGCTATACTAATATGATGACTTTTCAGTAGTCAAACTTTATCAACATACCGTAGTTGCAGTTCTCATCATGGCTAGGATAATTCCCAGGTTTCAAATATGATTTGTATGCATGGTGTATGAGAGAAGGTGCATAATTAAAGAAATGTTACAATATATTTCTCTAGCACATTTTATGTAAAAGAGCAGGCAAACAACATATTCAGCACTAGGCTGCCTAGGAAAGCTGTTTTGAGCCAGAAGGCAATTGCAAGTCAGTGGGCGAGTTCACAGGACACTTAGATTCATAGATCATAGAGTTGGAAGGGGCCTACAAGGCCATCGAGTCCAACCCGCTGCTCGATGCAGGAAACTAGAGGAGGGGTCTCCCATCCAAGTAATAACCAGGCCTGACCCTGTTTAGCTTTCCACACTCAGACAAGCTGATCCAGCTCTAGGAGATTGTTCTTGATTTCAACAATGGCCCGGAAAAAAACCATAGACTGGGTTCATACGATCATTCCAGTTTTGTTTGTTTTCCGTCTTCATGGTCTTTCCCTATGCCAGCATTGTTTTCATAAGCACTCTGTGGGTCCTCCCACTCACATCAGGTATCCAAGTGTCCACTGTGTGCCATTCCCTGACCCAGGGAAGCGGCAGCAGGAATGAACTTAAAGCAGCCCACACCCTTCTCCCCCCCCCCCCCCCCGTCACCTCAGTGATACTTCCATACCCTCCAACTGGAACAGATGCTAGGGTGTGTGTGTGTGTGCCCGCACCCGAAAAGGAGGTGGAGGTAGCACCTCTGTGTTTGGGGGTTTGGGGTGGGTGGGTAAACTTCACCTGTTGAATTTGTGCCAATCCTGACATATATATATATATTTAAAAAGGATTGCCCTGCAAGCACTGACCCCCCCTCCCATGTATACACACCTTCCTGTGAGTAAGTCCCATTGAACGTAATAAGACTTACTTCTGAGTACACATGCATAGGATTGCACTGTTACTGTTTTCAGAGCAGTGGTAAATTTTACTTGACTCTACCTCTGTGCTCCATGTAGAAAGCTCTCTACAGTAATGATTATGATTATTTTGCAGGGATTTTGGATTGGTTTTTTAAAAAAATGCATTAGAAATTTAAAAAAATTAAAAAATTTAGCAGAAAACACCCTCCTCAAGAGAAAGAAAAAATCCCAACTACCTCAAATAGCAGCAACAAACATCATCATTCCATTTTGGCATTATTGTTCAATCACAGTGTTGTTCTTGTTTTTTTAATAAAGTACAGTAGAGCCTACAGTAATACCTTGGATTGCAAGCACAATTTGTTCCGGAACCATGCTTTTAATCCAAAACACTCTTATATCAAAGCGAGTCTCTAGCGGGCATGAGTGGCGCCGATTTCGGCCCGCTACGCCCGCTCGAGACGAGCGGTTACATCCCTACGACTACTTGTCTTGCAAGACCTTACTCGTTTATCAAGTCAAAATTTAAAAAAAAAAAAAAAAAAATTGCTTGTCTTGCAAAACGCTCTCAGACCAAGTTACTTGCAATCCAAGGTATTATTACTGTACTTGTTTTTTTGTGAGTGGAGAAAGTAGGAGCTTGCAGGGTGGGCCTGTGAACCACTTTGCACACTCAGATATCTAAATGTTAAATATTACTATTTCTTTGGCAAGACTACTAATGAGAACAAAGCCACCATTGAGGGATCCATTTTTTTAAGTGGGAGGGAGATCTTTAAAACAAGGAGTTTCCTGTACCATGTGGGGAAAGTAGGCTGAAAGTTATATTTGACTGAAATAATTGCATAGTCCTCCCTGGTTTATCCCTTCCTACCATTTGTTGTCGCCTCTATATTACATTTTAGATTGTAAGCTCTTTGGGGCAGGGAACTGTTCTCTTATACTCGGTAAAGCACCATGCACATTGATGGTACAATAATAATAATGACAACAACAGGAATCACTATCATCATGGGGACAGTTACTTTACGATGGCCAGTAAAAGCGAGGGAGCTGTCGACAAATGTGTTGCTAGGCAGAGTTTGGAGAATAGAGAAGTGAGATAGAGAGGACTGGGATTCTCCCCTTTGGCCATAGGGCTCTATGGTTTTTGGTTGAAAACAATGATAGCAGCAATATTCTGGGTTCACGCGGTCAGAAAAACAAAGATATGATGAGAAAACCATAGATCATATCGTTGTTTTCTATCATTGTTTTGTTGTGCAAAATTTATCATGGTAAATTAACACGACCGGGTTCATATGACCACGAACACAACAAACAATGAAAAACAATGAACGATGGGCATTGTTTTCACGGTCGTATGAACCCAGTCAGTATTTTCAGCACACAGTTTGTAAAATGTCTCCTGGATTATTTTATTTTCTTGAAGGCTTGCTGAACAAGCAAAGAAGGGCATAATGTTGCTTCATAAAATGAATGTTTAAGTAGCACAGGTATGTGCATTCGTACACACACTTACTCATGGCCTTATCAGAGAGACTTCACACAGGACATTATTGTGATAACACAGCCTCATTACATATTTCACAATCAATTTTATTCTGCTTTTGTACTTATTACTTTAAGTATAGCTCATCCAATAAAAATGAATTATGTGACTCAAATTTCAACTTCTTGGATATTGTGACTTCTTGGTTTCTGGCCATGATGGCATCCGAGTACAGCCTGCATGTGTTAAATTGCTCTGAGCTACACCTCTAGAGGCATCTGTGCTATTAATGAAGAAAAATTTAATCCAGTACACTATTCCCTTAACTACCGAAACAGAAAGGTTTGGAATAGGGAGTTGACTAGGAGCCTTCTAGATTCATTAGATCAGGCTTCCCCAACCTCCTGCCCTCCAGATGTTTTGGAATACAACTTCCATCAGCCCCAGACAGCATGACAAACTGTGAGGGATGATAGGAGTTGAAGACCAAAACATCGAGGGCCCCAGGGTTTGGGAGGGTTGCATTAGATAGCCTTCCGGCAGGGTGGTTCTGGGAAATGGTTTTCCCATGGTGGAAGGGGGTGGGGAGGAAATGTGCATTCTGGGACATGAGAGACTGAGCACTTGGGTTTAAGATAAATAGGAAGCGGGAGAGGAAAAATATACAACTTTAGTGTTGGGGAGTATAACTAATCAAACAAGATTTAGTGAATTATTGAAGTATTTTTAAGCATTCATGTTTTAAGAACAACAAAAGATAATCTTCAACAAAATAATGTTGTTAATAACCTTAATAATAATAATAATAAAAAAACAAATTAGAAAACTTATTGTGAAAGGGCAGATTTTTTAAAAAGTTAATGATTAATTTTATTATACCTTTATTCTCCCCTTCCCCTCTCCAGTGAACTCAGGCCTATGTATATAGTCTCTCCCCTCCCACCCCCATTTTATCCTCACAGCAAACCTATGAAAGTAAGCCAGGCTGATGTCGTCATCATCCATCATCATCAGGCGATCACTCATGGCCGAGTAAGATTGTCTTCCAGGATAAAAGGAGGAAATTCTAAAAAAGATTGTGTAGACTCTAGTGATGGGTCCGATGGGTCCGTAAGTGACTGTGGAGGCCAATTCTAGATCCACACAGCTTCCCACAGTGAGGACACAGGTTACCAGATGGAAGACGGTGCTGTAAAGGATTCATTTGACGTGCTTTTCGCTTAGCACGTTTCTCCCTTTCACCTTGCACTCGGGCTTCTTCAAAGTCCATGGAACCTTTGTGAAAGGCCCACCTCCATTTAGATCGTTCATGGGCCAGAGCTTCCCAGTTTTCGATGTTTATATTGCTTTTTTTTTTTTTTTAGATTAGCCTTATGAACATCTTTAAACCTCTTATATTGACCACCGATATTCCGCTTTCCATCCTTGAGTTGGGAATAAAGTAACTGCTTTGGGAAACGGCAGTCAGGCATTCGAACAACATGACCGGTCCACTGAAGTTGGCGTTGAAGGATCATTTTTTCAACGCTAGTAGTCTTTGCTTCTTCCAGTACACTGACATTTGTTCGCCTATCTTCCCAAGTAATTCGCAGGATTTTCCGGAGGCAACGTTGATGAAATCTTTCAAGGAGGTGGAAGTGACGTTTATAGGCTGATGTTGGACTGGCCTAATATCACCTAATGAGCATCATGGCGAAGTGAGGATTTTAATCTGTGTTTTTAGTATAGCATGCAAAACCACCATTTTCTTAAAACATAGGTTTCAAAGTCATACAGTTCTATTAAGTACTGTTGATCTATGTTTATTTGGAATGCAACATTCCAGTTTCATTACTCATGCTTTCTAGAGTCTTGTTTAAGTATCTGGAAATTCATTTAGTATCGTGTTCAAAGCTGGGAATTTAGGATGATCGTACTGAGTTTTCTTCAGTTTACAACAGTTCACACGCTTTTTTTAATTTATGGAAGTGTGTTTTAAAACAGTTTCAGAAAACGGTTTCTTTAAGCTAGTCTCATGTCTGCTGCTAACTTGCTATGGATTGAAACTAGCACAATTCCTCTCCCCCACCTTTGTGGATTGTGGCTTCGATAAAGAATGTACTTCTGAGAGAGTACCGTAGCTCTTTCAAATAAAGTGATATGGAAGCTTGTGATCAAAACATAAGTAACCCAGAGCTGCTAGCTACAAGGGCATGATGTGGGCTGTGTCTATGCATGTAAGGATCTCCACAAAGCATGCTAAAGCCCAGTTTTACCCCTCCCTCTTTGGTGTGTATATTCACACATCCCATCCGGATGGTAAAAATCAATTTGTCCATTTTCTGTGATAGCATGGTGAGCCATACAGTAAATGCTGTCAAAAGCAGGGCTTTGTAATGCTCTTAAAGAATCCTGCCTGTGTGTGGAAGGATCATGCCCCAGGTTTGGGGGAAATCTTGAATCGGGCCTCAAAAATGAAACTTGAAAATAAGGTTTTCCCTAATAATGTTCTATTAAAAGACATAGGTTTGATTATTTAAAAACCCGGCCTTAGTTACTAGTAGTGACACAGCACAAAACTCAGAAGTGGCACTTACTCCTGCAAACTGAAGCTTTTATTCTTTGTTTACATATAAACCAGAGGGAGAAACAGTGGTTTTCTTTTCTACATGGCTGTGTATTTTCAGATGGCTAGTGAATGAACATTACCTACTTTCAATGTTCTTGTGCCTAAACTTTCATTAATTTTGACTTGATTGCACTAGTCAAATAAATGAGAAGATTCTAAAATACAAATGTACTTTCATTTTCTCCTGTGTGTCTAAATGTGGGCTGCCTATTATACATAAGAGGTGCCATGCTGTTTTTCCTATTATACGTGAGACGAGCCATGCTAGATCAGACCAAGGGTCCATTTAGGCCAGTATTCTGTTCACACAGTGGCCAGTCAGCTGTCCACGGGATCTCACAAGCAGGACATGAGTGCAACAGCACCCTTCCACCTATATTCCCCAGCAACTGCTGTACATAGGCATGCTGTCTCTGATACTGGAGGTAGTATAGGATAGTGGAACAAAATTCTATAGTTAGAGATGGTGACTTGGAGTTTGTGGGCCAACTTTGATGCCTTGAAGGGTACTGTCTGGCTCTTAGACTGACAACCCACATTCCCCCTTGTTTTTCTTTGCTTCTCAGAAATCACCATTTCAGGCAATGGGAATTGAGAGCAGGGACAAGGGAGATGCATGTTGCACATGATGTGGGAATATTAGTCTTCCTGTATCTTAGGATCTTCTGATGAGGCTCTTATCTGGCCTCCACACCTGGTGAAGTACATTATATGGCAACAAGGGGGAGGGCCTTTTTTGTGGTGGTGCCCTGACTGTTGAAAACCCTCCCCATGGAGGTACAACTGGCACCAACATTATACTCATTTCAGCAGTAGGTTTAAAAAAATGTTTTTTGCCCAAGACTTTTAAAATTTGGTTATGTTCTACTCCACTGTTTAGCTGCCTCTAATTTGTCTATTATGATTTTCTAATTGTATTTTTAGTCATGCCAGTTGTAAACCACCCAGGTATCCATAAGGATGAAGGGTGGCTTAGAATGTTTTAAATAAATGAATAAATAAATTGGAGGAATGAGGAGCTTATCGGTCTATTCTTGCCTCTCTCACTCTCTGCTTTTCCTTCTTCTCTCTCTAGTATTATTTGTGAGAGGGAGAGGAAAGCATATGAGTGAGCAAGAAAGGAAGTGGGGGCTTAACTTGCCTACCTCTGGATCCTTTATGCACCTTCTGCTTTCTAAAAAAATTTTTTCCTGGAATGTGGAAGAAGATGAGAGGGAGTTCTAGGAAGATGGAGTTGTTGTTGAACAGTGGTCTCTTGTTACTACTAAGAAGTGGCAAGGAAGTATGTGGACAGGAGCCTTTCAGGTCTACAGTTCTCTCTGCGTCAGAAGAAATGTGGTGAGGAGTGAGAGGGTTGTTTTTTTTTAGAAGTGTTGTTTGTGCAGGTTGAGAGAGGTGACCGTGGGTGAGGTAGGAGTCGCTTGCCAGCAGGCCATTTCACAGTGAGATTGATCTGTCCCACCACCTCCCACTGTCTTCTCAAATAGCTTGCCCAAAAAAAAAAACCCTAGTTGTTGACCAGAGTTGTTGCCATGTAAACTCTGTTTTAACTGCAGAGCTGGTCCATGATAATTTTGCTTCCCAAAGCAGAGGACAAGATAATTACTCTCCACTTCCATGTACAGAAGCTGACCGAACCGGCAGCTGAATCTTACTTCAATACTAGTGATGGGACACTGTCCTTCACCACACCTGAGGGCAGCGGGCTAACTTAAGGCAGGTGGTGTGCCTTAATACAACTCTGTTCTCCAACACCTAATGGAGCAGCAGTGGCACCAGAGTGTGGCTCATAAGCAGACCAATGCATATGCGCACACAATGGGCTTCTCTACACAAGGCATTTATTGTGCTCTCATGATTCCTCATGGTAGTTTGCGGTGCTTTAGATGATGTTGTCATCCTCCAGGGCCTCTCCCGTGCTTTCTGAGCTTTTCCGTGACTTTTTAAAGAACATAGGTAATGAATTATTAAAGGGATAGCATGCTATAAAACTCTACAAATCGGTTGTGTATTTTTGCAATTCCGCTATACCACAGCACCACCTTGTGGCTGTATAGTGGAACATATAGAAAGGCAGAGAAAGAAAAACCCCTGGGCGGAAAAATGTGTAAAGGAGCCAACTTAATCTTGCAAAGAATCCGGAAGTAGAAGCCTTCCTAAAGTGGCTGGTTAATATGGGTTAGAAGCTTAGTGTCTCCTGGAGTGTGTAGTAGTAGGCGATCACTCGTGACCGAGTAAGATTGTCTTCCAGGATAAAATTACAAAAAGAAAAGTATAAAAGGAGGAAATTCTAAAAAATTGTGTAGACTCTAGCGATGGGTCTGTAAGTGACTGTGGAGCCAATTCTAGATCCACACAGCTTCCCACAGTGAGGACACAGGTTACTAGATGGAAGACGGTGCTGTAAAGGATTCATTTGACGTGCTTTTTGCTTAGCACGTTTCTCCCTTTCACCTTGCACTCGGGCTCCTTCAAAGTCCATGGAACCTTTGTGAAAGGCCAACCTCAATTTAGATCGTTCATGGGCCAGAGCTTCCCAGTTTTCGATGTTTATATTGCATTTTTTTAAGATTAGTCTTAAGAACATCTTTAAACCTCTTATACTGACCACCGATATTCCGCTTTCCATCCTTGAGTTGGGAATAAAGTACGGTAACTGCTTTGGGAGATGGCAGTCAGACATTCGAACAACACCATTGAAGTTGGTGTTGAAGGATCATTTTTTCAACGCTAGTAGTCTTTGCTTGCTTGCCCCTGCTTGCTTGCTCAATGAATAATGGGAATTACTGTGGGGTCTCAAGAGAAATAGCTAGGGTGGGGCTGCTGCCGCCTCTGCCCCTTAATATTCACCACCCGCTCTGTTTATCAGCTTGCCTTAAATTTTATTAGCTTTCATGGCTGCATTTCAAGTAGCTAATCAAGGGAGGACTATCCAGTTAATTTTCAGGTCAATACTGTGTTCGGGGAAACGGCGTGTGCTGCCTGACCAAAACATACATGGTTTGTATTAAGCATTCATTGTGAAATGGCTTTTCCATTTCAAAAGTACTTTATTGTAAAGACAGCAAAAGGAGCCAAGGCAAAGGGCTGAACCGGTAGATGAATTAAGGTGTTTATTAAAGAATGTATAAGTTGCCAACGCGTTTCGAACATAAGTTCTTCCTCAGGGCAATCTAAATTCAAACATATAATTATATATAATTAAAACAACTTAATGAAGAAGAATATGCTTAAAATATTTATATAGTAATTAAAATTATATTTCTGAACCTTTAAATTAAAAAGAATTTTTTTTAACTTTAAAATATATTTACTACAAATATAACAAAATACAACATGCATATATAAAGAGAGAGACAGAATAGCTGAATAGAATTTCCTGTGGATTATATCCTTTCAGCTATTCTGTCTCTCTCTTTATATATGCATGTTGTATTTTGTTATATTTGTAGTACATATATTTTAAAGTTTTAAAAAAAATCTTTAAAGTTCTTTCTACATTAAGTCATAAACTCATTACCTGGGCGGGCGTGTGTGTGGGGGGTCTCATTATTTCCAATAGAGCTTGTTAAAGACCATAGCCTTAAACCACATTATCAGCAAATAACATATGGAAGTTGCCAAGGAAGCATGCCCTGCTTTAGTGAAATCTGGTAGATAAGAGCATTTTATTTTAGCTAAAAGACATGTGTTCAGATCCCAGTTATGTCAGTGTTCAGAATCTTTGTGAAGACTGAAGGCATTACTTTCATTTAAAGCCATTGTATAATAACTGACTGCCATTTCTTTTAATGGTCACATGTTTAGGGGAAACAATGTCTAATGTACCGTACTTAATAATTATAGGAAAAGCTACATTTTAAGTTCATTTTGGGACTCAGCTGGATAGTGTACAGAGATGTAATGCAACTGCCAAAACAAAAGTACAGTAATACCTTGGATTGCAAGTAACTTGGTTTGAGAGCATTTTGCAAGACAACCAAATTTTTAAATATTTATTTATTTATTTTTTACTTGATATACAAGCAATGTCTTGCAATACAAGTACTGTAGTACGGCTTAAATTAAAAATCTCTGTACAAATTTTTTTGGGGGGGGGGATTTCGTTTTGATATAAGAGTGTTTTGGATTACAAGCACGTTCCTGGAACGAATTATGCTCTCAATCCAAGGCATCACTGTAGCTAAGTATCCAAACAACATTCAGAGGATCAGTAAATTATTCCTTTCTACAAATAAAGCCTGAGATTAAGAAGTTTTATATAGGTATTAAACTATGTTCCTAATGGTTCCCAACTGCTTTGAATCTGGCCTTGGGAATATGTTGATACATATTCTACGTGACTGTAACAAACATGTAGAGAAAAAGAAACATTGAAGGTTGTTACCAGCCATTGAGGGACATGTTAGGTGACAGTCTTCAACTACTGTCAAGCTGTCTTTAGATAGCAAAAATGGTGTCTGCCTCCATCCGGCTTCTTGAAATTTGAAAATAGGCTGGGTTCGCAAAACACAGCAACCCATTGTGGGTAACTAGCCATGGTGGGTTGCCGTGTCATCCAAACCCAGACTGCTTTCCTCAAGGTGGCTTATTTTAGGGCAACAAGCCACCCTGTGTCAAGTCTGGCACATGAACAGCAGGTGTCCTCAACTAGATCACCAGGGCCAGGGGTGATGGAGATGGATGGAGAACTGAGTCTATTTGGCGAGGCATGGGAGGGCCAGAGGTGAGAGCAGGGTCCAGAGCAGGCCAAGGACAGATACAAACAGGGAATGGCAGGGCCAGAGATGAGAGCAGAGTTGAGAGCAGGCTGAGGTCAGATACAAACAAGGCAGGACAGGGCCAGAGGCAAAGGGTTAGTCAGTCACAAGCAAGGTCAATTGCCAGCAAGACGTGCAGAGGCATCATCAGGAACAGGCAAGAGTCAAGTATCAGAAAGGCATAGCAAGACTGGAGGCAAAAACTCAATGCTGCTACCACAAAGACTCATGTTGCTGTGGTAAAGCTTGAGCAGGATCAGGAAGTCTTCTATAGGGTTTCCTGTGTGTCCCAGCTGGTCTTCATGAGTGGACTGCTCTAGTCCTGCAAGCACCTACAAGTCTAGCTAGTCCTGCAAGTGTTTGTGAGTGGCCTTTCCTGCCTTCTCCATCAGCACTGAGCCAGCCGAGCAGATCCTGACAATCCATTGCTTGTTCTTGGGGTTGTTTGACCCATGATGGGTTGTCATGTTGTCTGAACCCAGAAGCCCAATTCCACTGCAGGTTGCAGGGATCGCCTAGCAAGCCGCTTGGCAAGAGTGGCAAAAAACCCTTGCCATTCTTTGCGATCTTGTCTGTGCTGCTGCCAGTGAATGGGGCCACTCCATTTACTTCCCAGCCATGAAATTTGTGTATATTTCCCAGTTTTTTTTAAAAAAAAATGCACAAATTTGACAGACAGGCAAAAAAAAAGAACAAAAGAAACCACCTTACAGGTGGCAGAACAGAATGGAGCAAATGGGGTGCCGACACTAGCAGGACTCATCCCTCCCCAGTGAATGGTCCCATTCACTCTGCCCCGTTCAGCTGCCTTCTCGGGGTGTTTTTTTCTTCTTTTTTTCTTTGTCTTTTAGAACTGTCGGGGAACTTCAGTAATCACAGTAGTAAGTGCTCTTAAAAGGAGCTGCAAAAAGGAGCACCCCTTTCAGTAGTAGCCGGAGACCTGGGGAAGTGTCGAAAATGTGAAGGAAACTGACAACTGTCAGTTCAACACTTGAAATCCAGAGGATTACATTGCTAAGGGGGAGATCTTGTCGCCACCTCCTTCCGGTGCACCTACTTTTTCCCCCTTACCAGTGATTTTCAACTGTCAGCTTGGCAACTTTGTGCAAATTAGCCTATATGCAGTCTCTCCTTGTCAGTTTCCATATATGTTACCAACTGCACTTTGCTCCCTTTGAAAGCTGAAACTTACAAGGGCATGATGAGGCAAGACTACATAGATTTCATAGGTCATAGAGTTGGAAGGAGCCTACAAGGCCATCGAGTCCAACCCCCTGCTCAATGCAGGAAACTAGAGGAGGGGTCTCCCATCCAAGTAATAACCAGGCTTGACCCTGCTTAGCTTTCCACACCATATATCAGACAGATGTAAATGCACACTTGCACACCTCCGAAAGACTGACATTTTTTTTTTAAATTGTGAAGATGTTGGCCCCAGAAATGTAAGCAAATATTTAGAAAAAGAAAAAGAAAAAAATACAACCCCAATTGTGCATTTTTCAGGCAACCCCAATTGTGCATTTTTCTGAAAAATAAAAAGGGCAGCAAACAAAAAGGCAGCGTGACCAGAGCAAGGAGCGGCAGACAAGATGAGTTCAGCTGTGAAGGATATTGGGATACCAGCTGGAGGACCAAGGGAGAAGGATGGGGAGAACAACCTATGGTGGGCCCGATCATTTGTCGGTGCACCATGGGTTTTTCCATGAACAACCAACCCACCATGGCTTATTCACAGGGTGGCTTAGCATGTTGTACAAACCCTCCCATAGTTTACTGTGAAATGCAGTTTAAGGGTAGGTAGAGAATCCTATCCATGGGCAATTCTAAGTTCAGGACCCTCACAAATTTCATGGCATTGATAGAAGGAGAGCCACTCATTGGTACCAGCCATTTCATGGTCAGTTTATTCTTTGAAGTAGGAATACATTTATGGTGCAATCCTATGCAAGTTTAGACAGGAAAAAAAGGCCTACAACTCCAAGCATGCCCAAGCCGTGCTGGGAGTTGTATGCCTTTTTTCTGTCTAAACTTGCATAGGATTGCACCCTTAGTTATTTAATGGTCAAACATCTATTGTGGCCAAATTGTTAGTTCTCATCACCAGTTCCCTTGTAAACATGCCAAATGTTTTTTGGCTTTTTTACAGCATTGTTCCCAATTCCCAGGTCTAGTTGTGGATTAGTGATGGGTATACATCATTAGGAAGCCTGTGGAACTGTGAAAAAGGGTGATCATGAGAAGCAAATGTGCTGAATGGCATTATAGTTCCTCCTGCCCCAATTTGTGTGAAAAAGTGGGTTTTACCATTACAATATAGGAGTTGTTGCCTCTTTGTTTTGGCATTTGAGGAGCAGAGGCTGATTTGCTCAGTTGTTGAGGGACAACTGGACTGGCTAGGGGTTGTTCTGTAGAAAGCCATTGATGCAGATGAAAATGCTGCACACAATTGGCAATGAAATATGGCTGTGAATGCTCTCCCTCTCTAATCGAGAAAGTTTGGACAGTTGCAAGCTAATGTACAACTAGCATGACAAAAAATGGGAGAAAGTAAATCATACAATCGTAGATATGCTGCAGAGAAAGGTCCATTCTAGACTTCACTGTCTATGACCCTTGTGGTTCTACACAAGCAGAACATGCTGATTTAATCTGCATGGGATAAAAAAAAGTTATAGCACACATGATTATGGCAGCTATGCTCAAATCATAATTCGCATCTGGATTCTGGACATGCATAACAAAGAGACAAAATATGAATTTCCAATTATAATCATGATGTGAATTAGTGTTTACATGCATCTGAACTCTCATGTCATTGCAGTGCTCTTATTGGGAAGCAGATACAGTCTTCAAACCAAAGGGTTATATGAGTGGGAGTAGATCTCTGATTTTGATCAATTAGAAACTCAACAGAAAGAATAGAAACTAGAAAGCTAACACTAAAACTGCATCTTCAAGCTTGCTGCTGAATGTGATACAGTTCTTTTAGTAGCAAGCACTTACATATATTTATCTGTTCACATTTTGAAAGCGCATGTGGAGAAGGAGCTAGAAAATGGCTTATTTCACATGTAATGACAACCCACTTTTCTGTTTTTAGAATTGTGGGTTGTTGTGAATGAGGTAGCTTGCTGGTGCATGCTGCCTGATTGTTCCTGCTGCAAGTCAGAGCAACTAAATAACCCACAGACCTTCCATCTGTGATTCGTGTAGCGTTATGTGTGAACCAGGACCTCTGGCTTGTCTATCCCCTGACAAGCCAGAGAAAGAACCCATAGCAGCTATCTTTCTGTTACAGCTAACATTGACACTGAAATCCAGCATCGTTTGAGCTCCGCAAGTGCCACATTTTCTCGAATGAAACGTAGAGTGTTCGAGGATCGAGATATCTGTAGGGAGACCAAAACGCTGGTTTATGAAGCCATTGTATTACCAACTTTATTGTATGCCTGCTAAACATGGACTATCTATAAACGTTATTTCCACCTCCTTGAAAGATTTCATCAACATTGCCTCTGGAAAATCCTGTGAATTACTTGGGAAGATAGGTGAACAAATGTCAGTGTACTGGAAGAAGCAAAGACTACTAGCGTTGAAACAATGATCCTTCAACGCCAACTTCAGTGGACCGGTCATGTTGTTCGAATGTCTGACTGCCGTCTCCCAAAGCAGTTACTTTATTCCCAACTCAAGGATGGAAAGCGGAATATCGGTGGTCAGTATAAGAGGTTTAAAGACGTTCTTAAGACTAATCTTAAAAAAATGCAATATAAACATTGAGAACTGGGAAGCTCTGGCCCATGAATGCTTTAACTGGAGGTTGGCCTTTCACAAAGGTTCTATGGAATTTGAAGAAGCCCAAGTGCAAGGTGAAAGGGAGAAACGTGCTAAGCAAAAAGCACGTCAAACGAATCCTTTACAGCACCGTCTTCCATCTAGTATCCTATGTCTTCACTGTGGGAAGCTGTGTGGATCTAGAATTGGCCTCCACAATCACTTATGGACCCATCGCTAGAGTCTACACAATTTTATACAATTTCCTCTTTATATAATTTTCTTTTTGTAATGTTATCCTGGAAGACAATCTTACTCGGTCACGAGTGATCGCCTACTACTTTCTCGGGCTTGTTGGGGGAGAGACAAGCCAGAGGTCCTGGTTTGGACATAATGCTCAAACCATGGATGGAAGGTCTCTGGGTTAGTTAGATGCTCCCACTTGCAGAAGGAGTGATTGGGCAGCATGCATGAGCATGCCCCCTTGTTCATGACAACCCAGAATTTTTTTAAAAAAATGTGGTTTATTACATGTGAACCAGCCCGATAGATGAAAGTCTATATTTGGATAAATCTCAATACCGAGTGCCAAAGTAGACAAGACATTAATTGCCTGAATGCTGTTTACATAACAAAAATGTGTGTAAATTGCAGTCAGGCAATCAATGTCATGTCTACTTTGGCCCTGAGAGTTTTTCTAATTCTGGTTTCGCTTAAAAGTTCCAGAATTGTTTTGCTCAACATTTAATTTTTGAATAGCATCTCTCTTTCAAATTCAGGTTGCATCAGTGGCTTACTCTGACGTCACTGTAACTAGTTCATGGAGCTTAAATAGTTTACTTACATCTAAGTCCTCCCACCCACCCACCCATTGTTTTGAAGACTGATTGCAGATCCTCTGCATAGGGACCATATCACTTCTGTGTTCTGTATGACACCTATTATGTAACTAGCCAAAAAGGAATCTCAAATATAGTAGAGGCAGATAAAATAGACTGGCAGGATAGGGGTTATTAATTTAATCTTGGAGTCAAGTAAAACTTCAGACCCTTTGATTTGCTTCCATGGTTCTTTGGTGCACTGCTGGGGGCAAAAGGAGTCAGCCTCACTCCAAAACTTTGTACAAGTTTGGTCCATCTCTACTGTTTCCCCGGAATTAAGTATATATTGTCCAGATGCTCATTATTTACACACTTGCATTTTCTTTCTGTCTAGTATAATCATCCGGAAACTAGTAATTTTTCCATTGTGGATATTATACTTTACTAAAAAAAAAGTCATGTTTTTAGTGGAAAGGGACTGTTTATGAATTGTTCAAAACAATTTATCTGAAAGCAGCTACATCCAGCTCCTTGGGCTGTGAAATTTCCATTTGGTCTTCAGGTAGGTGTTGGGGCATGTTGGAAAACAATATTAGATAAACAATAATAAATGCTTTCCTGTTGGCCATTTGGGAGTCCTTAAGACTTGCAGACCATTGCTACATAGGAAGCTGCTTTATACTGAGTCAGATCATTGCTCGCTCCAGCACAGTATTGTCGACACTGACTGGCAGTGACTCCTCCAGGGTTTCATGGGGGAGTTTTTCCTGCTGTATCTGGAGATCAAACCTGGCACCTTCTGCATGCAAAGCAGGTGTTCTATCACTGAGCTATGCAAAAACCCCTGTAGTCAATCTGCTTGTTCAATTATATTAAGCACAGGAGTTGGTCTAGTGAAGGAAGTTGGCAGTTAGACAGAAAGTACCATGAACAATAATTGCATACAGAAGAAAGCTGAAGGATCTTAGAAAGTACTCTAACACAGCCAGTGTGAAATAGAAATTAGTATCATATTTATTCTAGACATTGCTATAATTCTGAAAGAAGCTTTAAGGGTTTTTTTGGTGCAAATCCTGATGTTAAACATGCTTGAGTAAGAGTAAAAAGGGATTCATAAATATATGAATGAAATACATTCTTTTAAATCTGACCACTTGAAATATTTAGGAACAGGGAATAGTTTTCTTTAGAGAGGTTATTCCGTCTTTCATTCTTCTTTTATTAACATTTCTTTTTCTGCATATGAAAGTCTTTGTTCATTTGTGCTCTCTCTCCATAATATATATATCTATAGATATAGATATATCTGTGGGTTTTTTTGTTATGGGAATTTTCAAATAATGGATGAAATTCTGTGCAGAGCTAGGTACACCACAGCCCATTGATTTCGATGGTCACGGGAGCATCTAGTGCTGTTTAGGATTGGGTTCTCTGAGAGGCTTGTTAGAGTCAAAGCATGAGTGTTCCAGGAGTAGCAGAGCCTGCTTTGTAGGGAAAGAGCATTATGTTGCTCTTAATTTATGTAATAGTTTTGTTGACTTGATTTATTAACATTCAGCCTTTAAAAACTGTGAAGGATCACCAACAGGATCCTTTGCGTGAGTTCGGCAGCTTAACGGGTTAACCGGCACTGAGTTACAGCCCGTACGAGCGCTGGTGACCACCTGCGAGGCTTTCGCGCACAAGAGGAAACCGCAGCCCTTTAAATGACCAAATAAGGCTTTTATTTGTTTATACAAAAACACAGAACGGAACTAACAGCTCTTCAGGAATACTACAATGTCAACACAACCTTAGTTGACCCCTGCGTTACTCAATGAACAGGCTCCTAGACTAGCAGATTGAATCTGGTCAGTTACCTTAGATCAGAGACTCTATGCCTAGTCAGTTTCAGCCTGGCTCCGGGTCGGCCGATCCGGGGATGAGACTGGCTTAGTCGGGCTGCCGCTTGAAGGACGAAGCTGGCCCCGATGTACCCTGGTTCCCAACAACCCTTTACCGGAAGGGAGAGGGGTTTTCTACCCCCGAGTTCCCGCTCTCCCCGCCCTCCAGGTCAGGTGGGGGCTTATGCCTGCCCCTTCGTTTCAGGTGGGCTTATTCCTGCCCGGGAAGAAGGTGACGTACTAGTACTTTGCAGCTCTTTGAGACTGCCCTGATAGTTTGATGGTTCTTGATGGTCCTTCCTTGATTTTGTGGATTTCCACCGAGACTCTCCTTTGTTGGGGATGACGGTCTGTCTGCTACTTCTCTTATGACTTCATCCACCCTTCCTTGCCCCCTCCCTTGGGCGAAGACTGTGTGTGTGTGTGTGTGTGTGTGTGTGTGTGTGTAGACTTGTGTTGGACTTTCTCCACAAAAACGTTCTTGCTTCTGTGGGCCAAATTAGCATGTGCTTATAACTGGCAATTGTTGGAGGGTGTTTTGGGGGGGAGTGGTAATCAAAACTAGCCATGGGGACCTCAGTCTGGATTGGACCAAGGCTCAGTAGGGAGAAGAGTTTAGTCGTTTCCCTGCTCACTATTCTCCTACTGAGTATCATCTCCTTACACTGCTATCTGCCTCCTTATTTATCAGGTTTGGGGCCCATAGCAGTGTTGAGTGTTGGGGTGATTTTCAGTAGGAAAATGGTTGGGAGAAGGCTTAAATCCCTCTCTCTGCTATGCCACAGTCCCAGACTGGATCAAGGGCTCTACATCTGTTTTTGCTATAAAGTCTCTCTCTCTCTCTCTCCCACGCACACGCACACAATTTAATGTAATGGGTCGTGTGTGTGTGTGTGTGTGTGTGTGTGTGTGTGTGTGTTGGAGAAGAGACTAACATACCCCAAACTAACAATGTGCTCAGTCGAGATTGCAAAATTATTTTTACAGCTTTATACATAACCTCCAGCTGCACCGATATATTATGAATTATGATATGGTACCAATTTATTTCTCTGCTTTCTCTACCAGCTTTTCCAAAATAAAAGTACTTTTGGTATCAGATCATAAGATTACTGTCTGGAGACTGCAGTAATGCTCTGTCCGCTGTTGGTTTGGACATTCTGTGGTAGGGAAGACGTGTTCGTTATGTGCTTGAATTATACCACTTTTCTTTCTCTCCTTTGGGATGTGCTTCTTTTGCCACTTAAAAAATGTGACTGAATCTTAAAGTGTTTTAAAGCTTCGGAGTTATAAGCTAAAACTTCTTTCAAATCAGCAAAGGCAGAGAAGGAGCAGCAGCAGCAGCAGCAGGTGGGGCAGATGATTGGGTGGGATGCAGAGCTGCTTGTGCAGCAAAGGACACTTCTACTTTTTCCAAGGAGGAAATCTCCATTTTCCGCTTATTCCCTCCTGGAGATGGATCCTGTGTACCACATCTCATCTCATGCCTTTCCAGAAGGTTCCCTAAACATTTGGAGTGGCTTTTCCAGGAGCACAGGGAGCTGTACTGGAGGCAGTGGCAGGAAGGCACCATAACATAAGGGGGAATTCTGTTCATACTTTTGTGGAACCAAGCTGTTTTGAGGATGCAGGCAGCCATGGGCTACTTGAGCAGCAGACTACATTTGCATTTGGCTTTCTGTTCCATTGAAAAATGAGATGGGAGAACTTTACAACTACAGCACTGGTAGAAGAGGTTGGGTAGGAGTAGTGAACTTAGTGAACTCCTGGGGCTACTCCAAGCACAATCCCTTTTCCTTATGGCCCTGAGAAGTGCAGTTAAAGAAGCATGAATAGGAGGTGATTCCACCATTTCTGGATTGTACTATTTCATGCTTCAGCTTGAAGACCTTGTCTGAATGCTGCACCTGCTTTTTTCCTTTTAAACGAATCTGGGTGTGCACTCAGAATGATAGGAAGGGCTGTACCACAAGTTTTAAAAATAACTACGAATACTACGAATACAAAAGCTTGAAAAGAGACTGTACAATTCAACTGGCTTAACGGCATTACTCACTAGGTATGGTATTGCCTTACTGTGCTAAGAACAAATGTAGCAAAACAACCTCCCCACAGGCTATTTCTGCATGTTTTCAGTCCACTTTTATTCACTCTTCACTAAGAGTAGAAGCCAGTAAAACAACATGGGAAACTGGTCATTCTACTTATCTCTATCCTAATTTCCTTGCACACCCAGCTGCATTTCATCTTTTCAATCTACCAATAAATTTCATATGTGTGAACGTCCAGTTTCTAAAGTGTAGCATCTTGGGGCGGGGGGGAGATTTGGCTGGCAATGTTGGATAATGAGTGGAGATGCAGAATGGGTGTGTGTATACACACACACACACACACAATTTTAACACTTATTTTAAATATTATCTTGGAACTTGTATATTTAATACAACAATGTCGTCAAAGACTGATAGATGTGTTTGCCAAGGAAACCCCTTTCAAAAACAATTTCACTGCCTTCAGAATAAAGAACAAAATGTCATAGTTGTTGTCCTAGTTGTAGAACAAGTTGTGACTTGAGATTAACATTCCAGCTTGCTATGATGTCCTAGTTGCAATTAAATCAAATGTTCTGACAGAAACATTGTTACTCAATTCAGAATACTCTTCTAGAGAGGAACTAAAATGCTTATTAAAGCACAATTTTTCACATTATATAACTTTCAAACTTTTCCTTCTATATGCTTGATAACTGTATTTTAATTACACTTTCCACCAATTTACCCAGAATAGACATTAAGCTAATGACCTGTAATTTCCTGGATCTCCCCTTGATCTCTTTTTTAAAATTAGGGTTACATTGGCCACTTTCCAGTATTAGGAACACTTATTTCCTAAATATTTTTGTAGAAAGATAATCACTTTCACATTCTTTAAGAATTCTCCAATATTTGCTATCTGGACCTGGTGGTTTTGATTGTTTTCAATTTGTCAGTAAGGTCTAGAACTTCATTTCTTGTCACCACTATTGTCTCATTTCCTAAGACTCCCTTCCTGAAAAGATAAGTTCAGGCACACATATCCACCCTAGATCTTCTCTAGTGAAGATAAATACACAGAATTCATTCAGCTTATCTACAGTCTCCTTATCCTCCTTTACTACTACTTTAACTCTCTTGTCATCCAACGGTCCAGCCACCTCCTAGCCGGTTTCCTGCTTCTGATATATTTAAAGATATTTATTAATTGTTGGTCTTCATATTAACAATATACTCCTCAGAATCTTTTTTTGCATCTCTTATTGTGTACTTGCATTTCTTTTATGCAAGTTTGTGTTCCTTTTTGTTCTCCTTGTTTGGGCAGGACTTCCATTTTCTGAAAGAAGCTTTCTTATTTCTGATAGTTTCCTTGGCACTTAACCATGCTGGAGAACTCTTGGGCTTGCTGGTACCTTTCCTGAACTGCAGTATATATTCTTCACACATAATACTAAGCCATGGTTTGTTACTTAGGCATGAATTGTCTGGCAGATGAGCAAAGAAACCATGGATTGTTTTCTCTATTTCTGCTTTGTTTCTCACCTGCCCATTTTGCCATCCTTCAGAGCTTCATTTTCAGGCTTCTCTTGCTGGACACCTCTGTTTCAGAGCAGGCAGCAGCACAAACAAGCTAGGGATAAACCACAGTTCTGGGTTCAGACATCATGACAAGCACTGGTGTAAAGACAACCTTTGTAAGCTAACAACAAATCATGGGTTATATTTGTGGTACATAGCTGGTTAACAAACCATGGATGGTTTGTGGGGATGGGTTCAGATACAACACCAAGCCAGATTTCAACAAACCTTTTGTAACATTTTGAATATAACTCCTAATTTGAATATAACTTCTAATTTGTAAAAACTGATAGAATGGTAGCTGAACATTAGGGTGTCTGTGTACATGTTGGTCATTTGAGAAGATTATTCCTTGTGATATAAAATATTTAAATTTGATTTCACCTATTTCCCAGATGTTGGAGTTTCTTATTTCTCTTTCTTCTTTAAATCAATATCCACTTATTACTAATGCTAAAGGGGAAATATCTGGGGTTCTGGAGAGATTTGACTCTCTTGACTTTCCCTTTCAACTTCCTTGTTACCAGCCTCCTCATTTTTGAGAGGTTTCCTCTTTTGAAGTGAAATGTGACTATGTTGGATTTCCTTGGCAATTTTCCATTTAGATAAAAATTAAATTGATAGCACCGTGGTCACTGTTTCCAATTGGTTCAACAACACCTACATCTTGCGCCAAGTCCTAGACATGATTTAGGATTAAGTCCAGGGTTGCCTCCCCTCTGGTCAGTTCGATGACTAACTGTTCTAGGCACAGTCATTTAGGGTATGGAGAACTCATACCTTCTAGTTCTCTACTTGTGCATGAGGCTTCCACTATGAGTCTGTTTGCTCAGATGTGAGAATTTCTGTCATGTTTGACTATAACTTGCTTAACATTTTTGGTAGCACAAATTCATAATTAATTTTTGTTGAGAAATGAGAAAGAATTCAGTTATTTATTTTTAAAATTAAATTTATATCCCACCTTTCTTCCAAAAATGGTGTTCAAAGTGGCTAACAATAATAAAATGCAGATTAAAAACAGTATCTTAATTGAATTTTTTAAAATTAGAAATACAGCAATAAAAGAAAAACCGCACCCAACCAGTTACAACCCCTTCAGGGATCCTTGCCATATTCTGTTCCCTATATCATCTGTAATTGGCGACTAGATTCTTTTTCGCCTCACTGCATTCCCTATTGAACCATGATTTAGAATTATAAGCAATAGATGGCTTACTTCTTGAGTTTTTATATATTAAAAAATTCTGTAGGGAATGAATTAACTTCCCATAATTCTCTGGTATGGATTCAATGGAGTCAGCTGTTCTAATAGAGGAATTAAAATATAAGTACAACTCTGTGTGAAGTAATTGTCTCAGGGAGTCTTCATGCTTACTGGACCACTTAATACGAGAGGCTCTAAGATCAACATCAATTAATGATGTTGATTCTATATCTGCATACATTTTTAAATCTCTGAGTTCCAAAATTAAAAAAGGCAAATGATCATTCTCTGGATGACAATCATGCTTAAAGTCGGGACACCAGATTTAACAAATTATAAGAAATCATAATTGTAGATGCTCCAGAGTTAGCTAAAAGTGTAAATTCCCCGGGTCTATCACCCTTCATACTCCCATTAACAAGGGTCAAATCTAGGTTAGGATAGAAGATTATTACTGCTTATGCGGCATCTGCATGAAAATACAAGGTTATGGGTGAATTGCAACCAGGTAGGGGTTTTATCAAGACCAGTGTCCACATTTAATGGAGTGGAACAGGGATGTATTCTAGCTCCCACTTTGTTTAATTTTTATATTAATTCAATAGTGAAGAAATTATCAAACCCCGACTTTCACCCCCCTAAGTTGAACACTCGTCCTCTGTCAATACTTCTATATGCTGACGATGCTGTGTTGTTATCCCTAACTAGTATTGGATTAAGGTGACTAATGAGGGCATTGCAATTATATTGCACCGAGGAGATATTAACAATCAATTACTCCAAGACCAAAGTGGTGGTCTTTAGCAGGAGGAAAATTAAGCACAAATGGACAATTAATGGAAATCTCATCGAACAGGTTGCTAGCTACAAATACCTGGGAATAATGTTCCATACATCTGGATCCTGGCTCACCCATATAAATTATGCTGCAGCAAATGTACTGAGGGGTGCTGCAGCACTGATAAGATTTTTCTTTACTAAAAGTGGGCAGTATATCCCCTCTGCGATCCAGGTGTTTGTGGCCAAAATTATTGCCCAAATGTTATATGGGCCCCAATTGTGTGCTTATCATAATCTCCGTCCCTTAGAAATTATTCAGACCAAATTGATAAGAGTTATATTTTCTGTACCTCACTGTGTTCCTAATGCAGCTCTACGGCTAGAGGCTGGTTTAGTTGCCATTGCTGCCCGCACCAATCTGTATATGATAAATTACTGGTTAAAACTTATATTCTTACTAGTCGGGCTGGCTCCATTGATATTGTTGGATCCTTTCCAATCGAAATGGAAAAAGCATTTGTGTAACCAACTATCACGTTTGGGATTTTCTCCCAATGCTTTAATAGCACTGGGTTACTCTAACACTAAGATAGTCGTTAAGCAGAGAATCGGGGACATTGTATTGCAAGAAGATATAAGCTTACTGCGTAAATTTAGCCCTTTAGGAAATAAGATCTTTGAGCCCCATGCTTATTTGGCTGATTTGACTTTTCTGAAATATAGGAAAGTTTTTACGTTAGCCAGATTCAATATCTTGCCCTCTATGCTCTTGGAGGGGAGATATCAGGGAATACCATTTCATGATCGTCTCTGTCCCTGTAAGAACGGGGAAGTTGAAACTGTGGGTCACGTACTTTTATACTGCCCCTTCTACCGGGATCTTTGTAAAGATCTTATTTTACCTATTTTATATCATTGCCCGGGCAGAACTGAAAAATTTTACATTTCCTTGCTACTTTCTGATAAGGTTCCACAGATTACTAATAAAGTGGCTAAATTTTGTGCAAATGCTATAACTTGCCGCACCTTTTTAGCCTCTGAATCTGACTGATATAATTTTGATGTATAATTATACATTTCAGATGTATGTCGGTGTACAGTAGCTATGTTTGTATTATGGATTGTTTTCCTGTTATAATGTTTTTGCTGGTTCTGGTCAATGACCGTAATAAATATTCATTCATTCATTCATTCAATCCCTTCAGCAGCAGACCAGCTTACATGCCAAAGGCCTACCTGAATAAAAACATATTTACCTGTCAACAGAACGACAACAGACAGAGACAGCCGGGAGCCAACCTAGCCTCCTTCAACAGGAAGTTCCAGAGCCTGGGAGCAGCCACCAAGAAGATCACCACCAACATGCTTTGATGGTGGTGAGACCAAGAGAAGGACCTTCCCCAGTGGTCTGAAAACCCAGGCACTGTCATATGGAAGAATGTAGTATTTCAAATAGTCTGGTCCCAAGCTGTTTAGTGCTTTATACATCATGACCAGCACTGTTGGTCCAGCAGAAGCAACAAGAGCGTACCCCCTCAGTCCAATTCCTAACATAGATCATCTACCAGGGTGACCAAAGTAGTCTGTCTCATAACCAGGCCTGAAGCCAGACTGAATCCACCTCATCCAGAAACCTATGCAGCTAAAATGCCACCACACACTCTCAACACCTTGCCCAAGAATGGAATATTGGAGGCTAACTGGAAATACCAATATGGTGGGGATCAGGGAGTGTTTGGTGGTTGTGCTTGTTCCGGGCAAAGTATAAAGTGTTGGTTATTACCTTTAAAGCCCTACATGGTTTGGGTCCAGGCTACCTACGGGATCGCCTTCTCCCATACAATCCACCCCGCACACTCAGGTTCTCTGGGAAGAATTTACTTCAGTCAGCCAAAAACTAGGCTGACGGGTACTACCCAGAGGACCTTTTCTTCTGCTGCTCCCAGATTATGGAATGGCCTGCCGGAGGAGATTCGTCAGCTCACCAGTCTTTTGGAATTTAAAAAAGCCATAAAGACTGATCTCTTCCGGCAGGCCTATCCGGCGGAATTTTAGGTTGCCTTCAAGATGTTTTTACGATGTTTTAATGATGTTTTAATGATGTTTTAATGATGTTTTAATGATTTTTTAATATGTTTTAAGATGTTTTAATATTATGTATTGTGTATTTTATTTTTGTTGTTCCCCGCCTCGATCTAGACGGAGAGGCGGGTAAGAAATAAAATTTATTATTATTATTATTATTATTATTATTTTAGCACAGGTCTCATCACTACCTCTTTTAGGCAAGATGGGAATCACAGCTTGTCATAAAGAGGCATCCAACACTTCCCTTCCCCATTCAGCCAGTCCCCCTGGCTGCTTTTATAAGCCAGAAAGGACAAGGGTCAGGTATGCTCATGGTAGGTTTCATCTCTCCCAAGGATCTTGTCCACATCCTCAGGTGGTATAGGTTTAAAATGATCCTTGTTATTTGCCTAAAAGGGAGGCTATTGTTGTGCCTCCAGTAGGTCAGACAGAGACCAGCCGTGCCGGAGTGTGTTTGGGGCGGGGTCAGGCTAACTGCAGCCTGACCCAGCTGGGCAGCCTTACCAATCAGCAACTGCTCAAAAGGCAGGTCCCAAACACACTCAGATGCTGGAAGCAAATTGTTTGTTACAGCTACCACCAGACGCTCTTGATATTCCTGACCTCGGACCCCTGTACCTTTGATCTTCGGAACGACCCTGACTACGCTTGTGCCTGACCCCTAACTGGTTTACGTTTGCTCGGTTTTGGACTAATATATCTTGGCTTGGACACTCGGACTGTTATAACGAGAACGGCTTATCTTGACACTGGGCGGATTTACGACAGCTTGCTTCCAGCCCCTTACCAAAATAAAAACGGAGAGGAGCAGCAGCAGCCGTCCCAGATGGAAAAGCTTGTTCAGGACAACCTGCTGTTGCAGGGGCAGGTAACCCAACTCATAGCAGCCGTTCAGGCTTTGCAGGCCCAGCCGGCCCCTGCTGCCGCTGCCCCCGTCCCAGTGAGAAAGCAGACATGCCCCTTAGCTGTGCCAGAGAAGTTTGATGGCACACCTGCTCAGCTCCCGGTGTTTTTGGCTCAGGGCCAGCTGTTCATGAGCTTGAAGGCCGAGGCTTTCCCCGATGATAAGACCAAGGTGGGGTTTCTTATCAGCCTGCTCACGGGCTCTGCGGCCAAATGGGCGACTCCCCTGCTGCTGGAACAGAGCCCGGTGTTGGGAGACTTGGCTGCTTTTACTCGGCAGCTCAAGGCCATGTATGAGGACCCTGTGAAGGCAGTCACTGCCAATCGACGCATCCGTGAGCTACGGCAAGGCCGGCGCCCCCTAGTGGACTATGTGACAGAATTCCGCCTGCTCCAGCAGGACTTGCAGTGGAATGAGGAGGCCTACATAGACCAATTCCAGGAGGGGCTGTCTGGGGAAATACTGGATGGGCTCACTTATGCGGACCGGCCTTCCACATTGCAGGACCTGATACACCTCTGCCTCAAAATAGAAGGGAGAGTGGAGAGCCGGCGGGCCCTTTCCCGCTCCAGACACAGCCTTGGGGGTCCCGCTCCCAGAAACCTGCTGGGAGAGGTACCCATTCCGAAACCCGCCTCACCTGAAGAACCCATGCAATTGGGGGGAGCTCGCCCCCGCTTGTCGCCCGAGGAGAAACAACGGCGTCGGCAACTCAGCCTCTGCCTCTATTGCGGGCAGAAGGGAGATTTTGCCGCTCATTGCCCCGCCAAGGTCCGAGCCAGCACGCTTCTGGAAAACTGCCAGGCCCCGGCCCTGAAGGGCCCCTAGGCCGGGGTGAGACCAACTCCACAGAAGCCCAACGCCCACCAACCTCTCCCGCCAGCCATGTGACGGTGCCCATACTCCTGACAGTTCCAGGGCAAGGGATCCTGCGAGTCCAGGCCATGCTGGACTCGGGCGCTAGCAGCAACTTCATGGATGCCTCTTTCGCAGATCTGCACCGTGTCCCACGCCGACTCCTGGAGCACCCCGTCCTCGTGGAAACTATCGACGGGCGGCTGTTGTCCTCCGGACCGGTGGTTCAACAGACAGAATCCTTGACCATGGACATGGAAGGGCACCGGGAAACCCTCCAGTTGTATCTGGCCGCCACTCCCCATTTTCCGGTGGTCCTTGAGTTGCCTTGGCTCCAGCGCCATGATCCTTTGATCCAGTGGTCAACAGGTCATATCACATTTCCCTCACACCATTGCTGAGACTGCTGCTTGACCCAGACAGTGCAGGCCTGCTCGTCCGTTGAAGGGGAAGGACTTCTGGAGGGGCTACCCCTCAAGTATCAGGACTTCCGGGATGTCTTTGGGAAGAAGGAGGCCGACCAATTGCCGCCCCATCGGCCCTACGACTGTCCCATTGACCTGGTTCCGGATGCCAAGATTCCGGTGGGTTGAATCTACTCCCTGTCGGAACCAGAGTTAGCAGCCCTGCGGGACTTCATCGAGAAGAACCTCCAGCGGGGGTTTATCCGACCCTCCACTTCACCAGCAGCTGCACCCGTCTTGTTCGTCAGGAAAAAATGTGGGGAGCTCCGCCTGTGCAATGACTACCGGGCCCTGAACCGCATCACTGTGCGGAATAGGTACCCTCTGCCCTTGATCCCCGAACTACTGGAACGGCTCCGTGCCGCTCAAATCTTCACCAAGCTGGACCTCTGGGGAGCATATAATCTGGTCCGCATTCGAGCAGGGGACGAATGGAAGACCGCGTTCCGTACAAGGTACGGCCATTTTGAATATACCGTAATGCCGTTTGGGCTATGTAATGCGCCCGCGGTCTTCCAGCATCTGATGAACGACCTCTTCCGGGATTGTCTAGACCACTTCGTGATTGTCTACCTGGACGACATTTTAATTTACTCCCAAAACCCGCAGGAACATGTCCAGCATGTACGCACTGTCCTGCAGCAGCTGCGAGAGTCCCAGTTGTTCGCCAAGCTCGAGAAGTGCGAATTTGACCTCACCACCGTGGATTTCTTAGGCCACCGCATTTCCCCCTCAGGACTTCAGATGGATCCCGCCAAAGTACAGACCGTCCTACAGTGGCAGGCCCCAAGGAGTGTCAAGGACGTTCAACGTCTCCTGGGCTTCGCAAACTACTATCGCCGGTTCATCTCCCACTTTTCACAGCTCACTGTACCCATCTCGGACCTGCTCCGCACCAAAGGGCCCTTCCAGTGGACGGAGGCCGCCCAACGGGCGTTCCAGCACCTGAAGCAGGCCTTCACGTCGGAGCCTATCTTACAGCAGCCCGATCCGGCCCGACCCTTCATCGTGGAAGCGGATGCGTCTGACAAAGCCGTGGCCGCTGTACTGTTGCAACCAGTAGAGGGGGACCATACCCTTCTCCCATGTGCATTTCACTCCCGGAAACTCAACGACTCCGAGCAGAATTACACCGTGTGGGAGAAGGAGTTGCTGGCCATTAAAGTGGCCTTTGAGGTTTGGCGCCATCTACTGGAAGGGGCCCGATACCCAGTACAGGTGCGCACGGACCACCGGAACCTCGAACATCTGCAGATGGCCCGGCGCCTCAACCAGCGACAGGTCCGGTGGTCCATCTTCTTCTCCCGGTTCCAGTTCACCGTGACATACTTACCCGGGCGGCACAACAAACAGGCGGATGCGCTGTCCCGGAAGCCCGAGTACCTGGCGGGGAAAGACGAGACCCCTTTGCGTTCCATCCTACCTTCTGAGAACTTTGCTGCCACCCTACCGTCCCAGCCCTTGGCGGACCGAGCGCGTGTGCAACAACAGCAGGACTCGTTTGCTCAGAAGCACATCCTTGCCCTGCGTGCTGGGAACTCAGACTTAGACACTCCGTTCTCCTTGCTGGAGGGGCTCTTGTATCACCGGGACCGTCTCTACCTCCCTCCAGGTGCTCTCCGGGGTGAGGCGCTGCATCTATGCCACGACAGTCGGCCGGCGGGGCATTTTGGGACCTACAAGACCCTCCACCTGCTGTTACGGGACTTCTGGTGGCCACGACTTCAGGCGGATGCCAAGGCCTATGTGGCAGCCTGTGATACCTGCCGCCGGGCGAAGGCACACCCGGGGCGCCCACAGGGGCTCTTAGTCCCGCTCCCAACTCCCCAGGGACCTTGGCGGTCTGTGTCACTGGACTTTATCACTGACTTGCCCGTGTCCCGGGGCCAGACTTCTGTGCTGGTAGTGGTGGACCTGTTCAGTAAGATGGCACACTTCCTCCCGTGTGCAGGACTCCCCTCAGCTCGAGAGATGGCTCAGCTGTTCATTGCCCAGATCTTTCGTCTCCACGGCCTTCCTGACTGCCTGATCTCGGATCGGGGCCCCCAATTTACTTCCCGGTTCTGGCACGCCTTGTTCCGGTCTTTGGATGTCGAAGTCCATCTATCATCGGCCCATCATCCCCAGTCTGATGGCCAGACAGAACGAACAAACGCGACACTGGAACAGTACTTGCGCTGCTACACCAGCTTCCAGCAGGATGATTGGGTGGATCTCCTACCCCTTGCAGAGTTCGCTTATAACAACTCGACGCATGTCTCCACGCAGCTGACTCCATTCTTCGCCACGTACGGTTATCACCCCAGGTTCTTCCCTTCAGTCCTGCCCCCGTCAGCAGTTCCTGCCGCGAATCATGCTGCCCAGGAGTTGCATGCCGTACAGGCCGTTTTGAAAGATCAACTAGACCTGGCCAAGGAAGCGTATAAGAAGGCGGCTGACCGCCACCGCCAGGAGGGTCCTCCCTTGCGAGTTGGGGACCGGGTCTGGCTATCTACAAGGTTCCTCCGCTCCCAGAGGCCATCCCGGAAATTGGATGCACGCCATGTCAGTCCCTTCACCATCTCCCGCCAGGTCAACCCCGTGGCATTCCAGTTGCAGCTCCCAGCGTCGCTCCATGTGCACCCTGTCTTCCACCGGTCCCTGTTGGTCCCTGCTGCTCCGCCGCACCCCTTGCGCACCCGCTCCAGGCCCCCACCGCCGATCGAGGTTGATGGGGAGGAGGAGTATGAAGTCGCCCAGGTTCTCGACTCCCGCAAGTTTCGGGGTCGGCTCCAGTACCTGATTGACTGGAGGGGGTATGCCCCAGAAGACCGCTCCTGGGAGGATGCATCCCAGGTGCATGCCCCACGTCTCGTCCGCCGTTTCCATGCACACTACCCAACTAAGCCAGGTCCCTTGCCACCGCCTGCGGGTCCCACAGACAGCTCCTCTATGGAGTCCTCAGACGAAGAGGACGGTTCGGAGTGGCCTGACCCAGATACCTCCGGGGAACTTCCAGCAGGGCAGTCTGGACCATCTTCCACCACCGAGCAGCCAGCGGACCCTACCCTGGGGGATCCTGTTCTGCCCAGGGCTGTGCCGGACTCCCCTCCGCGTCCTGGGACATCTAGGCAACAGGACCCGGGCACGGTGGTGGTGCCCTCCACCGACCCAGCTCTCGATTTGGACTCTGAACCTCCTTTGCCCCCGCAGGACCGCCGGCGGTGGAAGCGGAAGATCCAGCAAGAGGCCACCCGGAGGAGTGTGCGGCTGCAACAAAGGTCTGTCCGGGAGGAGCTTGGGGGCCTTCGGAAGCTACCCCTTGGATTTCTCTCTGCTCCCCCAGCCAACACCTGTCCCGGGGGAGAGGCCGGAGGGGGTCTGTCCTAGGGATGGGGGTAGTGTTGTGCCTCCAGTAGGTCAGACAGAGACCAGCCGTGCCGGAGTGTGTTTGGGGCGGGGTCAGGCTAACTGCAGCCTGACCCAGCTGGGCAGCCTTACCAATCAGCAACTGCTCAAAAGGCAGGTCCCAAACACACTCAGATGCTGGAAGCAATTGTTTGTTACAGCTACCACCAGACGCTCTTGATATTCCTGACCTCGGACCCCTGTACCTTTGATCTTCGGAACGACCCTGACTACGCTTGTGCCTGACCCCTAACTGGTTTACGTTTGCTCGGTTTTGGACTAATATATCTTGGCTTGGACACTCGGACTGTTATAACGAGAACGGCTTATCTTGACACTGGGCGGATTTACGACAGCTATTGTCCCAAGTAGCACGCTGGCTACTGTTCTGGCTGCTGTTACAAGACTTCTTATTCTGGCTGATATGATTGATGCATGCCTCATACCTGTTGCAACATCTAAGAGAACATTTGTATCTCTTCAGAATGTATCTAGTAAATCTGAACTACAGAAAACATAAAAATCTTCAAAAAGAAGTGAAAAGGCTGGATCATTTGGCATACAGGCGACAGGTAATATGGCAGCAGCAGTCCCACACATGAAAATTTGATCCACAAAATCTCCAGATTCAGACATGTACTGTGGAGAAGTTGCTGGAACTCCTCATAATTCAGGTTATTGCATTAGTGAATTGCCCTCAAAACCCTTCTAACAAGAAAAAAGGATGATCCACATGAGCCCATGTTATCCTTGCTTCTGTGGAAAAACTACCTGGAACTTACTGGATAAAGGAAGAAAATTGCTAAGGAGGCCCCCATGTTTATGTAGGCTGAAAAGTAGCCATTATAACTGGACAAGCAGAGGCCAAAGTTACATCTACTAAACCTGTATCAACTGTGGCATCCAGATCAACATTGATGTAAGCAATAGCATCTGCAAAGTATTTCACAAATTGGCCACAATGGACTACATCGGGTAGTCCATATTTTCTTCTTGTGGTCCAGAGTGTAATAAGCCTTTGATCACCTGAAAAAGCTCCATTGGGTGAATCTATGCAGATACAGTTGTGGCAGAGAAAAACAGTTTCTTTACTGCCGTCACCACCATGGAGTAGGCTTTGAAATGAGTTCTAGCCCATGTTCGGTTGGAATTGTCATGCTTTTTAAAATGTGATTTTCAGAATCATTTGTTCCCATTTTCTGCCTGCAATCTGCAA